>JAGDYQ010000010.1:3019096-3196596 GCA_021962125.1 Bulinus truncatus | reverse complement strand
TCTTTGGAAGTCTTTGTCTAGGGCCCCCAAACCTCTTTGGAAGTCTTTAACTAGGGCCCCCAAATATTTTTGGAACTCTCAGCCTAGGGCCCCTAAACATCTTTGGAAGTCTCTGCATGGGGCCCCAAAACTTATTTTTAAGTCTCTGCCTGGGGGTCCCTCCCAATAACATTAGAACGGCTCTTGCAGAAGCCATTTATATTCTGTTTATTTAACTCGTCAGGTGTGATTGTCATAGAAATCATCCTGTTTGCCATGGGGATCATAGGTTAGGTTATATGTAAATATCGATCAACACATTACACCAGGATATCTCCTTATACTAGAAGTGTGTGTATGTATGTGTGTGTGTGTGTGTGTGTGTGTGTGTATTACACGATAAGCATTCTCTTGGTATTGTATATGAGGTATATTTATCTACTACTACAACCGTGGGGGGGGGGGATTTAATTCTAGGCGACTGATGTCACTGTAAGGCATGTTGCCAGGAGCTGAAGAAGTGTGGGGGTGGGGGTGGGGGGGGGAGACGGACGACACTGTGACATTGGCACGTAGTTTCCTTAATAAAAACAGACTAACCGGCTGATCTGTTTTTAAAGATATTTATAATAGAAGTTCGACGTACATATATTTACACCGAAAGTGTTGTGTCTGAGTGGGTGTGTCAGTGGCACTTGTTCAGTGACCCGACTGTATATAACTTTGATCGTTCTACAATTATCTTGATAAACTTTTATTTTGTTTTTATTTTCTTTCACATTATTTTTTTTATAAAAAAAAAAAAACATTCAGAAACCTCGGTAATATACAGGTTGTCTAAAACCTGACCAAAAACAACAACAACAACAAACAATCAAACAAACAAACAGAAAGTAAAACTAATAAATAGTTGCAAGATTATAACAATGTCGCCATTGGTGTTATTTTCATTTTTTTTTAAAGTGTAGCAACGAAATATTATAAGCTTTTAATTAGCTTCACTTTCTGTGGTTTACGGATTTGTCCTTAAGGCTCAAAGTTGCCAGACGGGTAGATTCTAAATGCTAGTACATGATTTTAATAATTTCGAGTCCGTGAATTAAGATTTTTGTAGAATCACGAAGAGAGTAAATTTTTAGTAATTATTATAAGGGGAAAGAAATCGACTTGCGATTATCATGTTCAAAAACAACGTAATATAGCACCAGTGTATACATGCGCTAAGTAGGCGGAGTTGTGCACCAATAGCAAATTTAATTCTTTCACATCAATTAACCAATTTCTTCTTCTTCTTCCTTTGGCTCTACAGCCCATTTAGGGCCCTGGCCTGCTATACTACTCTTCTCCACTTTTCCCGATCCATGGTCTTCTTCCTCCACTATCTCACTCCTATTAAATAAGAAAATAGAATAAAAAAAACTTTTTAAAACTTAAGCTTTTAAAAAAAATAAAAATAATACGCTGAGAAGTAAACAATGAATAATTATATCATACCCGTATTTATATACATTATTATTGATAAAATAAAAACAAAATACTAATATATAAACCTAAATGGGTATTCAAGCCACTGCATTCATACTATGGTGGGGGAAGGGGAAGTCTCAGTGACGCCATAATGAAGTTTGGCCTGTCCATTCCTTTATGTTAACAGTCCAGTCGTTAAAGATAGGAATTTGGTAGGTGTGAAAAGGGGTGGGGGTGAGGGATATGTGAAACAGACTTATTTACCCTCCCTTGGCTCAACTTAGGACGGCGATTGTCAACCTTTCTCGCGACTGTACCCAAAAGTACCCCCATCACACGTAAGTTCGTGAATAAAATTTTTTTTTTTTTCATATAAGGATGTGCTGACCTTTCTAGTGCAATACATTGGCACGTGGTTTGGTGATAAGTCACGCGGCAAACTGGTGACCTTCTTCAAACTCTTGGTTGTTTTAAAATTTAAACGAACATTATGTGTCGATGCGCACCCTTTCAGCCCTACCCCATTGAGGTACGCGTACCTCCTTTTGAGACAGTGCCGAACTTAGGGATTTGGGTGCCCGGGGAGGGGGGCTTGACATCTTTTGGGGGCCCCTGCATTTTGAAATTCATCACCATGACATGATATAATGTAATTAATATTTGGTATAAAAAGCTGGGACCCGGGGGGGGGGAGACTTTCGAATTTGAACCCCCCCCCCCACCATTGGTACGCCCCTGTTTTGAGAACAACTGACTTTGGGTACTGGAGTACAATTTTGTGTAGGAAACAGAGACCATAACATAAATGTAAATCAAACCGTAAAACCTTTTTTTCCCCCTAGGATCTTCGTTCATTTAAATACTAGCACTACACTCTATTTAATCTTTATATAGTGGTTGCTTTGTATTAAATGTTTATTCAGTCATTTAAATATGTTACATTAGGTATATGACTTGATAAACAAATTTTGTAATTTTACAAATGGCGTGCCAGATTTTGATGAGCTTTTATATAAAAATAATAAATACAACAAAAAATCATCAATTTTGTTGAAAAAGTTCACCCACCAAAACATTTTTTAGTTTAAAAATAATCCTTTTGGCTCTTTTTACTGAAGTTTACTTTTACTCCAGTTGTTTACCATTAAAATTCTATTTCCTGTTCTCCATGTTAGATTTTTCAATTATACTTGAGTTTGAATGATTATTTTAATTTTGCCTAATTTTATTCTTAAAAATGTCTTTAAAAAAGTCATCACTTTCCGTTGCTAAAAATAAGGACAAATGGGCGAGTAATTTGAAAAAAATTCAAAACACTCTTAAGAAAAGAAACAAAATTGGAATCGAGATCGAGCCATTGCTTTGACATTCTAGAATGCCAAAAGAGTAGATGACAATTGGTCGCTACATGGGCTTGGCCTCTATGGAAAAATCCAGATTGAAAAGAGTTGCAGCACTCAGGAAAGAGGTAGAGCTATTATGGAGCTTTTAAATTTCCCAATAGTGTCTTTGCGATCAGTGAGCAGAAAAATTGAAACTTTAATTAGAAGGAATGATGTTCATTTGAAAAAACCTGTGGGTGACATATGGGAGCAGTTTGATAAGTTATTTGATGTCACAAACAAAACTGGTCAATGGTTATGTGTTGAGGGCAAAAAACTTTACGAAATACAAATTCAAAGTGGAGGTAAGATGGGATATACTACAACTAAAATTGCTAGTCAAAGTACAATTCATCCATCAAAACGGAAAATTGTTTGCAAAATTAATGAGGCACAACAACAAAAAAGCAGTTTTGAAAGTTCCAGTGATTCAGGTGATAACGAGAATTCTCAAAGTAGCTCTGACGGTGCTGATGCAATGCTGTCATCCACAGAAAGCTTAGATCAAAGCACACATAAGTAACAATCACAGCAATCTACTTCTAGTGCAGTTTCATTAGTTCAATCTGGGAAACTACCAGCTCGAAGAGCAGCATTAGTGAGCAAAGTTTTGCATAAGTCCGGCGTAAAAATAGCAAGTTCTTCTCAGTCAGGTGTCTATCGAGCTGTATTCAGAGAAGCAAGTAAACTAAAAGAAACATTAATAAATACTTGCGTAATAGCTTATGGAGTTTACAGTTTGATGGTAAAATTATTAAGAAAAAAGAACACGAAGTAGTTGTATTAAAAAAATGAAGCAAAAGAAGTGAGGCTATCCGTCTTAGTTTTACCTGATGGCAAAGCTGCTACGATTGGATCTGCCATTCAAAAAGTTTAGATGAATATAACTTATGGTCAGCTATAAAGATGATAGTGTCAGACACTACAAATGTTAATAAATGGTCGAAGTCTGGTGTTGTGGTGAAACTTCAGAAACTGTTCAACATGGTGAGTCTGCACCAGTCTTTATAGGTTGTCAGCACCATATATTTGATCGTGTTCTTAGACACGTGTGTGATGCATTGCTCGGTGATTCAACTGAGTCTCCTAACATAAATTATCCATTTGTAAATAAGATACTTAAAGATTATGAAATGTTAAAAAAAGATTTTGAAAGTAAAAAAAAGAAATGTGCTCCAATTTTAGAAAAACAGGAAATAGGTTGGAGAGATGATATGAAATTTTTGCACCATCTAATTTGCGTTTTAAGCATTTTAAGAATTCTCAACAAATGCCGAAAGTTAATTTTAGCGCACTGCCTGGCCTCAGCAATGCCCGATGGAACTCTGGAGCAATTTTTGCATTGTTGGCTTTCATACTATTGCCTGATGAACTAAAGAACCTTCAGAAATTGTGTGAATTTATATGTGGACATTGGAGTGATGCCTGGTTTAGTGATCATCATTACAAAGCTGAACAATATGAACTTCTTTTCCATGCTGTTAATGATTATCCAAAAGGGTTGCGCTGTCTTCGAACTCATTGGTCTCAAAGTACATCTCCAATACTTACTCCACGTAGCAATGTTTGTGCAGAAAGAGCAATAAAAGTTCTGCAAGATATTATTTTCCTTTGCCACTCACCAGAGAAACTGAATTTACGTTTTATTTTTACAAATAAAAGTTTATGAAACAATACTTGAAATTATTAACAAATGTAAATTTTTCTAAAACTTCAAAATGTTTGGTGGGTGACATATTTCAATTTTTTAAATAAATTTGATATGGTTTTGTGTTTCTACAATAAAAACTCATCTGTTGATGGTATGCCATACAAGTGTTGTTCTGAAGTCATATACCTAATGTTACATACACCAGGTATATTAAAGTTCTATGCAATAGACACAGTGGCGAACCTATGGATTTGGGGGCCCCGGGGGCTTGGCTTCTTTGGGGGGGGACCCTGCATTTTGACATTCGACATCATGACATGAGATAATAATGTACTTAATATTTAATGTAAAAAAAAATTGCCCCCCCCCCCCAACAAGGGCCCGGGGGAAACTTTCGATTTTGTACCCTCCCCTCCCCAAACCTAGGTACGCCTTTGAATAGACAGAGACATTTGTATATCCCTTCCGATTTTTTCTTAACGAAAACAAATGTGAACAGTGCATGCCCTACAGAGACGGTAACTTTAACAAAAGGCACTTCGAACAAACAAACAACAATAGCCAACAGCAACAGACGAGCCATAGACTGGCTAGAGACAGGTGTGACAGAACACACGTACCGTAGCTATCTGGCTGACCTTGTTGTCTCAAAATTAGGTCAGAACTACCTGGTGTGACCCATCAGTCATTTCTGCAGACAAAGGTGTTTCATCATCTTCATTGATTGTTTTAACTGTGACAAATTTTAAAACACACCCCAGTACAAATATAAAACATAACGAAATCAAATTTAATTATCCGAAATCATGTTTAAAAAAAATAAATATATTTAAGCCTCGTTCAGCAATTTGGACATGAACTAATTCATTGTATAACATTGACCGTATAAGGAAATAAAACCCCGCTGTTTTCCTCATTCTAAATTTAATCTAATCATATGTGTGTGTATAATGGTGTCTTTATATACCGGTATATATTTGTTGCCATAACCTAAAATGAAAAAAAAATTCATGCGCATCTGTTATAAACAAGGCGCCATTAAAGTATTGTTTTAAATATTTTGTTTCGTTAAATTGAACTGTACTTTTAAAGTATTGTTTGTTTTTTTACGATCTTATCTCCCCTTTTTAAGAAAGCTGGGAGAAAGTAAGAGAAAAAAAAAAGCCAAGGTAACCCAAGGGCACACAATACATGTTTAATATGAGCCGATCTTATGTACTGATTACTCTGGGGTTTGGGGGGCGAGTGGTTTAACGTGTTGCCTATCCGTAAAGAATGACCCAGTCTCGCAATTGTCGTAGCTGGTTTTTTTTTTCTTCTGTTAACAACAGTATCTCCCTGGATCGAATTGTCTAGCAGTAAAATGTTACGTCTTTCAAACACTAATATGTGAATGGCTGGCTAAATGTGTTTGTTTACATCATCAATCGAGTTATTTAAACTGTTTACATAAAGTCACCATGATGACGTCATCAAAAATTGGCCTCTACGTCTTCAATTAAAAAAAAAACACAATATTTCTCAGCCTAGATAAGCATTAAAATATTCAGATTTATTTTAAATAAAAAAAAAAACAAAAAGCAAGTTGAGGTAACGGAAATAATTTAGTGAATTTATATTATACTTATTTATGGAACCTATCGTATATATACTATCTTATAGCAATTGTCAACGGATCAATTGAATTCTATTGTTGCTAGTCAAATTACGAATAGTGAAACAAAAACAGAAAGAACCCACTTGGGTACATTGGCACTGCAAATATCTTAAACAATACTAACATTTGGCTGACGGCTGGATATTTATACATCCTAAACAACTATTCGAATTTCACATTCAGCTAATATATAGCTGTAGTGGGAATAATTTCCCTAAAAAATATTGTGAACTAGCGAGAAATTTCCTGTAAGTTAAAGTTAGCCCTCTTTGTTGTATTACCCGAGTTGCCAAGGTGTGACGTCAGCAGATTAAAATAAACATGAGTCAACAGTCAACCCAACCAGTAGTTTCTGGGCTTGCCCAAGTTTTCTAATTATAACTTGCTCTCAATACGACTGACGCATTTCTTGAAAAATTGTTGTTTACATTTTAAAGAAATTTACTGGAGTATAAATAATAATGGTTAACAATTGAGACAAACAACAGACACAGCTAATAATATATCAGTTAAAAATACGAACACTTTTTTTCAGATAATCAAGAAGATGTTTTATTCATACATTCAATAGCTGCAGAGAAACAAAGACAATTTGTGTTGTTAGTGACAAAATTTTAATTTCATCACTGAAATAAAACATTTAAAATGACTCTGTTGCTTTAAATCCTCCACCCAAATAAAAAAAAGTGATCAAATTAATTAGGCCTACATCTAAATGTTGTACTTTCTTTAAATCTATACATTATAAATGACGTTTTTGGAAAGATACCTTAACCTCTTAAATAAAGAATTTCAACTTTCCCAACTAAATGCAAATTATTTAAGTGTATAGTCAACAGTTACCAAAATAATACATCAAGTTTTTTAAGGACAATAAAATAAAAAGAAAATAAAGAGATTAAAAAAACATGTTTGTACAGATGAAAGACAAGTTAACAGACAGGTGAAAATGTAAGAGACTTAATTGTGAATAAAAACAAACAAACAAATAAAACTCTTTAAAAAAATCAAGACAGGAATTAATGACACAAAATCTGCCCAATTCAAAATCAGAGCAGTAAAATTTTCTGAAGTTTACATATAAATTCATTTAGAAAAAAATGTGAATTTGATGGTTTAATCAGTGCAGTAAATATCGCTTTAGGGAGCAATGTTAGGAAATCCATTTACTTTTTATATGAGAAATTTTTAATAAACATTAGCAGCCATATTAGCTTATGCAATGTTTGTTATGTGAAAATTATTGAATAGCTAAAAACCTATGACTTTTGTCTAGTATGTATAATTGAGAGTGACTTTTAAAATGTAATGATAACATAAGTTTTAATTTTGAAATGGTGGACTTGGAAAAAAAATGATGACCATGACTCAAGTCAAACTTATTTCTGGTAGACCAACAAGCAAGCCAGGTTTTATTACAATATCATATGTAATTATGGTGCACACTTTCCTTTTCAATATTTTCACAAAACATGAAACTGACAACATGGGAATTTGCATTGTGTGTGTATACCTTATAACATACAATTTACCCTGCGTATATCCAATAAATAACTTTCACTCCATCACAGACTTTAGTAACATAAATCTGTAAACATGAACATGTGATGTGCTAGATACAAAATAAACTCAAAGTTAGTAGTCAAAATTCTCACAGAGAATATGAAAATAAATTCCTCAACCTAAAGATTATATATTTTTTAAATGAAACTTGTTGCCGACATCAACAAATGAAACCCTCATCCAAGAAATGATGGAGAAAAGGTTCAAAATTAATTACATGTGACCTAAACAAAAATGACAAACAGATGAACATTAAATTTTTTAAAACCAATATAGACCTGAGATTGAGTTAAAGTGAAATTGCAATAATATGTATTTCTTATATTTTACAATGTGCAACTTATCACATATGTATTTCGTTCCATTATTTTCACTCGATGCTGCTGCTCTAGAACAGGTGAAATAATTTTACTGGCTTCCTGAATGCGTCTCTCGAATCGATCTCGGTCCAAAGCATAGTGCTGCCAAATGCCACAACGATCCTCGCTATCAACCAAGTAGATGGTGCGCAAATCACAGTCGGCTGCAAAATGCACCTGTGAACAAATAAGTGCAAAAAAAATGAGAATTTACTGACTCAAACGCAAAATATAAAAAACAAACGAAGCAATATGTTGAAATAAAAACGATGGAAACAACATGTGATGCTAATTTATATCTTAAAAATAGGCACCATTTTTTTTACTTGTTCTGTTACTTTTGATTCTGAATTTTCTATTAACCATATTTAGCTGTAAAAGTTTAACTTACATAAAGCGTGTGTTTACAGTTTAAAAATAGATCAATAATTTATTTTTCTGCAAATTTGTTAATTTACTGGTCACATTTTTGGGATAAAATGGTTGAAACTTCAGTAATATTGAGATAAAGAACATGAAGATCCAGTTTTAAATGAACTTTAAAGTTAAAATGATATAGCATTTAAATTGTTTGCGTTAATATCGAAGATAGTAAGTTAGATGATGGTTTGAAGGAAAGTATGAATGAAATAAGACAGTCCGGTGACTTCACTATTTAAACTAAACAGAAATAAGCTATCTGGTGATTCCACAATATTTTACTGGAAATCGGTTAATAACAAACAAGTTCATTTTATTATCTATAGATGTGTTACCCATTTCTTTGTTTTTATGTTAAAACTTGTTTTTTTGGCAGTTATCTGTTTTAACTCAAGATGGGAAAGTGAATGAAGTCTTAGGGTTCTTGAACTTAAAGGTTAAAAACATTTCACAGACAAGCATGGTAAAAATTACATACCTTAATACTAGGGTTCTCTATTTTCTCTTTAGCAACAGATTTACAGCTCCGAAATCCAGCAGATGGATAACATCTTTCCCATTTGGCATTTATCTCATTAATATCTATACTGTTTACCAACAGCTCACATGAATCAGTCTCAACATCACTATCACCGAGTGATAAGAAGGAAATTTCAGAATCGGATGAGCTTTCACCGGCTGTGTCAAATACAGTGTCAATATTAGGAATGTGCGTCTGTTTGAAAATTGCATCAAGACTTAAGGCAACGTTGAAAGCGCAGTCAATTATTGGGGAGATAGAAGTGTCACACAGGGACCACTCACTGCTGCTATCTTCACAGTCAGACTGATCATCTGAGTCTGACTGAAGGGTAAATAAAACACAAGACTGGTTAGAAGATTTTGATTCAGATTTTACAGGTGTGGATTCTTTACAAAAAGATTTCTCAACACAGTTTGAATTCTCAGTTTCTGAAAATGATTCATCTGAAGAATTAAGTAAATGCTTCTGCTTTTGACGCTGCCTCTTCTTTTGCTTTTTTGATGAAGGCCTTCCTTTTTTCACAACTTTTCTTGGCGTGAGTAGCACTGATAGTGCTGAGTTTTGAAACTCTTGTGATACAGATAAATCGCTACTAGTATCAGTGATTGATTGATCAGAGCCAAGTGAACTGGGGGAGTCATGAGTTATATCAGTAGAATTCTGACATTTTTCTTTCTCACTTGAAGTCAAAGATATATCTCTGCCATTGTTAGAATTTTCTTGAGATGGACTTTCACTGTTTGAAATGGCCGTAAACAATTTAACATTTGACTGTGCATCATTACACGCCAAACTCTGACATGCTGGCACTACACCATTTTTCACAGCAGGCTGACAAATACTATGTGTGCTTATTTTATCAAGTATGTCTTTAGTTTTGTCAGACTGAGAAGAAATCTCAGGCTGAAAAAGCGATAGTGTAATATGAGATAAATCCATGCCACCTGATTGAAAATCTGGAGAACTAAAGCTATGAAAGTTATTTTTCACCTTTCCAGATGAATTAAGTATTCCAAGGCCTTTAATCTGATATTTGCTAAAATTGTAATTAAGAGGCGTATCTAGTGGTTTTATATTTTCCCAATGCTGCTGTTTTAACTTTTCAGATAAGGTTGAAGAATTCATGATTGGGGAAGTTAAAGATTTTTTCAATCTACCTGAATATGGACTAAATGTTAATCCGAATGGTCTAAAACCTGTTTGATTCATCTCAATCTTTGGTATATGGCCGACAGACGAGTCTTCGCCAACACTATTTAAGCGTATTAATCCTGGCATTATGAATGATCTTGAAGACGAGCTTTTACAGCTTCTCTGAAGAATATTTGCTGCTTTGGGCAGGTATGAATGGAAATGGTTTTTACTGTGATCTTGTAAATCACAACAGCGTTGGAGTTCTCTGTTCATCAAACAAATTTTAATAAGTGTCTACATAACAGATGAAGACATCCATGGCTGTTATTGAATATACCAAATATTTAAGAACGAAAGTAATAGGGCAATACCTTGCAGGTGGCGTCCAATATTTAAGATAACAAAAATGATGTAAATATTGTTTGGATTTGATAACAATATCCAAAATATCTAGGTTATGTGATTTAAAGAAACAGTCCAAATCTCATAAAATTACCAGGACAATGCCATGCTCTTGGAGATTTTCCGAACATCCACAAGTTCATATAACCTAAGCCTTGGTTATTTCTTTCGCTCTCTGTGAAACAGTGTTGATCTGGCGGTACTTCAACGCCGGCGTTAAGAAAATGCGATTGTTGTGTTGTTAAAACTGTACAAATAACACTTTGTCTTAAGTACGTTGAAATAAAATTGATGATAACAAATAACGGTAATATATCTTTCACTTTTATTAACGTATCCATAATATGAAGTTTGATTTTCAAATTTAGAATGGTATAAAATCTTCAGCAATGCGTCTAAACAAATTCTCCATGTTAACTTGATAAATAGGTTAGACTCATAACAAGTTGGACAAATTCGCATCGAAATGTAAATCCACATATAATTAAAATCATAATAAAAATATTTAAAACTATTGAATAATTTGTGCTTGACATACTTTATAAGTTAACTATATGACGTGAAAGAGAATCTCAGAAATAATCAATAATTTAATAATTGAAATATTAGCGCAGGTATATTCATTATTTTTAGAATGTTTGGACTACTTTTTCCCTTGAAAGATTGCATCAGATTGAAACTAATTTTATACGATGATCACACGCATCCCATATTTCACATAATTTTTATTTGTATAAAGCTATTTATTATGTTATTACCAGCAGAGGTGGGCAAAATACTGACCACAGAGTATTTAAAATACCAAATACTAAAATACCCCAGGATAAGTATTTTAAATACCAAAATACAAAATACTTTTCAATAGGGTTCAAAATACTAAAATACAAAATACGTATTTTAAAATACTTTTATTCAAATACAAATACTTGGTTTTATCGTCCATCACTGCATTCACTGGATATTTTATACACCAAGATCAATGTAACTATAAGTATCACCATGTTCAATGTTTACTGTGACAGCAGCTACAATATACATAAAAAATCAACTGAAAATTATCTCCAAAAAAACTTTAATAACAAACATTGCTTCATGTTTTGCAATAAAAAGTTGTTCATACAATTTCACAATATAATTTTATGATTTGCTTTCAATAGTAATTGTTGCTGAAAATTTTCGTCGGTCATACATGCCCTCTTTTTATTCAATACCATCCCTGCATACGAAAAAAGCCGTTCAACTGGTGCAGAGGATGGTATGCCAGTGTTGTATTTCAAAAACAATTTTTTGACAGTAGGGTACTTATGCAAAATTTCAAGCGAGGTAGACTTGTCTTCAAAGTACTGGAGAATTTCCATGTCTGATATAATTTCAGTTGGTGGAGTATGTCCACTTTCAAAGGAAAAGAAATTATCATTATCCACTGGGGCTGAGGCAGGAACATTATTTTGATGAACAATGCTTGAGAGCGACTCTTGTGTCGCCTTGGCCAAAAAAAGATTTCTAACGCTTTGGACATTGTTGGCTGGCACCCATCTCAATTTGAAGAAGGGATGAGAAACAGCTGCAAAAATATACTCATTAACACTTGCATCAAGATCTACATAGCAACCAAATCGTTTGTGAATACATTGGAGCAGCCCCTTGCAAAGCGGAGCACAATAGTTTAATTGCCTGTTACACAGATCTTCTAATTTGTCTTTGATACGCAACAATGTTGGCAATAAATGACCCATAAAACAATTTTTATCTCCCTGCAAATGATCGAGGCTATCTGCGACAGGTTTCATACATTCAATAAATTCCAGCAAGAATTTGATTTCATAGTCCTTGAAAACAGGAACCTTAAGCGCAATACACAAATCTTTCAGTTTGTCACTTGGTTTAGTGAGGTTGCAAACACTGTCATATAAAGAATTCCATCTGGTTGGGCAAGGACACATCGGTTGTGAATTCATGACGTCAAAATATTCCTCACAAGATTTTGGTGATCGAGAGCATTTGTTCCAGATTGCCGTGCACTTAGCGAAGGTTGTGTGATGGACTCGCCCATACGGATGATTGTCTGCAACTATTTTGGCAAGATCCGTAGTAGCTATCAAGCTAAGTGTGTGACTGCTGCATCTGTGATGCTGAGGAAGAGAGGTGTGAGAAGTATCATAATCGTGACTATCAGCATCATCATGGATTGATAGAGGGTTAGCCAAAATATTTCCGACATCTTCAAACTCAATATCATCATTTTCCTCAATATCACCACTCTTCTCGATTTTAACACCAAACTGCTCAAAAGCTTTAACAAAATTTGATCCATTATCGGTTACTGTAAGGCAAACTTTGTTGGAAATGCCAAAATTTTCATGCACATCGTATAGTAATTCTGCTATACGGTCATATGTGTGACTGCCAGGAAACCTACGACAAGCTAAAGCTGCTGATTCTCTAGAAAGACTTGAGATATTTATCCAGTGAGCAGTAACACCGAGAAAACTTCGACGATTTGACGACCATATGTTGGCTGTAGTACATACAAAAGTTTGCTCTGACAGAACCTGCTTCAATTTCTCGATCATTTGCAACTCCATTTCATTTAAACGCCTGCCGAGGGTCCTACGAGACATTACCACAACCTCCGTATTCATCTTACACAGTCCAGCCACTAAAGCCTTGAACTCGGGTTCTTCAACGGTTGTTTGCGGACGCATGCCCATGACGATGTATTTCGTGATCAGTTGATCCGCAGCAGCCTGAGAACTTCCACGAACAGTCTATTCAATAGTCTGCTGCCGAGCGTGCTTTAAAGATACAGCAGATGGCGCTGCAACGGTTTTCCGTTTTCGTTCACGCACTGAACTTGAAGATGGTGCCACCTCATTGCGGTAGTTATTGTAATCCTCCAAGCAATCTTTATGAACAGTCTGTAAAAAAAATTTAAATTTCATTTAGAATTTTAAAAATGCATTTGATTCTTACACTGTTACACATCTTCTTCGCTGAGTTCGACGGTTCAAACCGCATCTCAATCGGTTTACAATCAATAATATATTACATGTAAGTTATGTAACTTATACACAGCAAATTTAAATCAGTAACTATGTTAGAGGGGGCGCTATATAAATACGCTATTACATTACATTACAAATCAAATCAAATAAATTTACATGTTTTATTGCATAATATCATTCATAATTCTGATGACATTCTCTAAGTACACTACTACAGTACAGTACTTGTACTTACCCGCAAGTGCTTTTCATTCTTCACAATTGCAAAAAACTTCCCATCCAATATGGCAGGAACTGCATGAATACCAGCAAGGCGGACATCTGTTTGATTTTCATTCTCTGAAACTGATTTCACTGGATTACTTTCGCTCACTTTCACGGCAACGAAAGATAAATATGGCAATTTCTCTTCTAGCCGGAATCAGAAAGAACCGGAACCGGAAATTACTATTTTCATTTGATAAACATTTTTGTAGCACTACTTGTGCGCCGGTATCTAATGCTTGAAGCATCATCCGATGCAAGTAAGAAAGAACTAAAGCAGGCTGTATTATAAAAAAAGGCTATGATATTTATTATTGATAGGGTTGTAAAAGTATTTTGAAAAAAGTATTTTGAAAAAGTATTTTTGAATTACTAAAATACTCTTACACAAGTATTTAAATACCAAAATACTAAATACTTTCACACAAGTATTTAAAATACCAAATAAAATACGTATTTTATTTTGAAAATACGTATTTAAAATACTTGTATTTGAATATTTGAAATACTGCCCACCTCTGATTACCAGGGCCTCATTTATTACTGTAGTATGTTACAAAATAATTTAGGAAATGACTGGTGTGTGCAGTGTGGGGGGGGGGGCAGCGCTTCTCCCATAGACTACATACAGAGCCGGATTTACAATTTTAGGGGTCCCAGGCCGACACAAATTTGAGGCCCCATTTAAAAAAAAAATTATTTCTAAGTTTTTTAATTCCAAAATAAACAAAAAAAAAAAACAACAACAAAAAAACACTCGTTTAATGTAGTCCTGTAATTATTGGGCCCCTTATTTCGCGGGGCCTGCCCATTTATCCGGCCCTGACACCATATATAGTCATCCAGCATTTTTTATTATATAATTATTGTTAAGTCGGTGCATCGACCATGTAAGGGCATCTAAAACGAAAGGGCTGCAATTATTATATCAAGTTTTAACGATAATTGTAAACTTTTCGACAGCGAGATCAGAATATATCGTATGAAAATCAAATATGGCGCCTGTTCGAAAAAAAAAACAACAAACAAACAACAACAACAACAACAACAAAAGTTGGAAGCTTGCCACAGTTGAGCCCACCGTTTCTTATTAGATTCAAAACACAGAAGACACATGCACTTTGTGGTACGCAGCAATTGCATAAGATAACCGGTCCGTGGATCTAAGGAACATGGAATTATTTCCTTTTTTTATTTACTGTGGTATATTTCTCTCGGGATTGTGGCGATTTTCCAGGGACGAGAAATAATCAACGCCCCCTCCTCCTCCTCCCCCCCTTCCGCCCCACCTTCCAGCAGGCCGCGGTGAAATTATCAAACGTTGACCGGTCCATAGCGAGAGAAAAAAAAAGTTGGGGACCACCAGCGCCGCCGAGAGGGGTCCGGCGAGTTTTAGGGACCCGGACAGAGCTGGCCAATCAACTTTTGAAAATATTGTTATCAGCACGTGGGGGGAGGGCGTGCCAGCCCTGCCAAGGGGCCCGAAATTTCTGTCGGTGGGCCTGGAGACACTAAAGTACAGGGAATCGTCAAGTAAAGAAATATGCTTTAAAAATGAATTTGTGACATCGCTGTGCGCCTGATCATAAGTACCCCCCCCTCCCTCAGTTTATGGACGTTTCTAGGGGGCACAAGTTTGACTGCGGCCACCCTTCCCCCCCGAGCCTCTGGGGGGCTCCGGCGCTTCTTACGTAACAAAGTTGGGGGGGGGGGACTTTTAAGAGCTAAGGGGGGATAATAGAAGGAAATCATTTGTCATAAATATTGTCAGAGTTAGCCAGGGGCTGTAGATTTTTCTGGCTGTGTCCATCATTATAGGAATATTATAAATGTAGATTTATTTGATGTAAATTTTATTCTTTGCTTATGTACCTCGTCGTATCCGCCTTTATATACAGATTGAATACGATATTGAAAACGTGTTTTGTGGCAGATTATTGCACGAGTTAAAGAGTATTTATAAATCTAAGTTCAAATATAAGCACACATTTCCAAGAAAATGTTTTTTTTTATTTCTTCTAAGAAAACATCAATATTTCAGAGAATAAATTACAATAGGTACTGAACAGATGATATAAAAACAAGCAATTAAGCCTGTTCCATTCTGGACACAGGACGTGTTAGCGCATTTTCATGTTATGTTTCAGTACGTTTGTTAGCTTTCAGTAAATATTTGTAAATTTTGGAAATGTTTATAAATTCAATTGTGTAATGCATATATCTGTAAAAAAATATTATAAAGACGTTTCTTTATATTTGAAAAAAAAATTATTTTCTCTTAAATCTAACTACAAGTGGTTTGTGGTTACTGAAATAGGACTCATAATTGAAAACATTCGAAATTGTAGTCATTTAATCGTCCGAAAACTCCGTCAATTGTTGCATAGCTCTGATACTTTCAATTAAACTCAGAACACAAGCTTACTATTTCATTTGATGAGTTTCTTAATAAATCTTGGTGAAACTACGTGCTGCAGTATTTCGCACCAAATGAATGGGTTATTGAACGTACAAGGTGTATAATTAATATATAAGCCCCTTAGGAGCCCTGAAGCCCGGCCCTCAGAGGTCCTATCGCAAAATGGACTTTTGATGTACACTTGGCAGGCCAAGACCTACAAAATGATATATACATCATGGGTCTAGGACTTATGGTTGCTGAGATATAGGGCGGTCCATTATTAATATAGCTTATATAGTAAAAAACGGTACTTTATAAGGCCCCTTTTACGGCCCTGAGAGGTCAGATCGCGAAATGGAAAAAGTCATTTCTTGGCAGGCCAAGACCTACAAAATGATATATGCATCATGGGTCTAGGACTTATGGTTGTTGAGATCTAGGGTGATGACGGACAGACAGACAGACAGACAAAACGGGGACAATAGAGCATTTTTTTTCGAAAATGCTCTAAAATCAAACTCCAAAGGGAAATAATTTGTGTTATTCTACAAGTATTCATCTGCCCTTACTTCTTGAATATGTTGTTATAGAGAGACATTCTTATTGAAAGTCCATTTCAGGTATTAATTTCTATTAAACATGAGTCAGGGGCTAAGAGGGCCCAGAACCGGTTTTTTTTTTTACGGAGGCAATCAAATATCTCTGATGGTCCCTACCTAGCCTCCCCCCCTCCCATCCCCTCAAGATATACAACGGCTCTGGTAGTTGTTACTATGTTAGGCGATATAAACATCCCTCATATATATACTTTTCTGTGTACGGCAAGAGAATCGGCTTCAATACGGAAAGGGGGTAGGGGTGGCCGCAAGGGATTTTAATAGCCCCCCCCCCCCCGACAGGTGAAACTCATGTTTTTTTTTTATAGGGCCCCATTAACGACTAGCGGGAGGGCTCCACCTCCACCCCTCCAGGATTTTATTGACGCTACTTGGCTGTCCAGCTCTGAGAGGACGTTTAATTGTACACAGGTTTACTTGACGAAAATATGTGTGAGCTTTTAGTCGTAATGTGATTGCTCGCGCTCAAAGAATAATCGGGCTTGAAATATTCAATGAGTGTAGGGTGGGACTGGGAGGAGAGGTGAAGGGGGTGGAGGGGGAGGGGGTGTGTGTTCAAATGTGTGTTGTATTTAGGTAACTTTACAAAAAGGTGAAAATAAACCATCTCTTATGAAGTGTGCACATTGTTAAAAGTTATTTCAACCAAACTGAAGGTGTGGCGACTATTTATTGTCCAAAGTACTTGTACAAATAAATACAAAAAAAATATATATTTATCTCTGCTCGTTTTTTAAACCGTTAAATAAAAAGTAGAATGACCTTGAACATTATTAATGCGCAGTCAGAACGATCGTTTTGTTACAGGCTGCAAAGTTGTTTAATTTTGACACACAAACCTCTCCCACAATCTTAAGTTTTTTGGAGCCCCAGGCTGAGGCATTAATTGAGTAAGCCACCCCCCCTCCCCGACCGTGGCTACTTTATCTGACCCCCCCCCCCCCGGTGGCCTTTATAGGTTTTATTTATGGGAAAATTTATTACACTTTTATAGGTACAGTGCTGCCCCCCCCCCCCCCCCAGGTAAAAGTAGTATAAAGTTACTGGTGCCAGGGGCGGATTCAAAAACGCCGCCCATTCCCTGTGTAATTTATAAATGATAAGTTAGCGTCGGGTGTCTAGACTTACGCCCTCCTTCTTGCCCCTCTCCCCCTCCCACCCCCCAGAAAGCGCCCTGTTGGGTCCGTACTAACCTGCGGATGTAACAAACGAACCTGTATTTACTGGGCACAAGTGATGTAGCACGGGGCCCATAGCTGGGTGGACAGTGAAAGAGAAGCAAAAAGCTAAAGACCCCTTTAAAACTGTTACTACATGACAGTTCGCAAAAATATAATAACACACTAGACTTGAGTACGCTGCTATCAAAGATGAAGCAAGTTTCTTTCACCTTTGACCTATGATAGTAAAAAAAAATGAATGCACTTGTATTTAAAGTGACTGATAAGACAAAAAAAAAACAAGTTAAATGATATAAACAATAAACACAGACATTTAGCTCGTGAGACAGACATTTAGCTCGTGAGGCAGACATTTAGCTCGTGAGACAGACATTTAGCTCGTGAGACAGACATTTAGCTCGTGAGACAGACATTTAGCTCGTGAGACAGACATTTAGCTCGTGAGACAACAATTTAGCTCGCGAGACAGACATTTAGCTCGTGAGACAGACATTTAGCCCGTTAGAGCCATCAGAGTAGAGGAGCGATGGAGATGAAGTGTAGAATTCATTTGTTTCTGTGGCCCGAGCATAGTAAAAAAAAAAGGGGGGGGGGGAAGCGTGGGTAGGGCAACACCCAGCAGCCTTAAACCAACTAAAGCAGCGGTTTTCAATCTATGTCGATATTGTTCACCAAAAGGCGCGAAAGTATGTCCGCGGGTACCCCTTGCGCGTAAGTTCGCGCCAAAAAATGAAATGTACTTTTTTCGTAAATGAATGTGTTTATCTTTCAATTGTGATACGTTGGGCACGCAGTTTGGAGACGACCGAGTCACGCAGCAAACTGGTGACCTACCTTCAAAACCTTGTTATTTTATGTCGCCGTATACCCCATGTATAACATTTCTCCGTAACCCCATGGGGGTTCGCGTACCACTAGTTGAGAGCTACGGAGCTAAAGGTAGTTGCCAGTTTTATATCAGAACTGTGCCGACTACTGTAGCTCGTTTCAGACTTTGGACTAAAAGTTTGGACCTTCTCAATTATTTTAGTATTTTTGGTTAAAAGGCCATAAGTCATACATAAACGTTTCATCCAATGAATGTCTTTAAATATTTTGTTCCCCCCCCCCCCCATATTATTCGTTCAAGTTAATCGTGTATGTAATTGTTTTGACCTCTCTAAACGCATCTCTCTCTCTGTCTCTCTGTCTCTCTCTCTCTCTCTCTCTCTCTATCTCTCTCTCTCTCTCTCTCTCTCTCTTTTTGTTCTTATCTTTTCAAACACTGCTAGTGATTTAGTAAAGTTGTTCCTGTCCATTCTCTAGACATGATAAGAAGAAAATGGCTGCTACAGACTTAAGGGACTTTTTATTTTTTAATGCTGAAGTTTTTTTTTTTTTTTTTTTAAAAATCTGTTTATATTTTAGATAAGTCATTAGTCCTGTACACTCAAAGTATCGTTATGTTCAGCAGTAGATATAAACAGAGCTGAGGAAGAGAGGGAGAGAGAGAGAGGGAGGGAGGGAGGCAGGGAGAGAGGGAGGGAAAGAGAGAGGGAGGGAAGGGGAGGGAGAGAGAGGGAGATAGACAGAGAGAGGGAGAGAGAGGGAGAGAGAGGGGGGAGGGAGAGAGGGAGAGAGAGAGGGGAGGGAGAGAGAGAGGGAGGGAGGAAGAGAGGGAGGGAAAGAGAGCGGGAGGGAAAGAGAGCGGGGAGGGAAAGATAGAGAAAGGGAAAGAGAGAGAGGGAGGGCGGGGGAGGGAGAGAGAGGGAGAGACAGAGAGCGGGAGAGAGGGAGAGAGAGAGATGGGGAGAGAGGGAGAGAGAGGGAGGGAGAGAGGGAGGGAGAGAGAGAGGTAGGGGAGAGGGAGGGAGAGAGGGAGAGAGGGGGAGGGAGAGAGGGAGGGGGAGAGAGGTAGGGATGAGGAGGGAGAGAGAGGGAGGGAGGGGGAGAGGGAGGGAGGGGGGAGGGAGATAGAGAGAGAGAGGGAGAGAGAGAGGGAGGGGGGAGAGAGGTAGGGATGGGGGGAGGGAGAGAGAGGGAGGGAGAGAGAGAGGTAGGGAGAGGGGGAGGGAGAGAGGGAGAGAGGGGGGAGGGAGAGAGAGGGAGGGGGAGGAGAGGTAGGGATGAGGAGGGAGAGAGAGGGAGGGAGGGGGAGAGGGAGGGGAGAGGGGGAGGGAGATAGAGAGAGAGAGGGAGAGAGAGAGGGAGGGGGAGAGAGGTAGGGATGGGGAGGGAGAGAGAGGGAGGGAGAGAGAGAGGGAGGGAGGGGGGGAGATAGAGAGAGAGAGGGAGAGAGAGGGAGGGAGAGAGAGGGAGGGAGAGCGGGAGGGAAAGAGAGAGGGACGGAAAGAGAGAAAGGGAGGGAGGGGAGGGAGAGAGAGAGGGAGAGAGACAGAGGGAGAGAGAGGGAGGGAGAGAGGGGGGAGAGAGGGAGGGAAAGAGAGAGGTAGGGAGGGGGAGGGAGAGAGAGGGAGAGAGAGAGGGAGGGAAAGAGAGAGGTAGGGAGGGGGAGGGAGAGAGAGGGAGAGAGGGAGATAGAGAGAGGGAGGGAGAGAGAGAGGGAGGGAGAGGGAGAGAGAGAGAGTAACTAAATAAAACGCGTAGTTTGGCGGTTTATTCTATGCCCAGAGTTTAATTTTTTTTTTGGTAGTGGGAAGGAGTGCGGATTGCGTTACTTGGGCAGGGGGGGAACTAGGTAGCTGGGTGCCCTTATTATCCCCTCCCCTAGCCCCACTTCTTGTAAAAAATCTTACAGGCCGCGATAGAATGTTTGTCGAATACCCTCAACAATGTCTCTAACCACGACCCACAAAAATACGGCTCTGCCGGGAGAGCCCGCTCGTCGCCACGCCTGACACTACATTCTTCCATATAAGATCATTTGGACGATTGGTCATTTTTATAATATACCTCAAAAAAAATATTAAACAATTATTTCAGCAAAAAAATAAAAAATAAATGCAATTTAAAAAAATTGAATATAATAACATTATCACTGTTAGTATTTAGCAATGCAATAATTTGTTTTAAATGATAAAACAATGTTAAGTAAGTTATTAAGTAAGTTATTTTCACCATTCAATGAATCTGTCACTCAATTAACAAGACATTTATTTATTAAAGTAAATCTTACAATCAATACCAATCTATGTGCTTGTTCTATCGCGAGTTTCTACTCGTTCTATGAATTCGTCTTGATTTTTAATTGTACCATACTAAAAAGTTTAAAATTTAAAGGATACGCTACCTTAAATATAACCAGTTGCTATTTATGTCTGACTGAAGAGTTATTACCGATTGTTAAAACAACCACATCTGTGAATATCACAACATGTATAACAAATAAAATTCACAAAGTTAACGTGTTTTGGTACACCCGGGAAGTTGTATAAGGGGGACAACTGTAAAACTACTTTAAGGACATATTTTCTCCAGGAAAACACTGAGTACATTCCCTTTCTTAGTACAACTTATGAAAATACTGCTAAGAAAAAAATTAATTTAACGCGGTAACCGCCTCGATCGATGATATCTTAAATTTATTAATTAAAAAAAAATATTTCTCATACAATTAGCAAGCATCAAAGATGTTAATAAAAGATTTATGAACAAATAATAATAAACAAATAAAAAAATATTCAAGAGAATGACAATTCAAAATCAGGGCTTTGCATTCACTATAAACCATTTTTACCTAATTCGGTGTGAGCAAATTAGTTCTTAGAGCCGCAAGCTGCTCTTCGGTGAGTTTTATCCGGTTTCCGATTGGCTAGTTTTTCTATCATTCAATGACTTTTGTTCATTAAATCTTTTTAAGATTATTACGGTGCGTCTTTTTTAAAAAAAAAACTTTTTTTTTACGACATATATTGACCTCATGGGTGGGGCAATCATGTACTATCAGATAGTCGCCCAGTAAACTTTACTTCAGTGTTTCCCAAACTTTCGACATCTGTTGTACCCCTTGTAAAAAAAACAAAACAAAAAAAAAAAAACAACTTGCATATATATTGTTTTTTACGGTCGTGGTTTCCCTAATTTCATTGTTTTCGCTTAAGCCTCACTTGTTTAACGAAAGGTTCTCAGCCCGGTGCAGCGCGTTCCCCCGCACAACTCTTCGATTGCACCCCCCAGGGGTACACGAGCCACACTTTTGGGAAGCACTGCTCTACTTCATCTACGCCCCAACGGTTTTCTTGAAGCACGGAAGAACGATATAGAAGAAAATCTTTATTATTTACTTTCAATTAAGATTGTTTTATTTATTTTTTTTTGTATCACGAGAAATCTGTTCCTTAAATAATATTCTTCGTCAATACACATAAACATAAACATGAATAAATTAAATTATTATAATTATTTTTTGCCTTTCTTCAATCTGCATTATTTACTTTCATCAATTTGCTGTGGAATTTGTTTTTACCTGTAAGTGCATTAAGGTAACGTGCAGCTGGAGGTTGTTTTTATGTTCGTCTCTTGTCAATCTCTTCCTTGCTCATAAATAAATATATATTTTCGTACAACGATTCTATCAGCAGACCTCTGCGAATGACGATGAGCTTGCTATCTCTAGATCGCCGGGGGGCGGAGGGGGGGGGGCGGACGGATGGTTGTGCGGCAAGGCGCTCGAACTCGACGTGAGGCTCCCGGGTTTGATCCTCTGTGAGGATTAAAAAAAAAGGTAATTTGTATCAGGTCATAGAGAAAGATCCCTTCTTGTCTCTCGAGGTACATTATTGGTGTAAGAGATAAACAGTTCAAATTATTATCATATCTAATGCTAAAGGGGGCCCTAATATGTACTTTCCCCCCTAATGATATCCGTGACCTGGGGCACTGTCAGGCCCGTAGCATGTGGGGGGGGGGAGCGAGGGGGCCGGCCCCCCCTGCGTTTTGTCTGGCCGCCTCTGCTTGTTTGCTCTACTTAGTAACATGTATCCCCCCCTGCTATTGGTCTGGCCCCTGCTGTAGAATGCCTGGCGCCTGCTGTAAAATGCCTGGCCCCTGCTGTAGAATGATCACGCTACGAGGCTGGGCACTGTACATCCTATAGACCACTGCATGACCGCGGAGCATACCGGTGTTGTTAAGATTCGAACCAGCTACCTCCCTAGCCTATTTATCCTTAGCTATTCATTCATTAGTCCCTTAACAAGTTTAGTAGTTGGTGGAAAGGGGGGGGGGCTTCGTGGACAATGCAGTCGATAGGGCTTTCCATTCCTTTTTTTTTGAGTGGTCAACTGGTTATCAAACAACAGAACAATGTTTCTTTCGTTGTATCCAACTTTGAGCTTCATCTCCAAGTAATGTCAATTTCACACATTAATAGTTATGTATTTATGATTTTTTTTTTTTTTAATTTACCTGTTCTATTTCACGACGTAGTGTTTTGTAAGTATTGTTATTTACATTCAACGAATTTGATCTTCAAATTTTACTGTAACATCCTTTTAATTGAACAAAATCATTTTTTTTTCAAACCACTCTAGGCATTGACAAACATTCCTTCAAATTTTACTGTAACACCCTTTTAATTTAACAAAATCATTTTTTTTTCAAACTACTTGAGGCATTGACAAACATTCCTGCACATTTTCTCTTTATAAAATACATAAACTTAAACATAAAGACATAACAACATATGTTACTGCGGTGCGATATTTATCGTATTTTCTTTTAGGAAGTGCTCTGAGCTATTTTTCATTGCCGTGATTTCTCCCTGCGTTTAATCCGCTGGGTTTCTTTCTCAGCTGTGTCCTACAGCCAAATGACCATTGATGACTGCCAAACATAGTGGTGTGTTCTCCAGGGGTCATTACCAGCAAACGCACGTTTTAGCACTGGAGCGCTGCAAAAACATGTACAGAACACGTTGCGGTTGGGTGTTAAAAACTTATGCACGTTGGGTCAGAGTGACCTCATACGGCTTTGAATTAAAAATGTATGTGCAAATGAATCTCTTGTGAAAAGTTGGTCTTTCTTTTTAGCACCACCAACCGTGAACACGTACCCTGTCAGTATCAGTTATGACTGTACAATCAATGACGTCATCGATTTTGGTGTAAGGTTCGAATCATCAAAATATGATGTACATTTTACTTTCGTAGAGTTCACGTTTGGCCATAGTTCAGTGAGTGTTTGTACCTATATTTTCAGGACCTCAATATTGCTGCAATATGGTTACACACAATTTGTTGCTGTAATGATCTATACTCATGATGTTGCTGTAATAGTGTTATAAACAATATATTGCTGTAATAGTGTTACAAACAATATATTGCTGTAATAGGTTACACACACTATATTGCTGTAATAGGGTTACACACACTATGTTGCTGTAATGGACTACACACAATATGTTGCTGTAATAGGGTTACACACACTATATTGCTGTAATAGGTTACACACACTATGTTGCTGTAATAGGGTTACACACACTATGTTGCTGTAATAGGGTAACACACACTATATTGCTGTAATAGGGTTACACACAATATGTTGCTGTAATAGGGTTACACACACTATGTTGCTGTAATAGGGTTACACACACTATGTTGCTGTAATAGGTTACACACAATATGTTGCTGTAATAAGGTTACACACACTATGTTGCTGTAATAGGGTTACATACACTATGTTGCTGTAATAGGTTACACACACTATGTTGCTGTAATAGGGTTACACACACTATGTTGCTGTAATAGGGTTACACACACTATGTTGCTGTAATAGGGTTACACACACTATGTTGCTGTAATAGATTACACACACTATATTGCTGTAATAGCGTTACACACACTATATTGCTGTAATAGGTTACACACACTATATTGCTGTAATGGGCTACACACACTATGCTGCTGTAATAGGTTACACACACTATATTGCTGTAATGGGCTACACACTATGCTGCTGTAATAGGGTTACACACACTATGTTGCTGTAATAGGTTACACACACTATATTGCTGTAATGGGCTACACACACTATGCTGCTGTAATAGGTTACACACGCTATATTTCTGTAATAGGTTACACACACTATATTGCTGTAATGGGCTACACACACTATGCTGCTGTAATAGGGTTACACACAATATGTTTCTGTAATGAGCTACACACACTATATTGTTGTATTAGGGTTACACACAAAATATTGCTGCAATATGGTTACACACAATTTGTTGCTGTAATGATCTATACTCATGATGTTGCTGTAATAGTGTTATAAACAATATATTGCTGTAATAGTGTTACAAACAATATATTGCTGTAATAGGTTACACACACTATATTGCTGTAATAGGTTACACACAATATATTGCTGTAATAGTGTTACAAACAATATATTGCTGTAATATGGTTACACACATTATATTGCTGTAATAGTGTTACAAACAATATATTGCTGTAATAGGTTACACACACTATATTGCTGTAATAGGTTACACACACACTATATTGCTGTAATGGGTTACAAACAATATATTACTGTAATAGGTTACACACAATATTTTGCTGTAATAGTGTTATACACACTATGTTGCTGTAATAAATAATTTAGACAATTTAAGTGGTTTTGCTATGTCCAACAAAATATGGTCCTATGTGTATATTTCGTATGTATTGGTAAAAAGAAATAGAATTTATAACAATTTAAATTTTATTCACAATAATTACAATGTTATTTATAAACATGACAGATAATATATGTATTTTAAGTTTTTTTTTTCAAAATATGTTATAAATAGAATGAACTAAATCTTAAATTGATAAACATGCTTAAAGAAATTCGGATGACTAAAAAATTAAAGCGAGGGCGCCAAAGTCAAATACCAGCTACATTATAAATCAATGACATTTAAATACTACTGTGACTATAATTTGTTTAATTTTTCAATTAACAAAGTTTGAAGACACAATTAGTTCTCATGGGGAGTAATGGCGCACACTCTTTAATGTGTTTAGTTGTCCGAATTTATTGAAATATTTAAATCACCTTAAGATTTATTAAATTAGAAGGAAAACCTATTTTTGAAAAGAGTTTTTCTAAATTAGTTTTTAGAGCATTTTCGAAAAAAAAATGCTCTATTGTCCCCGTTTTATCTGTCTGTCATCACCCTAGATCTCAACAACTATAAGTCCTAGACCCATGATGTATATATCATTTTGTAGGTCTTGGCCTGCCAAGAAATGACTTTTTTCGATTTCGCAATCTGACCTCTGAGGGCCGTAAAAGGGGGCTTAAAAAGTACCGTTTTTTACTATATAAGCTATATTAATAATGGACCGCCCTATATCTCAGCAACCATAAGTCCTAGACCCATGATGTATATATCATTTTGTAGGTCTTGGCCTGCCATGTGTACATCAAAAGTTCATTTCGCGATAGGACCTCTGAGGCCGGGCTTCAGGGCTCCGAAGGGGCTTATATATTATATATATGGCCCCATTCTACATCTTGTACGTTCAATAACCCATTCATTTGGTGCGAAATACTGCAGCACGTAGTTTCACCAAGATTAATTAAGAAACTCATCAGATGAAATAGTAAGCTTGTGTTCTGAGTTTAATTGAAAGTATCAGAGCTATGCAACAATTGACGGAGTTTTCGGACGATTAAATGACTACAATTTCGAATGTTTTCAATTTTGAGTCCTATTTCAGTAACCACAAACCACTTGTAGTTAGAGTTAAGAGAAAATAATTTTTTTTTCAAATATGAAGAAACGTCTTTATAATATTTTTTTTACAGATGTATGCATTACAAAATTGAATTTATAAACATTTCCAAAATTTACAAATATTTACTGAAAGCTAACAAACGTACTGATACATAACATGAAAATGCGCTAACACGTCCTGTGTCCAGAATGGAACAGGCTTAATTGCTTGTTTTTTTATATGCTTTTTATTGTTGAAATACGGCCAGGTGTTATTTGGTGCAAAAGTCGTCCCACAAGTCCCACAAGTACACCCAATTTTAAATGGGCACCTGACTTAAGTTGGGGAAGTAAAGGCGACAGGGCGTTGTGCTAACCACACAATCCCTTCTTATGCCGAGGTTATTGAAACAGATGAATTCTACACTTCACCTATCCAGATGGCCCGTTAGGGCTAAGAAAACTTTTTTTTTTTGTATACTAGACCATCAGTGTCATCTTTGCACGTCGAGTGCGCAATCTTTTCACGTCGAGTGCGCAATCTTTTCAGGTCGAGTGCGCAATCTTTTCACGTCGAGTGCGCACGTCTTGTAAATCTTCTCCACCAATAAATCGCACGCCGTTTTCCCTTTTTTTTTGCGTCAACAATTTCTCTTGCATGATATCAGACCGGCGCTGTACTGGACTTCATACTCTTCATAAAAAATAATAAAATCTCTTTCTGTATTTCCCCCATGAGATTAACATTTACAAAGGAATAATTTTCTTCGTTGTCTACAAGAATATAATGAATTGACACTCGAAAGTTATAAAATCGCGCATTGTGATCTAGTAAACCCAAATGCTCAAAATTTCCAATCGATTGAACACAGAGAAGCTAAGTGATAATTAAAAATTGATCATTTCCAAAAAAAAAAAACCACCCAAATACGACACGACTCTGCCGGACAAAGCAAGTTAAATTAAATCGAATTAAAAACACAATAAATACTACAGAACTGAAACGTCTCTCTCTCTCTCTCTCTCTCTCTCTCTCTCTCTCTCTCTCTATATATATATATATATATATATATATATATATATATATATATATCATATATAATAATACTCATTT
The DNA here is from genome assembly GCA_021962125.1 of Bulinus truncatus. Classification (NCBI taxonomy): domain Eukaryota; kingdom Metazoa; phylum Mollusca; class Gastropoda; family Planorbidae; genus Bulinus; species Bulinus truncatus. The sequence continues at coordinate 3,168,833 of JAGDYQ010000010.1, read as the reverse complement.
CCAGTGTGCGTTAAATCGAAAGTAACGAATTAATACAACAGTATTCCAGTTTAAAATACAATCATGGAAAAAAATCGGATCTGCCCGAAACTAAAAATAACCTAGCCTACCGATCAAGAATAAGGGGATCTAACTATATGCAAAGGTTTTTGCACGGTACAGCTAGTATATATATATATATAACATACGGCCGTCTAATATTCCACTTTGTAGTTGGGGCGGGATGGGTTACGGAAAAACGAAATGTAAATTTTTGGACAGCATGAAGCCTCTTTAAATACGCTTAGATGCCCCCCCCCCTTGTGTCCATTAAATGAATAAATTAGACACACAATTTTGATCTAGTCTGTTTAATTGTGTCGACACCGCTGGCCATGAATTAATCCGTGACTGTTAATCTCTGTCCATGTTTTACTGTTCATTTTTTTTGTCCGCTGACACACCCACCCGCAGTTTACAGCGTGGTTTCTTTTTCTGGACAGGTTGGTATTCGTTTCTTAGCGGTGTCCAGCCAACTGACCGTTATGACGACAGAACGTTACACCACCGCCTGGGGTATGTGGAGGATGGGGGAGGGGAGAGGGGAAGGTTCAATACAAGACACTGCCGAAGCTGAAAAAGACTAGTACCTTACAAAATATTTTTTTTTTCATTCTCTGAGCGTTCGTGCTAAACGCCCAATATGTCAAAGCGTTCACCCGTGACGTTTCGAAGTAGAAAATCAACTGTCATGACATGTGACTTGCATAATCTGTACGCGGGTCTTGTCCTGCTGTTACATTCGCGTGATGAGTCTGTATGATAGGATAGCCTGCCGACTGAGAATATGTTGATTTGTTTGGAAGATCGAACAAGACGGACGTCATCCTTCGGGTCTTCATGACCTGGTAATATGACACTGAATCCTGGCAGGGACCATTTCTTTTCTAGCAAAATAAAAAGAAAGGGGGGGGGGGAGGGAAAGAAAGAGATTTGTTTGTAATTTTACTTTGTCTGGTGATCGATAGAGGTTACGGCCTGTGATTTTTCGAAAAAAACAAAATTTGTATTTTAAAAGAAATTTGAATTAAAAGTGAAATGTCAATACAAAGGATAAATAATATTCTTCAGCAAATTAGCAGTATCAATCTCTCTCTTTCTCTACACACACATACACACACACACACATACACACACACACACACATATATATATATATAAATGAAAAATTTTTTTGGTTATGCAGCATAGAAATCCAAATCGTTGAGCAGAAAACAACCATAACCAATAACCAAACGTGGCTTATCACTCAGTTATGAACATGTCAATGCACGTTTAGGGTTTATGATTATTTATTCTTTTCAGTTATTGGGGTTTAGATATTCTAAACGTTTTTATTTCACTGGATATTATCTTCATTGATTTTGGCGACCCATTTTCTTCCCAAGAAAGCTCAAATCATAATACTGAAAAAGAGTATACACTTCCTGAATGAACGTATTTTCAGTCCGCATATCTTTTTTTTTTCTTCATCGAAGACTCTTTCTTTAATCAAAATGAATTAAAATCAAAGAGAAGAAACATATTTAAACTGTATTGGTGATATTGTGAGACTAATGAGCCAGTGGTGTAGATGCTCGGCTCTTGACCTGAGAGTCTTGGGTTCGATCCACGGTAAGAATCAATTGAAACTGTGATAACTACATAAACCCTTTATATGCCGAGGTTATAGAAACAGACGTTACCAAAATGGAAAGGTTTACAAACATAAGATACAGTTCGTTACATATCTTTTATTACACTCTTCATAATATTCAGAAATTACAAAGCTTAATATTATGTCATCTTAACTCAGTTGTTAAGTGTTAGATTGGTGAGTAAGACAACTCTAACTATTAGATCCTGTAAACCATAAATGGGGCAGTTTGTGGTGCCTTTCTTTCATACCTACCATAGCCGTTAGTGCAATGGCCATGGAGAAACTACGGTAAACATAGACAGGTTACTGAGCACATCGGGTCCTCGGGGATTCAAACCGAAATGACAGATTCGTTCAGTATACCGCAAAATAAAAAAGAGAGAGAGAGAGAGAGAGAGAGAGAGAGAGAGGGAGAGAGAGAGAGTGCAGTGTAAGATGTATTTAATGCGATGGTCAAACCCGTGCAAAATCCGGGTACAGATTAACCAGCTATATTTAATATAGACTATTCCACGTTGGTGTGTGTGTGTGTGTGTGTGTGCACAAGTATACGTTCGATTATTGCGATTGGAAAAATTAGAATGAGAAGATTTAGTTTTGATTGACCAACAATGAGCGAAGTGAGGGATCTTAGACAACAATACATGTATATGGCCTGATTTTTTTTTTTAAACTTTTCGATATGTGCACTTTTAAATTAAAACAAAAGGGGGGAAGGGACTGCTCCCCGCCCCCCACCCCATTTTAAAAAAATTAATTGTAATATTTAGACAAGAAAACATTTTATATCTTTATATATATATATATATATATATATATATATATATATATATATATATATATATGTATGAATTAAACTCTGTTCATTTCTGTACAAGTGGTGTCTAGGGGTACTAGCTGTTGATGTCCCGAGTATTTATAATAAATAAACCGTGTTGAATGGCTGATGAATAGATTCCTTGATGCTGTTGGAGAGAGACTTGCATGGGCCAGTAGACTGGACACTTGCTGTTTATGTTTGTACTTCGTCCGCCGGTCAGTTTTAAGACAGTTTAGACAAGGAAGGGACGGACTGACCAGTCAAGAAGGTGGGACCTGTAGGGGGGCATGTTTGGGGTGTGGCGAACTGTCTGGACAATTATTTAGTTTTAGTGGCTTCGGTAATTTTTTGCTTTGCAGTGTTATGGATAAAATGTCCATCTATCTATCTATCTATCTATCTATCTATCTATCTATCTATCTATCTATCTATCTATCTATCTATCTATCTATCTATCTATCTATCTATCTATCTATCTATCTATCTATCTATCTATCTATCTATCTATCTATCTATCTATCTATCTATCTATCTATCTATCTATCTATCTATCTATCTATCTATCTATCTATCTATCTATCTATCGGTCTGTCTATCTATCTTTCTGTCTGTCTATCTATCTATCTATCTATCTATCTATCTATCTATCTATCTATCTATCTATCTATCTATCTATCTATCTATCTATCTATCTATCTATCTATCTATCTATCTATCTATCTATCTATCCAAGCTACTATCCAAGCTACCTACCATTGAGAGCATGCGTCTATCTGAATCAATATATCAATAAACCCATAAATCAAACCATTGATCTATTCATTAATTAGGGCGACTTTCTAACAATCTATAAAAAATAATAATAATTGACCACCTATCACAAAACTATCGAACTGATTGTAATAATGTAGCTTTCAATTAATACTTTAACACATTTATGACATCTAATCCAGTTTTAAATTCTACAACGCTATCTGTAACACGGTATAACACTGACTCCTAAACCCCACATCACTTACCTACATCTTGTTAGCTCTGAAAAAAAAAGAAAGTAAGTAAGAAAGACGCAGGATATGTTTTTCGGGCGATAGTAAAAGTGGATCATTTTCATTCCGTCTCAATTTTTTTTTTCATTTTTTTTTTTTTAGAAATTCAGCATCCAGTTTAGGACTAAAAAAATATATTTCAAAAAATAAATGTGGAGGGGTGTATGGGTGAATAACAGACTAGCGGCCGAGATATTCCCTAATATCTGATAGATAGTTGATAATGCCCCGTGGTCCATCCTGAATCAGCTCCACCCAAAACACAAGACTGCCAGCTGCGCGCCCCCGTGGATAATCACGTGACCACGGGCCCACAAACAAGCAAAAATAAAATAAAAAAAAATCATCATCAACAACTTTATCAGCCTCATCTGTTTGGCAGCGCGTAAGTGTACATCACAGGCTGCCCGTGTTCGAGTCCTTAATCTGTGATAAAATAGGCCATTAGGAGCACACGCGAAAAAAAAAACAACAAAAAATCCTGGCCACTTTCATTTCCCAGGATCTGGTTCTCTCCGGCTGCCGGCGAGGATGAATCTGGGACCGAGCAGACGTAAATAGAGAGAGAGAGAGAGAGAGAGAGAGAGAGAGAGAGAGAGAGAGAGACAGAGAGAGAGAGAGAGACCGGAGAGGGGAGAGAAAGAGAGAGAGTGGGAGACTCACAGAGAGAATCGTAGGTATGTATAGCGGAAGAAGAGGGCAGGTATCGTTGATTTAACGATTATGCGGTTTCTGCAGTCCGGACTACAACGTCGTCTCTTGCACTCCAAAAAGTTTTTTTTTAAGAGAAATTATCGCGAGAAATAAAAAAATAAAATTAAACATTATATTCTTTTTTTTTTATATAAACATACGTTGGCTTAGAGAAACAGGAGAAGGGGCTGATAATAAAATATTTAACTTTAAAAAAAATGTATTTATGCACGGGGATGATTCTTGTACAAACAATTAATGGCGTCTGTTTGTTGAATACCAACAATCAGTCTTGCCGTATGGTGAAAAAAGTCAGACCCCTAGACTTATTGTCTTAGTCTGCAGGCGCTCGTGAGGCTAATTTTATTTACGGGATTCTCCGATTAAATCGCGCACGCACGCACGCACGCACGCAAACGCTGACGCACGCACAAACAAATGGACGCGTGCACACACACACACATATATATATATATATATATATATATATATATATATATATATATATACAGACGCACGCACGCACGCACATTAACATACAAACATTCGCAACACAGGACCTAATGGTGAGATGTGCAACGGTATGTATCTTTGTATGTATGTGTGTGTATGTATGTATGTATGTATGTATGTATGTATGTATGTATGTATGTATGTATGTGTGTGTGTGTATGTATGTATGTATGTATGTATGTATGTATGTATGTATGTATGTATGCATGCATGTATGTATGTATGTATGTATGTATGTATGTATGTATGTATGTATTAAATCTGCAAACGGGGAAATCTTTTTATTTTAGATATTAAATTTAGAAACTGTTTTTTTTTTCTATTTTGTTCTCTTAGTTTTTCTTTTGCACGATGGTCACTTAAAAGTAACCAACCCGATGTCATCGTTGGTCAAGGAGTGAAATAGTTCATTTTAAATGAAAAGTTTTGTTTTATATTTGTTTTTTTTTTAAAAATACATGTGCACACTGAAGATTACAATTGTGACACATAAATAGCCCGGACTCTGATTACTCCGATAATATACCCAGGGAGCAATAGCCGGTCATTCTAGCGGTCAGTTTAGCTAGCCGGTCAACTACTTCTCCCTCCCCACCCATCGTCTGTGAAGGGTGCTCCGGATGTTGCTGACTGTGGTGAGCAAACAAACATTGGGACGATTACATGGTCACTGTGAATGTAGGAGGGAGTGGGGGTGTGGTCAGTGGTCAGTGGTCACTACTTCGCGGAGTGACGGACTGGCGCCTTTAGGGATAGAAAGAAAAAAAAACAAAACATGCCGAGGAAAACAAATAACTTTTGGTTGTGTCTATATCTATCTATCTATCTATCTATCTATCTATCTATCTATCTATCTATCTATCTATCTATCTATCTATCTATCTATCTATCTATCTATCTATCTATCTATCTATCTATCTGTCTGTCAGTCTGTCTGTCTGTCTATCTATCTATCTATCTGTCTATCTGTCTGTCTGTCTGGCTGTCTGTCTCTTTATCTTTTTATCTGTTAGTATCTGTCCAAATATGTCTGTCTGTCTGTCTATTTATATATTACGTCTGTCTATTTATATATTTTGTCTGTTATACTATTTATATATTATGTCAGTCTGTCTATTTATATATTATGTCTGTCATACTGTTTTTATATTAAGTATGTCTGTCTTTCTATTTATATATGTCTCTCTGTCTCTCTGCCTGTCTGTCTATAAGTACCCAACCTCGATTTCATAAATATTATTAAAGCTCTTAGATAGGTTTTATGTAAAGATCCAAACTAGATACATGTTGTTGTTGTTATTGTTACAAATTATACATATAGCAGGACAGACATCAGACAAAAGGTAATGGGTCGGTAAAAAATAGGCTACAGCAGTGCTTCTCAAAGTGGTGGGCCGCGGCCCCCTAGGGGGCCGTGGACTGTCCGGAGGGGGGCCGTGGAATTTCGAAAAATGTGACACATAAAATATAATCAACCTAATGTATTGTATGTAAATAGTATTAATATATGTTTAAAATAAAATCTAGTTTATTTTATATGTTGCATCCTTTCACTCTTTCATTGTTAACATTAGAAAAATCATGTATTGACTGGTAAAAGTTTGCATATAGAAGTTTAAGATTATAAATTGAAGCAATCTAAAACCAAAAAAAAAAATAGGGGGGGGGGCGCGACATATTGATTGGCGTTCCATGGGGGCCGTGACTTAAAAAAGTTTGAGAAGCACTGGGCTACCGTACAATTGGTTGGTTCTGCGGTGTTGAGTGCTCGACTGTCGACTGGAGGGTTCCAGGTTTGAACCTCAGTGAGAACGCTGTTTTTTTTTTTTTCAAGTCCAGGTCCATTCAACTTTAGATGGGTCACATGACTTAAAGTAGGGGAGTAAAGATTGTGTTAGCCAACAATCCCTTTACATGTCGTGGTTACTGAAACTGATGAGTTATACACTTCGTCTGCCCCGATGAGCCCTTAGGGGCTTAAGGGAAATTTACTACAGTTATGATATTATAATTATGTCAACATTGTGATAGGTAAATAGAATCAACCCCTCGTCTTTCATTTGTTGTGTTGATACGACTGTTTCACTAATTAATAAAACGGAACGCAGTAAATTACATTATGATACATTTTACTGGTGCTGGTTTCTTGACATTCATGTTAGTTGCTGCTGATCAAGTAATGCCTGGTAATGCTAATGATGTGTATGTAGTGCTATGTAATGCCTGGTAATGCTAATGATGTGTATGTAGTGCTATGTAATGCCTGGTAATGCTAATGATGTGTATGTAGTGCTATGTAATGTCTGATAATGCTACTAATGTGAATGTAGTGCTATGTAATGTCTGGTAATGCTAATGATGTGTATGTAGTGCTATGTAATGCTTACGGCTGAATGTAATGCCTTGTAATTCTAACCAGGGCATGTATTACTAAAGAAATACAGATCAAGGCAGGGGCGTACTGGGGCGTACTAGCCATTGACATGACCGGGGTAAGAAGGGCGCAGTATTCCGCCAGTTTAGGGCGCTTTCCATTGTAATGGCCAGGCGTTATATAGCACGTCTTTGGATGAAGGCGTGTCTCGGCTGCGAATGTAAGTAATGCTGCGAAGTGCACCATATTTTCTAAAGTAATACAACCGGCCAATGATCTTAAAAATACTAAATCCCTACCGGCAACTGCTGGACATCCATGTCCGTTAATTTTAATCGCTGCTAGCTAGTAATAAAATTATTGATAATTATATAAAGAAATGGACAGGGGCTACTAATGAATAAATGAATTAAAGACAGCCGCTTAGGATAGACAACTGTGGGGAGAAATATGTCGATTGATGTGTCCATTCGACCATATCGGTTTAATGGTATGTTGATGACGATGGACACATTTTTTGTTGTTGCATTTCCCCCAGAAAGTTAATAAAAAGAAAACTCAGACGCAATGCAAAGGTAATGAACGAGAAAGTCAAATTTGTAAAGAAATAAATAGTAATAATAATAATAATAATAATAAAGAAAACAACAGGATGACATGAAAGGAGAGAAAGGGCCTGCAATGACTGTTTGGGATGCTGGTGTGGGGTGGGGGGGTGGTGGGGGGGGGGTAAGGGAAGGGGGTAGTGGAGATAATCTATAGAGAAAGTACAGACAATTCACCGACGCTGAGCCCTCTCGGGGGGGCCATAAAACTAAAACCATTTTTCGTAACAGCGGGATCCACGCCCCTTCTTCCCTACCCCCCCTTTTACCTATAACCCCCCCTCCAAACACCCACCCCCCCTCTCCCCCCCACCCCGGGGGTCGATCTTCCTTCGACCGTCCCCCCGACATGAATTCTTTTTTTTTTTTTTCAAAGCATCCAACTGGCTCCCATATGATGGATGCACATGCGCGCTCACGGACTTTATTCTCAGCACGCCAACGTGTTTGCTGGTCTGTCTGTAACGAAATGCCCGTCCCGCTGGGCCACTGCCGGCCCGATCACTACTACGTCTCTCACCTACTCTGCTGACATAGATGCAGCAAAAACAAAAAAAAAAAGTTTTGCTTCCTCATCTTCCCTCCCCCTTCCTCTCCTCTCCCCCCCCCCCCAAAAAAAAAAAAACAACTTCTGCCTCCTCCCCTCTCTTTTCTCTTTCGGCGTTCCCATAACATCCATCGAATATTTTTCGCCCCTCCCCCCCCCCCTTCCCTCTCCTTTCGCATTCCGCGTAACTCTGGCACCTGTATAGCCAGGCCTCTTTAAAGGAGTTATCTTCTCATGCGTCTTCCTTCCCCCTCTCCTCCCCCCCCCCCCCCCGGCCTCCCTCCATCCCTACCTTTCCTTTCGATTCCTTGCTGTTATGCCACCGAACAAGCAGACATCAGCATAGCAGGAGGGGCTTAAAAATGAAAGTAGGAGGAGCCTAAATAAAAACCTGTCAATATGGGTGGAAACAAATTCTCGAACATGACATGGCTGACAAATAATAAATTCCCCCCCCCCCCCCTATATGATTTTCCTACAGGAATAAAAATGAGCACACAGTAAAGACAATAATAAAAAGAAAGTTTTTTTTATATTTTTTTTAAACGTAAAGACAACGGCCAAAGAGCCAACCGTACTGTCAGTGATCTAACAAACATACCGCGGTACATTAGTACTAACTTCTCTAAGCGGAGTCAGGGTTTTTTTCTTTTTTCTTTTTGGCGTCTGGCATTTCACTTGGGGGCCGAATGTCAGGGTACCGGTGCCGTCAAGTTTTCATCCAATTTATTTGAATTATCCATCCGGGTACCGTGGTATTATCTGGAGTTAACTACAATTCTTCACACTGGCTCAATTTACTTGTGTGTGCGTGTGCGCGTGTGTGTAAGACGCGATATACCCCGTGGGGGCCTTTTTTTATCCCCCCCCCCGTCCTCCTCTCCTTTTCTAACTGGACTCCGTGTTCAATCAACCCCTATCACCTCGCATTAAGAGTTGTTTTGTTTGTTTGTTTTTTCTGTTCGTTTATTGGACGAGGCCGTGCCGTGGACGATAAATTGTGGACTTAACTTGATTTCTAGTGATAACAAGATCAACACAACAGCAGCAGGAGGACAGTAAGAGGTGAGATTTTTATTATTGTTTTGTGCATCGTCTGGCCTATTGACTTCACTGTTGTTTTATCTATTTATTTCCACTTTCAATTATTATCGGTTTAATGTGGGGTGGGGTGGGGGGTGGGTTTGATGTGTTTGTCTCAATTCCATCGCACGTTTTAAAGAGATTTTTACACAGTAATATGTCCGTTTGAGTTAATATTAGCCGCAGATTACTACACTGAAATGTTTGCTTCAAAAGTAACTTACATTAAAAACAACAATAATATCTCTAAGAACCATACAAATTATTGATATTTTTTTTATTATTAGTGGTTATTTATTTTTTAATATAAATCGTGATCAATTTAAAATTCAATATTTAACCATTGTTTATGATTTTAGTATGACTACTTAAATACTTTTAGCATGGCACGCGCCGTAATTGAAAAGGTAGATACACAATTTGGTAATCTTCTTTATAAGGATAGACTCTTTTATATTTTAAATACTTTTTTATGTTAAAGAATACATTGAATTATTTTTTTTTTAAAATCCGAGGTTTCTAGTTTATTAATTATGCTGAATATTATTCACCAACAGTTTTAATACATTCACGTTGACATAAATAAAATATATCCATAACTTCGTTTTGAAAAGCAACAAGTACAGATATTTGACAAAAGTGCATAATTTGTTTCATTTATTTTGTAAATGATTTAATATAATGAAAATTAAAAAAAAAAAAAAATTCAGCTTATGATGGAAAAATTTTATTCAAAATAATTATCAACTTTAAAAATATCAAATCTTGAAAACAATTGGGTTTATCGCCTAAATTTTAAAAGATATTTCCCAATGGTACATTTGCATAGGGGCCAAACAAAACAACAACAAAATTCCTTACTGTAGAATTTCATAAACAATTCTTGTTACTTAATTTATACAAAGTTTCACGAAAAGTATGAAAAAAAAACCCAACAGAGTTTTAAAAAAAAGTAAATTTCTAATAACGAAAAGTTTTGATCTATGATTCGAAGTGACATCACGTGACGAAGTTTTAAATATGTATATATATATATATATATATATATATATATATATATATATATATATATATAATTTCTGCAAAACGCTTTCTTTTTTTTCCCCGCATTATGACTGACATGAGATCAACACGTGCTATAGGTCAATTAACGTTTGTTTTTGTTTATTTTGTATTTACCTGGTTCAATTAACTGGGTAGGGCTATTAAATAATCAGAGACGCCAACTTACACCAACACCAATGTGCAGGATATTGACTGATAATACTTACACCAACACCAATGTGCAGGATATTGACTGATAATACTTACACCAACACCAATGTGCAGGATATTGACTGATAATACTTACACCAACACCAATGTGCAGGATATTTTTACCAGGGTAACAATGTGAGCAATTTTTAAGTCACTTAAAAATAAATAAGTCTAGTCATTAAGTAGAACAATGTTGTTTTTTTTTATAATGTTACTTCTGTTACTTGTAATTCTTACCAGATCTACTGAGTTGCCAGTCAATTTACTTGTTTTACACGTGCCGAATATAAATAGATGTTTTTGTAAACAGACAATTTACACAAGTAAATGTAAAGCGCTACGAAAAAAAATGAATTATTGCATAAGAAAGAATTCATAATAACAATGAAACAACCTTACATTCTTAACCAAAAAATATGATAGCGCAGCACCTCTCTCTTCACCGAGGCAAAAACAATTTATGAGAGTTGGCAGTCGGTACTTAATAACTGAGTGTTATAAACAGTTAATGGCCATGAGGAGGGAAACAGAAGAACGCCGACATACTCGGGCAATACAAGCACTAATACACACAGCTATGTGCTGTCAAGCTAGATGTTTTATGAGGAAAAATGGATGTCATTATTTGTTACATGGAGTGTAATGAAATGAAAACCATACATCAAGAATTGTTTGGTTTATATAGCAGAAAAACACAGTATAGGTGTGTGTGTTTGTGTGTGTGTGTGTGTGTGTGTGTGTGTGTGTGTGCTAAAGGCGTTTATTTGTACAGACTTGTTCAACTTATAATGCTAGAAGGGAATATTTTATTATCACAGTAATCTGTGAATGCAAATGCACAGTGCAGGCATGTTAGATTACTTCCCGTAAATGTGTTGTCACTATTGCTATTATTGTAACAATAATATACGAAAAATTATGGACTACATTAAGAGATCTATATACAACTGTGTGTCATCTCATGTAACTGTGGGGAGAGGACGGGAGGGGGAGGGAATATCCCACTGTACAATGATTTATAAAAACACTTGTACTTCGGTGGACTCTGTATCTTTTATCTGTATTTTTTATTGGTTTTGTTCTCATTTATGTTAAGTATCGATACCTAGCAAATGATAAACTCGATTACTTTCAGAAAAAAGTAAATAATAAAATGATACTTCAGTGGACATCACTACGCAGTACTGGTCAGCCTCTAAGGCTTCCAATCTTGTATGTGTATGTCTTCTTTAAATGTTGGCCAGGTCAGGGTTACTATAGCTACACAGGTCAGTAGACCCTTGGAAGGGCCGTGGAGTCCATAGTTCTGAAATATTTTACTCCATTTTTTTTTACTGGGATATCGGAATGCGATTTCATTAAGATTGGGTGTGTTAGTTGACTTGTGTGTGCGCGTGTGTGTTTAAATGTGTTTGTGTGTTTGTTTATTAGTGTTTGTGTGTGTGTGTGTGTTTATCTGTATTTGTGTTTGTCTGTGTGTGTGTTTATATGTGTTTTTGTGTGTATTCCGGTTGATTTAAAAAACATCACAAAAAGGATATTTTTTGTTGTTGTTGTTGTTGTAGAGATTGGTAATAAAACAATCACAAAACATTCATTTCGGAGAAAAGGAAAACAATCTAATAGAACAAAAAACAAACAAACAGTAATTTATCCAGCAAAATGCAGCATGTCCGCAATATCTGATCAAACACGGTCATGCGTGTATCAAACATAAACATCAGTACAGAAGATATATTTGAACATACACATATAACGCGCGATTATTTTTTTTTATTTTAGTTCTTTTCATTGAAGGCCAATATGTGGAAAAAATGATGATGATGATGTTGATGATGATATTGTTTGATAATACGAGGGGAGAGAACTCCGGGGGACGCGCTGCTGGTTTGGGCAGATGTTTGCGGAAGATTGCAAGCAATGCACCCCTGCTGGTGAATCTGGTGAGGGAGTAGGTAGCAGATACATCCTTCAGTAACCTATTACTCTCTTTCTCTCTCTCTCTCTATCCGTCTCAGTATCTTTTATCTTCCCCATTTTCCGTCTTGGTTTGGGCAATAATTGGATAGATTTTTGTTTGGACACATTTTGATTTACCAGAATTTTTAAGGAAACATTTTGTTAGGCTTGTTTTAGAGACCTGTTTAGTTTTCCTATCAATCCATCCATCCATCCATCCATCCATCCATCCATCCATCCATCCATCCATCCATCCATCCATCCATCCATCCATCCATCCATCCATCCATCCATCCATCCATCCATCCATCCATCCATCCATCCATCTATCTATCTATCTATCTATCTATCTATCTATCTATCTATCTATCTATCTATCTATCTATCTATCTATCTATCTATCTAATCTATCTATCTATCTATCTATCTATCTATCTATCTATCTATCTATCTATCTATCTATCTATCTATCTATCTATCTATCTATCTATCTATCTATCTATCTATCTATCTATCTATCTATCTATCTATCTATCTATCTATCTATCTATCTATCTATCTATCTATCTATCTATCTATCTATCTATCTATCTATCTATCTATCTATCTATCTATCTATCTATCTATCTATCTATCTATCTATCTATCTATCTATCATTCTGTTATGGTTTTAAAATCGCAACATATTTACGCTGGTGTTATGTATATATTACTCACATGTCAACAGATGCAGTGGGTTTGAAAAAATACATGAAAATAAACGAACGAGGAAATATATTTCCTTTTATGAAGACATATTCCTAGACATCGGAATATATGCCGAATTCGGAAATAGGAAATATAGGAATTTTTGTGAGTGTCACAAATGAATTAGAATAGAGGATAATACTAACCGAAAACTTTATTTGTAAACGGTTCGTTTTAAATGTAATATCCGAGCTTTGAATAGTTTCTGTAAATGTCACAATATCCGTTAGTTCTATTTATAAAAATCGGAATGGTTAATCTTATCTTTAAAAGGATTTAATAAGAATTGTCTGAATTGTAACGGAATCAAAACAAAAAATAAAATTGGCTTCATTCCGATACAACTAGATATGTTTGCAAGTAGAATTCAAATATTTTTGGTAAAATATTTCTAACATTCGCACTCGCCCTACATGTAATATTGATTGAGTTTTTAGTCTTATCAAAACACTTTTAAATAATTATAAACAGATGTAGCCACCGCACATCAAAACGATCATAACGACATCAAACGGTCACCTAGCAACCAATGTAACAGACAAAATAGTAAAAACGAGTAATACCGGAAGAAAACATTATTATAAAATATCGAATGTTTATATAACAAGAAAAATCACACTCCCTAGTAGGAAAATGAACAAATCACACTCCCTAGTAGGAAAATGGACAAATCACACTCCCTAGTAGGAAAATGAACAAATCACAATCCCTAGTAGGAAAATGAACAAATCACACTCCCTAGTAGGAAAATGAACAAATCACACTCCCTAGTAGGAAAATGAACAAATCACAATCCCTAGTAGGAAAATGAACAAATCACACTCCCTAGTAGGAAAATGAACACATCACACTCCCTAGTAGGAAAATGAACAAATCACTCTCCCTAGTAGGAAAATGAGCAAATTACACTCCCTAGTAGGAAAATATACAAATCACACTCCCTAGTAGGAAAATGAACACATCACACTCCCTAGTAGGAAAATGAACAAATCACACTCCCTAGTAGGAAAATGAACAATGTTTATAAAAACTGAATGATTATCCAAGAAAGGATTTCTACATATTAAAAAAAAAAGATTTCTCAATTCACTTCTTGCTAATTAAAAATGCATACGAACAATTAATAAGTATATTGTCAACATAAATTAGTAATAATGCGGGGAGGATGTGGGCTGGGATATTGTTGACATAGCATGGTTAGGTTCCCTTAGCTCTTAAGGCATTCAGAGCAGCAGAAGTGTAGAATTCCTCTGTTTTCTATAACCTCGGCCTATGAAGGGATTGTGTGGTTATAGCACAACGCACAGCCGCCTTTACTTCCCCCAACTTAAGTCGGATATCCATTTAAAGTTTGGTGGACTTGTGGGGCTTTAAATAACCAACTTTTCACTCGGACTTTGAGAAATCTCTTTGGTTCTCGAGCCCAGGACTCTCAGGTCGACAGTCGAGCATCTACACCACTCGGCCATCCGTCCCGTCGTTTTCGAAGGCCGTGGCTGTGATACAAAATATTATTTAAATCGTCACAAAGCTCTAACGTTTCATTTTTTTTTCATTGTAGCGAGATATTATAGATGTATATTACTTACACTGCGCTCAGATTTGTTATCAATACTTATATATGCATTTAGCAATTTGTAGCAGTTTTTTTTATATAAACGGTACTATGTTAATTGTTCAGTTAATATTTGGATTAGCTGTAACAGTTTTTCTTTTGGCTGACATTAAAATGAAAGAGCAGGCTACAGCGTTCTCAATGACTCTACCTGACAGATTTTTTACATTTTTGATTCGATCGTTTACAAATTGCGACTGTCTCGCCAAAGGAGGTTATAGCAGTACGGCGGGATAAGGAGCGACTGTCATTTGCGGGGGGCCTAAAGCGAGTGTCATATATACACTGGGGCGTTAGGGCGATCGTCCCAGCTGCCACCCTCTTTGGTCTTCACTGCACTAGCCCCATCCCGCTCCCCCCCCCCATCCAAAGGTTTCTTTCAACATCCACTTGCCCAAAGGAACCGACTTGTGTTTGTATTCAGACCTTAAACAGGGGAGAGAGAAAAAAAAAAAAGAGGCTAGCCACGGACATGTAACAGTAGGACTCTGATGGTAGCTTCCCTTGTTCCCATGACAATCACAACAAACCGTAACTCAATCGGTTTCCTGAGATTAAGTTGTTTAGGGTTTCAGGCGATGTAAGGGAGATGGTATGCAGGGGAGGGTGGGGGGGGGGGTTGAGTGCGCGCGGGAGGGGGTGCTCTCCTATCTCCTACCGTCAGTTTTTTTTGTTGTTTTGAATTGGTCAGCACTGACCATTCACTGACGTCAGAGGAGCGGCGTAACTTCCTGTTGACCACTACCTGGTGAGCACTGACCCGGCTAACAAATCCGGTACAGAGTCAAATTTCACACGGGCGGATTCCTTCCCTTCCCCCCCCCCCTCTCCTTCCCCCGGGCTAACTATTTTTTTTTTGGTCAACGTTCAGGTGGTCATCTAATCTAAGCGTATGTATGGTGAAGCGTTTTATTTTTTTTTATAATTTTAATTACTTATTGTTGTAAGAAAGATTAACTAGCCCGCCCCCCATCCCCCCCCCCCAAACCAGGGCAGGCAACTCACAATGTTGATGACCCCCCCCCACCCCCACCCCTCCAGTTATTCACAGAGTAAAAACCCCACACCGTAGTCGCACCGTGGACAAATTAACGAGAAATGAGGAAATAATATATATATGTGTGTATATGTATAAAATAAAAATATGGTTTCAAACAAAACTTACAAAAGCAAATCTGATTCAAATAATGGGTCTGCACTCAAAGACCGTTTGGGAATCATTTTATACCTTATGACCAGGGCCGGATTTACAGATAGGCCGAGGCCTAGGAGCTCCTTGAAATGAGAAGCCCCAAAATGCTTAGTAGTGTGCACAAAAAAAAAAAACAACTTAGCAATATTTTTTATTTTTCAAAATGGGAGGACCTCAAATTTTTGTTGGCCCCTAAAATTGTAAATCCGGCCCTGCATATGTCCATATAAACAACTGTAACTTTCTGGCAGATATGCCAATCGATATATGCTAAGGCCCTACCTATATTATTATTATTATTGTATACAAGCACATCACCGAGACCGGAGCAGTTTGAATAGGATCGGCATAATAGGCTTAATACCTTAACATGAGTACGCTCCCCTGATTATATTAAAAGGGGCAATTAAAATTTAAATTAAACACAGCGTAATTTTTGGTAGATAGAAATAATGTTATTTAATTTTTAAAGAAAGTTAACTATTACTTTTAATTGAGATATTGCTAACTTAATTTATTTAAATTCACAAATATCATTAAAAAAATTAATATTTTTGTATAAATATTGAAACTAATGAAACCATTTTTAGATATAAAACAGTAAATACTTATAGTATATACGCATTGGTATCAAAGTCTGGATATACTTATCATGGAGAGAAGAATGTAATAGATTTGTTACGGAGAGTATTACAAAATGTTTTGGCATGATGTTGTGATCTCTCCTTTCTGGTCTGAGAGACATACCATGATCCGCGGGGGAATGATCATAGGGGTTCTCTAGTCAGGAAAAAAAAACCATTACTTGCGAGGGTGGTGGTACTGTGGTCAATGAGGACTATCCGAGACCGCAGTATTCACAGCTGGCGGAGGTGACGGATGTGGTCGGCACACAACACCCTTCCTCTCCGTCCCACTCAAGCACACCTGCGCAGCCTGCCATTTCGGGCTGAGGGTACAGACACACTACACCCTCCCCTCTGTCCGAGTGGCAGGAAAAACCTCGTTCCTTGCCATTCTGGCCGATCGGCAGTACACACACCCTGCTGGTCTGGCAAGTTTGGGCAAGGATTAAAACCCATCTTTCTGCCGTCCCTGCAGATGATAGCGGGTACAGTCACCCCGCCGCTCTGTAGGCATGGCAGACGTGCATCAGCGCCGCCAACAATGCTGGTGTGGTAGGCACACTACACCCTACCATGCTGGCAATGGCGGCGTTAAAAAAAGAAGAAGAAAAAAAAATTTAAAAAAAAAAATATAACATTTTGTTTCGGAGAGTATCACAAATTATTTTGGCATGATATTTTGTGATCTCTCCTTCCTGGTCTGAGAGACATACCATGATCCACGGGGGATGGATCATAGGGGTTCTCTAGTCAGGAAAAAAAACCCATTACTTGCGAGGGTGGTGGTACTGTGGTCAATGAGGACTATCCGAGACCGCAGTATTCACAGCTGGCGGAGGTGACGGATGTGGTCGGCACACAACACCCTTCCTCTCCGTCCCACTCAAGCACACCTGCGCAGCCTGCCATTTCGTGCTGAGGGTACAGGCACACTACACCCTCCCCTAGGTCCGAGTGGCAGGAAAAACCCCGTTCCTTGCCATTCTGGCCGATCGGCAGTACACACACCCTGCTGGTCTGGCAAGTTTGGGCAAGGATTAAAACCCATCTTTCTGCCGTCCCTGCAGATGATAGCGGGTACAGTCACCCCGCCGCTCTGTAGGCATGGCAGACGTGCATCAGCGCCGCCAACAATGCTGGTGTGGTAGGCACACTACACCCTACCATGCTGGCAATGGCGGCGTTAAAATAAATTAACAAAAAAAAAATAAATAAAAATATAAAACAAAAAAGTACAAAACTATGATCGTAGTAGTTTCGCAAATAATGTTATTAAAATTGAGTCATGATCGGTTTCTAAAGGATGTCTTTAAATTCACGTATATGAAACGGGTGCAATTGGCAGCACCACATAAACACCTACGATGTTAACATTTCACTTTACGAGTGCTACAGACTATAATTAATCTCACACTGACTGATTACATTGAATCTTAACTCCATTTAGTTATGATATAAAAGTATGGTTTTTTCTTTTTTAATTTAAGTTTTGTTTACTATTAACGGTAATTTACCAATAAACAATATTAAACAAACAAGACTTCTTCATGACACATAAACGAGAAATAATTTTGAAATCCCTGGGATAAAAAAACACAATAAATAAAAAAAAATAAATAACGCAAGTTTACCAATTTTTACGGATTTGGATTTTTGTGGAGAAAAATTTCGATTTTAAAAATTGGAGTGACAAATTATTTTATGCTGGAATGTGCCGGTTTGAAATGATATGGTGTTTGATGTCGTTCACTTGTGATAGCGTAATATATTTTTTTAATTGTGAGAGATTAAGAAAATATACTGATTTATATGTTAAAATATTGTCATGCGATGCAACCATAAATTGACTGTATCAGTAATTCTCAAATTGTGAGTCGCCACCCTATGGTGGTATTTTAATGAAATTTATGTGGTTTGAAAAAAAAGTTAAATGTATAATTAACTGGGCGATATTTGACTCTTACATTTGCAAATACTACGTTATAAAAGTTCAAACTGAAAAGACATGGTAATGTGTAAATAACTACATTGGTAGTTTCTCTCTCTCTCTCTCTCTCTCTCTCTCTCTCTCTATATATATATATATATATATATATATATACACACACACACGCGCGCGCGCGCATTTCATGTAAATTAACGAACAAAATTATTTTGGCCAATCGTTTTGTCGTTAACGTTTTTAAACATAAAGTGGCGGGAAAATAATTCGTCTTGATGGATTAGTTACTAGTGCAATTGTTGGTCCAGACGTCGGATTGTCAAAAATAAGTGGATCAATATGTCTACACAATTATTGATTGTTGACTAAGGTTATTTTTATCGAATCCGTCGTTGGTAAATTAATAACATAAGTTGATAATAACCAGTGTGATTACAGTGCCGTTACTCCTAGTAGCAAGATGTAATAGACTGCGAGGCCAGACATTAGTGGTGAGACGATGCCAAAGCGTTCACCGATTCTGATACAATTATTATCGATTCTGATACAATTATTATCGAATCTGATACAATTATCGATTCTGATACAATTATTATCGATTCTGATACAATTATCGATTCTGATATACAATTATTATCGATTCTGATACAATTATCGATTCTGATACAATTATCGATTCTGATACAATTATCGATTCTTCTCTAAATTACAATCCCCTTTTCTATTTCTAACTCCGATATATAGAACTAACAGACTTAAATGGAATACTGTAAGATAGGAGTAGGCCGACCGACAGAAATTTCGGGCCCCTGGGCAGGGCTGTCACGGTCTCCCCGTGCTGATAATAATATTTTCAAAAGTTGATTGGCCAGCTCAGTCCGGGCCCCTAAAACTCGCCCTAAAATCGCGCCGGCTCCTGTGCATTGCCCCCCCCCCCTTTCTCCCCCCCCGCCCCTCCCCTTCCTCGGCGGTACTGGATATGAGTATAATGAATAAAATTAGTACGCGGAAACCAGGCAAAGATTAATCGAATCGTAGCTCCGATGAATCGTCAAATCATGAATATAGACATTATTAAATTGAACTAAACACATTATATCACATTATTAATTAATTTATCTTAGTATGATTAATTACAAGTCTAGTCTTTTTTAACATTGTCATTTCCTTTTTTTTTTCTTTCAGCGCGATTTGCAAGATAATCAACATAAGTCCATCAAGTTTCAAACCAGTTACACTAAATTGGGAACGAGAATAAATTCTCAACAAGTTCACTTCGTATTCGGAATTCGTATGAAAGATAAATACTCGAAATAGGTTTGAACTTATGAAATGAAATTCTGATACAATAAACAAATACACGGTAAGCTAAAGAAAGATTGTGGTGGATGTAATAAGTCAAACAATATCGTGAGTCATAGGTTTAATTTCAATGACATCCGCTGTACAAACACAGCAATCCAGTTCAGCACTGCAGAAAAACGGATAAACTTATCACAGACTTCGTAGCTTGGCCATTTCTTCTAAAGGTTCTCACATTACGGCTTTTTAGGGGGCCGTTTCCATTGTGATATGGCTACCACTGCTGACTTTTTGAAATCAGAAGCTAGGATGTTTGGATTTTCTCCCTTGCCCCGCGGACTGGGCGATGGTCAGGGGTTGGCCGGACATATTGCCCACCCTGACGACATGATGTCCGCGAGGGGTATCATGGACGCCGGTCAAAGAATGAATGGCTACTCCATTGATGGGATTCTCGGTCATGGAAGACTAGGACCCAATTCTCTCAAAGGTCAGTTCGATTCAGTTAGTTTGTCCAGCTTGTGTAAGTACACTGTAAGTTATCAGATATTCGAAGCATCAATCAAGTTGTTCAAAAACTTCGGACTACTACAAAAAAGACACACAAAAAAAAAATCACAACATAGCTACGACAGTTATGTCACACTTTATGAACAGAGGCGTAATTAGGGTGGAGGGAGGGGGTCCCAATTCGAAAGTCCTCCCCCGAGCCCCAGCTTGAGGGGGCCCCCAAATTTTTTTTGCATTAAATATTAAGTACATTATCTCATTTCATGGTGTCGAATGTCAAAACGCAGCCCCCCCCCCAAAAAAAAAAGGCCAAACCCTCCCGGGCCCCCAAATCCTTAGGTTCGGCACTGTTTATGTACACCCCCATCTAACCCACATCGTCACTGTCACACTATTATCACACTTCAGATCCCTACCCTCCTTAAGTCATTATGTATTACGTAAACGACCACCATTATTTAGCGTTCTTCATCTTCGTCAATACCAGTTGCCAACTTTACTAAATGTACCTAATTGTGCTGTATTGTTCATATATCAGATAAGTGAATATTACAGCTGCTCTCTCTCTCTCTCTCTATATATATATATATTAAAATAGGTCACCGCTGTCCAGAATCCGTTAGCAACAAAAAAATGACTAGCTCTGGCAAACTGTGATGTACACCCTCTCCATCCATCTCCCGCCCTTTAGTTAATCCGCCAACCTGATCATTATGTTGCGCTTATCTTACATTTACGCTTTTGCTTTTTTTTAATGAAGATGCTAATTTATTCAATGAATAAAGGCGGTTCAATGAATTTTTTTGTTGTATAGTTTAACGAAGTTTTAATAAATGTCGGATAACTATCAAAGGTTGTACAATGTTGGGTAATAAATTATATGTTTATAAATATTTGTTTGTTAAGGTGGGGGTGACATGAATGTTGGATCGTTAATCACAGCACTATAATGAACGTTGCATAAGTGTTGGATAGTTTAAGAAAGTTGTGTACATTTTGGATAGTAAACAAAAAGTCGCACACATGTTATTTTACAGTATTCAAATTATAATCATGCTATTGAAAGTTGGGTAGTGCAAGTTTTATGATGTTATATAACTAGAAATGTGTATATATGAATGTATGATACTCAATGTAAAGTTATCAAAGTATGGTCTGCTCATGAAAGTTGCACAAAAATAATTAATAACTGTTAGCTAAATTTGTTTGAATGTATGACAGTTAATGTAAAGTTATTGTTCTGCTGATAAAAGTTATAGAAATGCTCGGTAACGAATGTAATATAAATGCTGTGTAGCCGGATTTAGTATCATACATATCAACAATTTAATAACATTTTCATAAGCATCGGCTGGTTATTTAAAGTTTTATAAATATTCGCTTGTTAATACAATATTTAAATAGATATCTGCCCTAAAGTTTAAGCTACATCTATCAAGACACGGTTTTATCATCGCTATAGAAAATGACAAACTCTTCGATATTTGTGCGTTTATTAGATTCCTCGACAAAAATCTTTCTTTTTTTTATTTTAAATATTAAAAAAAAAAGATCGCACTAAATAGATTTCGCACCCTTTTCTTCTTGTAATACTTTACAGCTGAACGCTTAAAAATAAATTCGCTTTTTCCGGCTTTGTTTAATTAACAACTCAAAATGACGTAGCGCTATCATGCAGTGATGCCGATCAACTGATAACATTGAACACCAGTTGCTCTTGGATAGAGAACGTGTTGAGCGACTCCAAAGATAATGAGCTCTTATTGATTCCTAGCTATCGCACACATGCACACGATTCACCATAATTCAATCTCGTCCCCGGGGGGGGGGGGGTAGGGGTGGGGGGGGGGTCTATAGTCACCCCGCCCGACGTATCGCTAAATGGACAACCTCCCTATCTATCACTCGGGAGAAGGGTCATTTCGGACAAATAGCTGACCCACCGGCCGACACGCGAGGAATTACGGCCCGACGGTAGCCAGTGGTCTCGGCCCTGCGTCCTATCATTCACACGGACATTTAGATGAGAGCAGTGAGCGACATCTTCTTCTCACGCCACTAATAGCACCAGCAACAACAGCAGCGCCCCCCCCTCGCCCGTCTAATCTCAATGACTCTCTTTGCCCAGAACGCGTTTATTCCCCATTAATTCCACAGTTATCCCCCCCCCCCGGCCACTTCCCCTTCACGGGGCATCAGCGAGCGGCTTATCAAAACCCATACAAGATAAAAAAAAAAATTTCGGAAATTTTCGGTAACTCGTGGATACGGAAATGACGTGCCGATGGAGACTTGCTCTCTAAAATGGCGAATTGCCTACCGAGCGAGCTTTCAAGTTATGACAAGCAATCTTTTGTTCTATGATCTCCCGGCGTGAGTCTATCAAATCTTTACTCCTTTTTTTTAACCCCACCCCACCACCACCTCCTCCTCTTCTTTAAACTCACTGGGACATGTATCTTTATTTTACATTTTTTTTTTTTACCGAAGAAAGTCATTAAAACGTGATTTCAAAACACAGAGTCTGGCAGAGAAGGTTTTTAGAGATATACAAAAAAATAAAAACAACAACAACCACGCTGTGTGTTTCGTCAGAGACTACGTCACTAAAACTTGTTGTTTTTACATATTTACTCGGTAACCTCACAACGACAGTCCGAAAGACACATATCGCCGAGCTAGGAAAGGGCGCCGAGCTAGGAAAGGGCGCCGAAAGAGTGCTGCTAAATGTTTTTTTTTTTTTGCACTTTTCAATTTGAGAGGAGGGCGCCAAAAGAATGTAACTCGCGTAGGGCGCCACAACCAGTGGTGTATTGGGAGGGGAACGCGGTGGAACGACGTTCACTTACCTTTTTTTCAGAACCGGGACGCGTTCCACCAATACTTTTTCATGTCCCGACAACTCCCACTTTTTTTTGGCTCCCACAATGCGTTCCCTCCCTTACTTTTTATTTTACCAGTACATTACTGGCCACAATAACTAGTTACGGAAATATAGGTTCCGATAGCCCACATATTTATTATGGAAGGTACAGAATTCACCGTTCGGTATTATTGTATTGAGTATATATTATAACACAATGGACTGGTGAAGGACCAATGAATCAAATAGATTAACAAAAGACAACAACAACAACAACAAATAAGCAAGCGTACACATAAATAAAAGTTATTCAAACTATTCAAATTCAATAAACAAATATTTATTAACGAATATTTGTCTCGTGTATAGCCTATCGGGTACATTGTATTACACCATCATATTTTTTAAAAACTAACTTGGCAATAGAAGCCGAAATCGCGAAGCGACCGCAATAGAATAATAATAGAAATAAATCAAAATTAATAAATCTGTATAATAAAGACATGACGAGGCTAGTGAATTCTACTGTCACTTGTTATGACAAGGGGAGTGACCTATGCATGAACAGTGAACAAAGCATTTGGTTACTTCCCTTGAATCGGCTTGTCATGCTCGACTGTCCACATTTGTGACACCCCCCCCTTCCCCCCCACCGCTAGTTCACAGTTCATGCTTCGATTTAATCTTGTGATCAAAAGCCATTTTCCGCCCCCCCCCCCATTCCCCCACCGAGCAATGTAGAACGTTGACTGTCGTCTCGCGAGTGTCGGGTTCAATCCTCGGTGCTAACCACTCAATCCCTTTATAAGCCCTACTCTCTCTCTCTCTCTTTCTCTCGTTCTCTCTCTCTCTCTCTCGTTTTCTCTCTCTCTCTCTCTCACACACACATCATCATCTCTCTCTCTTTCTCTCTCTCTCTTTCTCTCTCTCTCTCTTTCTCTCTCTCTCACACAAACACATCGTCTCTCTCTCTCTTTCTCTCTCTCTTTCTCTCACACACACAAACACACCATCTCTCTCTCTCTTTCTCTCTCTCTCTCTCTCATACACATAAACACATTCTCTCTCTCTCTTCTCTCTCTCTCTCTCATACACACAAACACATTATCTCTCTCACTCTTTCTCTCTCAATCCCACACAACGAAACGTCATCAACACGCATCCACAAAACAAAACAAACAAACACAAAAAAAAAACAGTTCATGAAATCCACAAGCATATGTCTAATTGTCCCTGTTTTGCCTGTCTGTCACCACCCTTGATCTCAACAACCATAAGTCCTAGACCATGATGTATATATCATTTTGTAGGTCTTGGCCTGCCAAGAAATGACTTTTTCCATTTCGCGATCTGACTGACCTCTGAGGGCCGTAAAAGGGGGCTTAGTACCGTTTTTTGCTATATAATCTATATTAATAAAGAGCGCCTATATCTCAACAACCATAAGTCCTAGACCCATGATGTATATATCATTTTGTAGGTCTTGGCCTGCCAAGTGTACATCAAAAGTTCATTTCGCGATAGGACCTCTGAGGGCCGGGCTTCAGGGCTCCTAAGGGACTTATATATTATATATACACCTTGTACGTTCAATAACCCATTCATTTGGTGCGAAATACTGCAGCACGTAGTTTCACCAAGATTAATTAAGAAACTCATCAAATGAAATAGTAAGCTTGTGTTCTGAGTTTAATTGAAAGTATCAGAGCTATGCAACAATTGACGGAGTTTTCGGACGATTAAATGACTATAATTTCGAATGTTTTCAATTATGAGTCCTATTTCAGTAACCACAAACCACTTGTAGTTAGATTTAAGAGAAAATAATTTTTTTCAAATATAAAGAAACGTCTTTATAATATTTTTTTACAGATATATGCATTACACAATTGAATTTATAAACATTTCCAAAATTTACAAATATTTACTGAAAGCTAACATACGTACTGATACATAACAAGAAAATGCGCTAACACGTCCTGTGTCCAGAATGGAACAGGCTTAATTGCTTGTTTTTATATGTGTAAATATGTAATAACGCGTGCGTGTATGTTTATAACAGTATGCTGGACCAGCCTTTGAAAATGCGGAGCCCCGATCGGAAGCAATTTAAATGCATCCCGTCCAAGGAGTGTGAGCGCGAAGCCAAGATACATGTATAACAACCGTTTTGTTTATCAAGCCTATTTGCATTATCCAGAGCACCGGAAATTAAATAGACCGCTAAAAACAAATATCGCAAGTGTAGCACCTAAATGTTGATATACAATAGCACCTAAATATTGATATACAATAGCACCTAAATATTGATATACAATAGCACCTAAATATTGATATACAATAGCACCTAAATGTTGATATACAATAGCAGTTAAATTAAAAAAAAAAACACTTTCGACAAATAGTGTAATAAAAAACAATGAATTGTGAAAGAAATTTTTCAATGTAAATAAATAGCTGAGTGATAATATTGTTTATACAATTGTCGGTTGAGCCTAAGTAAGAATAATTACAATCTTTTCAGTGACTTTGTTTATCGAGCATCTCCTAATGCTCCATCTTCTGTTAGTCCAGTTGAGCAGAGCAGTAACATCATTAGTCTCACAAATGGAGGCGATCGGAAAACAATCAATAAAATTGATTATTCTCGTCCTGTATAATTTATGTCTTGTGAGATACAGACCGACATACAGACATACATACATACATAGATATAGACAGACATACAGACAGAGACACAGTTCAGCCATCATCATAGAGACAAAATACAGTGGGTAATGGTTATGGTTGGGGGGGGGGTAGTCTGTGTAGTAGTCAAACACACATACACATACACACACACATACACACACACACATACATAGCAAGAGCTCTGGAGAGGGTCTGAAGTGTTTTTGGGAGATCACAGGATTCAAACACAAGATGGATGGTTTTCTGTGATCAGTCCAGAGTACCTGGCCATCACTGGGTGAAGGGGGGGGTCTCCATCTCTCTCTCTCTCACTCTCTCTCTCTCTCTCTCTCTCTCTCACTCTCTCTCACTCTCTCTCTCTCTCACTCTCTCACTCTCTCTCTCTCTCTCTCTCTCTCTCTCTCTCTCTCTCTGCTCCTTTATACCCGCCAACACTAGAAAACAACAACAACAAGGAAACAAAACCATAAAGTAAAAAAAAACAACTAAAAATGTTGCCTGTTTACCTCTGCGTCAACTGCTGGAAGAAAAAAGAAAAAAAAAACTGAGATAAAGAGACAGACCAAGTAGAAGATAGATATGATTTTAAGGATTGGGACAAGATGCCTGAAAGGGGAAGTCTCGAGTGGAGGGGGGGGGGGAGTGGATTGAAGGATTGTTAGTTCTTTTTAAAAAATGTCCATTTTAGATAGGTTGGGTTTTTGTTTAGTTTTTTTTTTTTCAATCGCTTGGGTTTATTTTTTTTTTTTAATTTTTATTTTGATTTGAGTGGCTGGAGATGAAGAGGTTGGACTGGTGGAGGCAGAAGGAGTTGAAGTGATTGAGTCATGACTTGAGAGTGGGGAATTATGACTTATGATTGAGTACTTTTATATTCAAATCATGACTGAGTGCCTGTTTAAAAAAAAAAAAAGAAAAGATCTACATCCCATTTCTTGATCCTTGAAAAATCGGAAACTCTGATACATTTTTTGAGACTGACTGGGCGTGGTGTTGGGCAGTGGTTCGAGTCCGTATCGATTGCAAGTAGAGAGTTAGAAGCCATATCTGTTTATCTGATTGCGTATACAGGTTTGTTGTTGTTGTTGTTTTGTGTGGCTAGGACTAAATATTAGCCAGACATACTAAAATTCAAAGGTCCAGCCATTTTATATTTAGCAAGTTATGTCTTTTCTCATGTGTTGACCAATCAGCGCGCGCACACCCCTCAGGGCACGTTTGGTAAGCTCAATGAATGAATGGATCTGTCAGCGATCGTTTAGCTTTTTATTTTATTGTTGTTGTTGTTGATGTTGTTGTTGTCAGCTGTGTAAGCTGTTGCGCTTACTAATTCAACAGTAAACATATATATTTTTTTTACTGTAAATCCCACAGATAATTGTTGACGCAGTCTATATAAAATTACCGAGTGTCAATCAACGGGTAGAGGTGTGTGGGGGGAGGGGAAGGGGGAGGGTAAACTATGACGCTGTCCCAACGGACAGATACAAAGGTAAAATAAAAAAAAAAAAAAAACAGTAAAAAAAAAAATAAAAAACAACCAAACAAAAAAAAAAAAGGCGGGAGACAAACGCGAGCTGAAAACAAAAACAAAACAAAACCGGAAGGCGAGTAATTCCGGAATTTGGTTTCAAAGAGAAAGTAGAAAGGTTGCTGTTATTTTTACAGTCTGTTACAAAAAGGGCAGCGGTGAGCCAACCAAGCGTTTGACTGTGAGCGTGTACTGCAGTGGTTCTCGGGTTATCTTTTCGACTGCAAAAAAAAAAAAATCAGAACATGTATTGTAGTATTTTTTTTGTTTTTGTTTTTAACATCTATCTATCTATCTATCTATCTATCTATCTATCTATCTATCTATCTATCTATCTATCTATCTATCTATCTATCTATCTATCTATCTATCTATCTATCTATCTATCTATCTATCTATCTATCTATCTATCTATCTATCTATCTATCTATCTATCTATCTATCTATCTATCTATCTATCTATCTATCTATCTATCTATCTATCGGTCTGTCTATCTGTCTTTCTGTCTGTCTATCTATCTATCTATCTATCTATCTATCTATCTATCTATCTATCTATCTATCTATCTATCTATCTATCTATCTATCTATCTATCTATCTATCTAATTAATCTAATCTAATCTATCAATCTAATCTATCAATCTAATCTATCTATCTAATCTGATCTGATCTATCTAATCTAATCTAATCTAATCTAATCTAATCTAATCTCATCTCATCTAATCTCATCTCATCTAATCTCATCTCATCTAACCTAATCTAATCTAATCTAATCTAATCTAATCTAATCTAATCTATCTATCTATCTTAGCTTAAACACTAAAAGCCAAACACACTCCCAAACACTAACACAGATCTTGAACAGACTTGAACAGACTTGAACAGACATGACAACTCACACACTTTACAGTAAAAACATAGTTGTTTTTTTTATGACCATAAGTCAGTACTTGAAATGACCCACTGAAAAATGAAGTCCTAGTAAAATTTAAATTTTGTGAAGTTTAAAATAACAATTCATTTCTTTTTCTACTTTATTTTTTATATCTAAGATCTTGAAAGTGTGTACGGCAACCCTATAAGCCCCAACCTGCACGGGGGCACCATGAGCCCCGGGGGATACATTCATAGCAGCCACCTCAACCAGATGACCCACCACCGCCACCCTACGGCCGCCATCAGCCCCGTCATCGCCAGTCCAAACAACCTCAACAAACTCAGACACAACGGCGACCTCCACAACAACAACAACAACAACAGCCACCCTTACCAACCGTCCCCGCCCAACGCCAGCCCAAACACGCCCAACGCCGTCGGAGTCATGCTGGACAACAACGGCGGCATGACAAACCACAACAACAACAACAGCAGCAGCGGCGGCGGCGGTGGTGGCGGAATCAAATCTGACAGGCACGGAGGGCTGAGTCCGCCGTCTAGCAACGGCGACATGCTGGTAAACCACCATCACCATCAACAGCAACAACAACATCATCATCATCATCATCATCAGCAGCAGCAGCAGCATCACCACCACCATCACCTGCAGCCCATGCTGAGCATGTCCCTGAAGAAAGAGCAGGAGAACGCCGTCAAGAACGAGCACGCCGCCACCAAAGTCCAGCCCCTGCACAGCAGCAACAACAACAAGAGCTCGGACAAGGAGAAGTCCGAGAACGAGGTGGACGACGACGCGGACGAAGACGGGGAGGAAGGCGAGGAGCCGAAGAGGAAGAAGAGGAGGAACAGGACGACGTTCACCAGCTTTCAGCTGGAGGAGATGGAGAGGGTGTTTCAGAAGACTCACTACCCGGATGTGTACGCCAGGGAGCAGTTGGCGCTGAGGTGCAGCCTGACGGAGGCCAGAGTTCAGGTCAGTACACACAGGTGTTGGTAGATGCAGGGCCGGCCTTTTGGTCAATTTGACCTATTGCTCCGAATCGGTCATCAATAGTAATAGTTGTTATTGCAAAAAAAAAATTAGAAGAGGGGGCCTCGCAAGCATCCGTTAAATTGGGCCCCGGAATTCGTAAGGCCGGCCCTGGATATATATATATATATATATATATATATATATATATATATATATATATATATATATATATATATATATATATATATATATACTAGTTGCAAGTACCCGGCTTTGCCCGGGTTTAAAATAAGGTTTTCTGTTTACCTTCTGTTTTCTCCCTACTCCCTCTCTCCCTTCCTCTCTCTCTCCCTCCCTCCCTCCCTACCCCTCTCTCCCTTTCCCTCCCTCCCTCCCTCTCTCCCATCTCTCTCCCATCTCCCTCTCTCCCCTCTCCCCCTCCTTCTCTCCCAACGTCCATCCTCCCTCTCTCCTTCCTACCCCTCTCTACCTCCCTAACCCCTCTCTCCCTCCTTTCTCCCTACCTCCCCTTTCCACCTCTCTCTCCCCTCCCCCTCTCTCCCCCTTCCTCCCTCCCTCATTCCCTCTCTCTCACTCCCTGCCCCCCTCACTCTTTATCTCTCTCCCTCCCTCTCTCCCACCCTCTCTCTCTCCCCTCCACTCTTACACTCTCCCTACCCCCTCTCTCTCTCCCTTCCTTTCTCTCTCCATCTCCCCCTACTCCCTCTCCCATCTCCCTCTCCCCCCTGCTCCCTCTCCCATCTCCCTCTCTCCCGCTTTTCTCCCTCCCTCCCCTTTCCACCTCTCTCACCCTCCCTCTCTCTCCCCCTTCCTCCCTCCCTCATTCCCTCTCTCTCCCTTGCCTGCCCCCTCACTCTTTATCTCTCTCCCTCCCTCTCTCTCCCACCCTCTCTCTCCCTCCCTCCCCCTCTCTCCCTCCCTACCCACTCTCTCCCTCCCTTCCTTTCTCTCTCTCCATCTCCCCCTACTCCCTCTCCCATCTCCCTCTCCCCCCATCTCCCTCTCTTCCCCTCCTTTTCTCCCCCTGTCCATCCCCCTCCCTCCTCTCTCCCCCTCCTTCCCTCCCTCCTACCCTCCTTTCCTCTCTCTCTCATCCTGCCCCCCTCTCTCTCTCTCTTTATCTTTCTCCCTCCCTATCCCTTTCTCTCTCTCTCTTTCTCTCTCTCTCTCTCTCACTCTCTCTCTCTCAATATATATATATATATATATATATATATATATATATATATATACTTATTATTATGGCTTCACACTTCTTCTAAAATCCTTCTTCATTCCTTTATCTTCCTCAAACTGTACAAATCAGGGAGCATGAAAAAACAACAATTCTTTGCATCACAAAGGCACAATACAGCACCAGCGCGCAAGTTCTATTCGATCATAGGGAAATGACGTCACAGAGGAATTTTATTTATGGCGCCGTCGAGATTACTTTAATATAGTAAAATAATAAAATAAAAAAAAAATAATTACAATTAAACTACCCATCGAGATGAAACGAAACCTGTCCTATAACCTTCCCCATGTAATTATGTGTATGTGTAACAAATTTCACATTATTTGGTTATCTGGATCTTGAGTTATAAGGGAACAGACAGGCAGACAGACAGACAGACAGACAGACAGCAAATGCCTCTTATAGGTATAGAGATATAAGTTTTATTTTCCTTAACTGTGTTAAATTCTAGCCCCCACAGTCCCCCAATATACCAAGGCTACTGAAACAGATAAATTCTACACTTCATCTGTCACGATGAGCTCTATAGGGTTTAAGGAAACTTTACATCTTTCTTTTTAGAATTTATTGCCTGATATGCGTTTAAAAAAATATATGTCTTTTAAATCTTTGGGTTAGGTAAAACGAAGGAGTATTGTCTTTTGGTCAGTCAGTGCTGATATATGTATAGAAGTATTATTTTGGTTCATCGGTTCAAAGAGTTAAAAGGTGTTTGAAACGTTTAAATTGTCTATTGGTTAAAAAGAGTTGATTTGTGTAACGAAGTATTAAGGTCACTTAGACTATAAGAATTGATATATGTATAGAAGTGTACCACATTCTTTTAATTCATTAGTTTAAAAATATGTTACAGTCACCATGCCCATAATGCTTGATAAGTTAAAATACAGTATCAAGTCAATTTATTTCGCTATGTTGATGGTAAATTTGTTAACCTAATCACACTTTTCATATTTATATAAAAACAACAATAATTAATATATTAACTAGAAATAGCGCCAACGGTTTAAAAATTACAAAAAAAAAAACCCCAAAAATTTATTACATGTCAGAAAATTTTGGCCTTGAGAAGGCTAATAAAATAATTAAAGTAATAAAAAAAGAAAATCATTGGAAACCCAAGAAGAACGTGTGAAAATGAATAATGTGTAATTAAAATGTAGTTATTCGCTGCTGATAAACACATTTAAAACATGTAATAAATAAACTTGTATGGGCCAAACAGGTATCTAACATAATTATTGGTGAGGACAGGTGATTCACTAAGTCGTTTATTTATAGCGCATTTCCAAGATCGTACCTTTAAGTTACTGGAAATACCTGGTGAAACATTTTTTTTGTTGTTCAGACAAACGTTTTAAAAACGTTACATCTGTATGGTTTATATGTACCAATAACAAGGGGGTGGGTGGGAGGGGACCTTATAGCATAATGTATCATCCTACGATTAGTTTTCTGTGTGTGTGCACCGACAGAAATTTCGGGCCCCTGGGTAGGGCTGTCACGCCCCCCCCCATGCCGATAATAATATTTTCAAAAGTTGATTGGCCAGCTCAGTCCGGGCCCCTAAAACTCGCCGGGTCCCTGGACATTAGCCCCCATGCCCCCTGCCCCCTCTCTCGGCTGCACTGTGTGTGTGTGTGCGTGTGTGTTAGTGTGTAATAAATGAAGACTATCCATCGCTTTCGTGCTAAGAAATGTTTTTTTTTTTGGTATTTGAACTAAAGATGAACGTTTTAAAAAACTGTCACGGACTGTCACATGCCCCTTAAATATGTCAAAAATGTTCAAACAATGAAAGAAAGAAAATCTAGCCTCCACCCCACCCCTGCCCCTTTTTCATGCTTAGGATAAATGAGTAATTGATGAAATACTTCAATTCTTTCGTCTCTCATTCTCCCCAATGCCGTCTATCTATCTTAACCACTCTGCGTCCATTAGCTCGTTTGAAATAATGGACGATTCATAGGGAAACAATGACCATACGTCTTTTTTTTTGAAACACTTGAAACAAAAAAAAAAAAAATTCCAGCAAACTTAAAAAAATGGACAAAAAAATAAATAAATTCAAAAATTCCTCTCGTCAAAGGGGCCGCAACTCTCTTGCATTAGTGGATCATTGAAAGACTACGGGTGGTGGTAGCTGGTCGAAGCACCGTAGAAAGAAAGGCAGGGTGTCTAGATGAGGCAAGTACTCGACGGGCGGCGCCCCCGCGGGGCGGAAGTGAGCTAAGTGTCCCGACAGAGACGGTGACGGGGCAAATTTTTTTTTTTTGAGGCAGGAATCGGAGGGTGGGGGAGGGAGGGGAGGGAGGGGTAATACCCTGGTGACAAGTTCTTTGAGACGTTTGTCTCGGGGAGAAGTGTTGGATGGTGCTTGTCGGAGGGTGTGGAGGGTGGGGGGTAGGGCGGCTCATGTGAGTAATGATCAGGTTGTATGAGGTACCAGTACTTGAGTTTATTACCACAGGACCTTGATGCTGTTGGAGAGAGACTTGCATGGGCCAGTAGACTGGACACTTGCTGTTTATGTTTGTACTTCGTCCGCCGGTCAGTTTTAAGACAGTTTAGACAAAGAAGGGACGGACCTGTAGGGGGGCATGTTTGGGGTGTGGCGAACTGTCTAGACAATTATTTAGTTTTAGTGGCTTCGGTAATTTTTTGCTTTGCAGTGTTATGGATAAAATGTCTATCTATCTATCTATCTATCTATCTATCTATCTATCTATCTATCTATCTATCTATCTATCTATCTATCTATCTATCTATCTATCTATCTATCTATCTATCTATCTATCTATCTATCTATCTATCTATCTATCTATCTATCTATCTATCTATCTATCTATCTATCTATCTATCTGTCTGTCTGTCTGTCTGTTTGTCTGTCTGTCTGTCTGTCTGTTTATCTATCTATCTATCTATCTATCTATCTATCTATCTATCTATCTATCTATCTATCTATCTATCTATCTATCTATCTATCTATCTATCTATCTATCTATCTATCTATCTATGTGTTTGACTGTCTGTCTGTCTATCTATCAATTTGTTTCTCTGTCTGTTTATTTGTGTACATGCTTTACGGTCGATAAATCTCTCTGTCCCTCCATTAACATACCTCTACATATTTCTTTCTTTCTCTCTGTCAGTTAGTCGGTCTTTCAATATTATTTTCTTTCTATCTATTCCATAACTCCTCCCTCCACCCCCACCAGTCTTCACTAATTGAGAAGCTAAAAATCTAAACCATAGACTCTTAACCACCGAAACTGTGATAGCTACTAAGTAATACTATCACAAGTAGCACACATACATATATAATACAACGTATAACCCCCCCAAAAAAAAATGAGACGGCATACAGTATTAAACAATTAACATTGCATGTTGGCCCAACATTTAATATCGGTTACCTGCCCAAAATGGCTACAGGGTAGTGGAAGACCGTAGGGGGCGCTACTAAGGGAGATGAGATGATACATTTTT
Source organism: Bulinus truncatus (assembly GCA_021962125.1). Taxonomy (NCBI): domain Eukaryota; kingdom Metazoa; phylum Mollusca; class Gastropoda; family Planorbidae; genus Bulinus; species Bulinus truncatus. The sequence goes on along the minus strand of JAGDYQ010000010.1, from coordinate 3,134,621 downwards.
ATTCTGTGTGAGGAACGAGCTAAAGGGCGGCTCCCTTGGGGTGGGGGGGGGGCGCAGCTCGTCGGTAAAAGCTCGAAATGGGGTGGCGGTACCTGAACATGTCGTTCACGAGCCCGGATTATTTACCAAAACATTGTTTTGGTGGGGAGTGTTGGTTAGTTGTGAGTCAAAGCGTAACGTAGGGCATTCCGCAGCACAGCGACGTCCCTGGGGGGGGGGGGGTAGGGGGCTTATCAACATAACTGTTTGGTTGTTACATTCGGATATTTCTTTAACTTTTTTTTTTTACATAAGCAAAAATAAATAGAATTATGAACACTGGAAACATTTTTTTGTGTGTTCACAGCACATTAAAATGGCGTCCCCTTTAGGGGGGGGGGCACATACTGTGACCCCCTCTGTAAGGCACAGATTTGCGCTCTCGCGGAAAAAATTCAGTCCACGCTCAGCAGTAATCAATAATTGATAATTCTCGCTACATTCATTCACTCGCTAGCCTCAGTATGTACTGCGAGATGCCATTTATCCCCACAATCTTTCCATGGAGTCTCTGTGTGTTCACGAGCAAGTGTAGGGGTTTTTATTATCATTTTTTGTTTGAGACAGAAAATTCATACGGGACAATGCCACTATTGAAGACATACCCCATGTCAGTTAGTGGTCCGAATTCTCTTGATAATTTCATAACACTCAATGTATTTGACCATTAACAGCATGCTTACAGTTATATAACCTATATAACACACAAATATATATATATATATATATATATATATATATATATATACAGTGCTTTTTTGTAAAAAAAAAAAAATAGGTGCCTGTATTCAGTGATGGATTGCCTAACTTTTAACTACCAGTTCGCAGTTTCGCATTTTATATTTTAATTCTTAAAATAATTTAATTCTAACAAATTATAAATATAATAAATTAATAATAAACGTTAGAATACAAGTAAAGTGATTTTTTTCCCCACTCTGAAAAAGGTGCCGGTACGCTGTACCGGTGCGTACCGGCACAAAAAAGCACTGTACATATATATATATATATATATATATATATATATATATATATATATATATATATATATATATATATATATATATATATATAAGTAGGCATTCACAAGTGTTCGGCTTTCGAGTCTTTGTTGTTTGGCTTCGAACTTCTTACCGCCAATCTTACGGTACAGTTTTGTTCTGTGTCTTTTTCTACTACACCACCGATATAACATGTAGGCAAGTCGACAGAATTAAATGGGATTCGAACACATTACATTCACCATACAAGTCAGGCACACAACATCCTCGAGCCAGACTCGAGCACTCCCTCCCACCCCTCCCCTCCCTTTCCCCCTCACTCCACCCCCCCCCACCATATGGTCTTCCCGGCACTCTAGCGTCATTATGAACGAAATTCGCCACTTTACCAAATAAAACAATAGCAACCAAGAACAAATATCGCCAAGTTTTACTGACGCAGCGTCATGTTCGTCGTCAAATAGAGTCTCGTCGTTCTTGTCCGTGACGCATTTCGTAAAATAATTACTCCACCCAACCCCCACCCTCCCCAAATTATCTTCACCTTAACCATCTTTGCCATCTTCTGTATACCCCCATGTTGTTGAAAACAAAAATAGCAACAGCAACAACAACAATTTTACTATCTGTCTATCTATCCACTAACGAACAGCGACGTATATGTAGCCATATATTCCGACCATGGGGTCTCCATGCGGAAAAGACGGGTGTTCCCCCCTACACACACACACACACACACACACACACACACACACACACCACCCCTATGTATGCTGTTTTTGTGAGTCTACCATTAGCCCTTGATGGTAAAGCGCTCTGATTAAAAGCTCTGTGTCTGTGTGCGCCAAGAGAGAAGGCGACTCCGGAGACAGAACATCAAAGGCGGCGGACTAAAAATGGCTTCCCACGGAGCGATAGGGGGTGGGGGTGGGGGTGGGAGGAGGAGGGGACTAGATATTAGCTCCATGGATACATTCAATTACCCACCCACCAGGCGAGACGGGCTTGAGGGAGGAAAAGAAAAATAGAGGAAAATAGGAATATTTACGTGGGGATGGGTGAGATGAGGGTGGGGGTGGGGGTAAAATAAAGTGGTGGGTAGAAATTATTGTTTTTAGTCGCAGGGTGAGTAAATGCTGCTACGAGTTTTTATTCCAAGCGACACGTTAGTGAGTAGGACTTTGGTATGAGGAAGGCAGCAATATAATAATGATAATAAACTGTTTGGTTTGAAATGTCTATGTGTTTCTTTTTGTTGGTGTGCAAGTCTCTTGTAGAGTTTGTTCTTGGATAAAAACAATTGTCATAGCTGGAGTCTTCCCCTTTAGACATTATGACTGTATTTAATAGTATTTATTACATGTTTCCCATGTTTTATTTAGTTAGTGAATTTCTGGATTGTATGTATCCGGCTATTAGACTGTAATATCCCACTGTAAATCTGTCTTAACTCTGGCCTACTTCTATACGTCTGGATATGTTCTCACTGGATATATTGTAATGTCTGCACAGTACAAAGTATGAAATTATTATTATATATAAATACATTTCATTAGAGCGTGTGTGTGTGTATGTTATGTCTAATGACTGTATTGTGTGCACCGTATGAGTCTACTTATGTAGGCTACAATATATCTGTACATATTCTCATCTTCATAAACATCAATATTTCTTTGTTTCGCATGATCCTTACTTTATATTGGTATGTTTTAGTTGTGTGTGTGTGTGTTTGTGTGAATACTGTTTGGACGAGGTTTCCGTAGTGCCTCCATACAACCTCAAACTCCTAAAATACAGCAACAAAAATTACTATTTTTATTCCGCTATGAAGATGAACATAAAATTATGTTCTCATTGAATTACTTTAAAATTTGAGCTAAAATGTTTGTAATGAATTATAACCACACACACACACAGTGGCGCAACCAGCAAAAAATGCTGGAAGGGGGGGGGGCTCACATATAGAAAAAGACAGTTTATATAGTAAAATATGTATTGATGATTTGGTCTGGGGGGCTCAAGCCCCCCCCCCTGCCCCCTCCCTGTTGCGCCACTGCACACACACACTACATATATATATAACAACGACAACCCTGTGGATTATTTACCGATAAACACACGATGGGAAATTCGGAGGGTTAGAGCTTGGAGGATGGAATGGCTGGTTAATAGCGCATATTAATATTTTAAAAGTCCTCTACTATTTAACCGAAAAATGCCGCCGTTACAGCTAATGGCTTTCTAACAGTGAATATTAAAATACAACAGCAGAAGAATTGTAAAAAAATAAACTAATAATAAACACTTCCGACATTTGGTGTAACATGAAAGAATGAAACACTTTTGACCTATGGGTGTCGTTTGTGTCTTGTGCAGCTCTCAATGAGCGGACATTATTTGTTTCTTTCTATTATTTCATTAAATTTTATTCATCTAACTATTTGATAAATCGACTACTTTTTGGTTATTAAAAGAATTTTTTTTTTTTAAATTAAATTAAAAAATACAAAATGGAAAGGAAATGTATTTCTCATCTCTCTCAAACGTGACCCTCCCCCCACCCCACCCCTCAAATCTACCCCTCCTCCATTGTAATGTTTGATCTTGTCTACAAAATAGTCAAAGACAGTTGGGCCAGTTGGTACTGTTTGTTTCCGCTCCTCTCAAATCTCCCACATCAGGTCGTACAACAGTTGTTGTTTTTTTTTTAAAATCCTTTCAGCGATTGTGTTTTTGAAAACATTCTTGGTCTTGTACCATTGTTTTGTTTACCATTATAACAAAAAATCGATATTTATAACGTCCACCTTACCTTCCCCCTCCCCCCGAAGTGAACTCCCTAACCCCGCCTGCCGGCCACATGCTCCCTTACACTAAGCCCCACTTCTGCCTTCCGCCCCACAAGACATGTGTCCTCTGAAACGACCGGCCCCTGGATGTTGTTCTTCTGCACGCGGGGAGCTGGGGGGGAAACAGGCATCCCGGCCGGCCTGGGACTTATTACGGCCCGTTGTTTGCTCAGAAGAAATTGGAAATGTGTTTTTAATGCGCCAAATAGGCCCTAAGAGATGTTTCAACATCGCTGCCTCGTCTCCCTTCACTCTCTCCTTGTCCTCGTCCGAGGAAGTTAGCCGAGACCTCTGACTCGCGCGAGAGAGAGAGAGAGAGAGAGAGACAGAGAGAGAGAGAGAGAGAGAGAGAAACACAGAGAGAGATAGAGAGCGAGTGAGAGAGAGAAAGAGAGAGAGAGAGAGAGCTATGCATGGGGAATGTAAAATGTCTGAGCGGACATCGAGAGAAAATTTTTTCGGTTTATTCTGCGGAACTTGCGGTTTTCTTCTTTTTTTTTCCCTTTTCGCTCTTTCTTACTTTTTTTCTCTTTTTGTATAGTCAGTCGAAGGTCATGCGTACTGGAGGGTCGAGTCAGCTGGACTATAGGGAAGGAAGTATGGATGGAGGGTAGTAGGAATAGAAGAAGAAGAAGAAGAAGCAGGCTTACTTTGTACTCTGTTAACACCACTACTGCTCTGTTCCTCTTCGGCTTGTTTCATCTTTCCCTGTATGTGACTGGTGTTGTTTCCGATGTAAGGAAGTCAGGGCTCGATGGAGGGGGAAATGAGGGGCGCGGAGGGGGGGGGTGTCTGATTTTTATATGTGTGTATTGTTTCTTTAGGCATTGCGCAAACGTGTTTTTTTTTTTGTGTGTGTGAGGGGACTCAGTACATTGAGTGACGTCTTCATATTTATGAGACGGGGGGGGGGAGCCAATGCAGGTTTTACTGTAACGCCCCCCCCTGAGCCCGCAGAGCTGTAGGGTAGGTAAACTGGGCGGCCGAGTTGTAGCCCCCCCACCCCACTAGTAACGGTTCGCCCCCCTCCCTTCCATGCGGATTTGTAGTTTGTAGTAATCTCAAATGACTTAACATTTTGGAATTGTGGGGGGTGGGGGGGGGAAGCTGTAAAAGATTCTTAGGAGGGGCCCCAGTATTTTCACATCGTCTTTTTTCTAGCCCTCTTCCCCCCTCCCTACCAATGTACAGGGTACCCCAAATGTTCTACTTCCAAAGGTTCAACACGATGTAAGAACAACTCTGCAAAGGGAAAAAAAAATCATTACTCCCTTTAAGTTGACTATACAATGAAGTATCAGTGACATGAAATCTGAGTGCACCGGTCGTGAGATCATGTCCAGCGAGAGCCCCCGAGTCCTCAACCGACACGAATTCCGGACATGGAGTCAGAGACATGCTGGACCATGGCTGCGCGTTGGCCATTCGTCTTTTGTGTGTGTGTGTGTGTGTGTGTGTGTTGGAGACAACTAAATCAGGCATTTTAAAAGTAAAATGGTTCACTCAAATGTTTTCATAAATTTTACTCTGTTCATAACTGTCTTGACGGCTACTGCTCGCCAGACGTTTTACGTGCCAGCAGACGGAAGAAATCATACTTTTTTAGTCAGCGTCAGTTGAAGGTCCGTTAACCTCCCATCTGGTGGACCACTCATTATTCTAGATCTATTCGAAAATGCGGAGACGCCTATGAATTGATAAATGATGCACCCAAAACAAAAAAAAAAAAGTTTGATAAACCTGGCCAAAGAGTTCTTCAGTCTAAAGTGTGTATGGAGCTATAGTTGGAAAGGGGGGTGGGGGTTGGGAGAGGAGAATATTGACACATTCAACCCTGTGGATGTTTTCCGGTAAACACACGATGGGGAAATTCGAAGGGTTGAGAGCTTCGATGAGGGGGGGGGGAGGGGGGGGAATGGAAGTGCTGGTTAAAAGTACATCTACTACATTTAGCCACCACAGGTGGCGAAGTCGTGCACGCACGGCAACACCTGAGAGTGACAGCCATTAGTGTCACACAACACTCACCTATATACAGCAGGTTACCGGAACAACCACCTAGACCGCACATCTGAGAATTTGTCGGCTGGCCTTAATTTCGAACCCGGTTATGAGAATCGTAATCTCTCTCTCTCTAAAAGGCCGGGGGGGGGGGAATGGAGGAGGAGGAGGAGAGGGAAGCTGCTATCAGCAGATAATATCGGCGGGTACATTGTACCGACATGTGCCTCTTTTACACCCACACTTAATGTCATGTTGACCCAATATGACTGCGATCACCTTACGGCTGATCACGTGCAATGCATTTCTGAAACTAAGCAAATCATTTCCAGAAAAACACACACACACAAAATTCTCCACGCTATTTTACTTTTTAATAGAAATGTATCTTATTCTGGATAAGTAAGGTTTTTTTTTTTTTTAAATAATGAAACTCGAAATGAAAATATAACGGACTCATGTGTGTGACTGCCATTTTCTGATTTCTCCAAATGGAACTGATTCACGTGACGAGAATTTTTTCTCAAAACAACAACAACAACAATAAACAACAGCAACAAAAATATACAACAACAATATACAACAATATACAACAACAATGTTTCAAGGTTGTTACTGCTGGGGGTTGGTAGCGGGGATAAGCTCCCACTAACAAATAAAATGCTCCCAATGGCGTGCGTCTCAAATAGCCTCTGACAACCAAGTCCAACTCCTGGCCTTCTCGTGCGGGTTAGCTACTAAGCCCGGCGAAACCGTTTCCACTGACAGGAGAAGGGGCGAAGGCGGTTCACTGGCGCCTCAAAACCAGCCGCTTCGGGCAGATGGGACTCGTCAACCTCGGTTGGTAGCTCATCTAGGAGAAGGAAAACTCTGTTTTCAAACCTCCGCTGCCTAGTGGCATACCTCCTTCGAGGATAGGCTAAGGGAGTAAACCCTGAAAAGAAATCTGGAGCTGGAGTCCCCAAGGCGGCCAGACCTTATATTGTCAACGCCGGCAACTCCCGCGGCGCAGCTGAAGCCAAGCCGTATCGACTCTGTCTTTCCCTTGGATCCCTCAGTTGCGCGGAGAGGGGGGGACTGCTGCACGGGCAACAGCTATCCCTCCATTTTACCCTGCCCAGGCTCTGTAGCTAAACTGGAGAGGATACTCCAGCGTCGTCGCACGATGTCGATACAACACGGAAGGGGACAGTTACCGGTTCTAAGCTCATCCGATTGGCGAAGGAAACGAGCGCCAGGGGTCTCTTTCGACGGTGGGAGAGGTCATCGCGCCTCATTGGACTGCTACCGCCCGCCTCAAGCTGGGCAGCCCCCAGCCAGTTGGGTGCTGTCTCGCCATGGCTCACCTGCCCCACTGGGTGCGTGGGGATTAGAGATGCACTTCTCAAAAAGTGGGCCAAAAAACACACGCACCAGGCAAATTCAAGAAAAGAACTAGCAAGAAGCCTCCAGCTCTTCGATTCGCAAGCTGGAACATCAGGACCATGTGTACCGGACTCACATCTGACCTTCAGCAGATTGATGACGCAAGGAAGACCTCTGTCATCGACAGGGAACTCTCACGACTAAACATCGACATCGCCGCTCTACAGGAGACCCGGCTGGCTGAAACCGGCACCATCAGAGAAGCAAACTACACATTCTATTGCCAAGGGAAGTCCTCAGACCAACCGAGGCAACACGGTGTTGGCTTCGCGGTGAAAAACACGCTTGTCAGATTCATAGAGCCCCCAACAGACGGCTCTGAGAGATTACTAATCCTCCGACTGTCAACGTCCTCTGGCCCAGCTCACATATTCAGCGTGTATGCTCCAACCCTCTGCTCCACTGCCGAGGAGAATAATCAATTTTACCAGTCCCTAGATGAAGCGCTATTGAAGATTCCTAGCACCGATAGCCTTTATCTCCTTGGTGATTTCAACGCAAGGGTAGGAGCTGACCATGTGGCTTGGCCCACCTGTCTCGGAAGCTTTGGGAGGGGAAAGATAAATGAAAATGGCCAGAGACTGCTTGAGCTCTCGTGTCACCATGGCCTGTGCGTGACCAACACCTTCTTCAGGTGCAAAGAGATCCATCAGGTGTCATGGAGGCACCCACGCTCCCGCCACTGGCACCAACTCGACCTCGTCCTCACCAGAAGAGGGAATATCGACAGTATCCTCCTCACCCGCAGCTACTACAGTGCAGACTGCGACACGGACCACGCCCTCGTGGCAAGCAAGGTGCGCATAACGCCGAAGAAACTGCATCACTCCAAGAAAAAATGTCGCCCACGCATCAATATCAACTGTGCCAGAAATCCCGAAATAAACCAACAGTTTATCAGCAGTCTGGAAGTTACACTCAGTGAAAGAAAGTTAGCAGTTGACACCATCGACTCTAGGTGGTCGCGTCTGCGCGATGTCGTATATAACTCCGCCATCACCACCTATGGAAAGATAGAGCGGAAAAACGCCGATTGGTACGAGGCCCACTGGGAGGAAATGGAACCCGTTATCGAGGTAAAAAGGAAAGCCCTACTGGCCTACAAGGCCAGGCCCAGTCCCAACACACTAAAAGCCCTACGGACAGCCAGGAACAAAGCCCAGAAGACCGCCCGCAGTTGCGCCAACTCCTACTGGTTGAACCTCTGTAGCAGCATCCAGGCAGCTGCTGATACAGGAAACGCAAGAGGGATGTACGAGGGCATCAAAAAGGCAATAGGCCCAACACCCTCCAAAACCGCCCCCCTTATATCCAAAACAGGAGAGGTCATCAAGGACCAGGAAAAACAGATGCAGTGGTGGATCGAACACTACTTGGAGCTATATGCAACCCAGAACACTGTGACTGATGCCGCTCTTGGCGCTATCCCAGATCTGCCTGTCATGGAGGAGCTAGACACCACACCCACTGTGGATGAACTAAGCAAAGCCATTGACTGTCTTGCAAACGGAAAGGCACCCGGTAGCGATGGAATCCCACCAGAAGTTCTGAAGAGCGGAAAACCAACACTGCATAAGCCATTGCACGACCTCCTAAGTCGATGCTGGGAACAGGGCTATATCCCCCAAGACATGAGGGATGCCAAAATTATCACACTATACAAGAACAAAGGGGACCGGAGCGACTGTAATAACTATCGGGGCATCTCCCTCCTCAGCATCGTCGGCAAAGCTTTCGCCCGCGTCGCTCTAAACCGCCTGCAGGCCCTCGCCTCCCGAGTCTACCCAGAGTCACAGTGTGGCTTCAGGGCTGGCCAATCAACAGTAGACATGATCTTCTCACTACGTCAACTTCAAGAGAAGTGTCAGGAACAGCAGGTGCCACTCTACATCGCCTTCGTCGACCTCACAAAGGCGTTTGATCTAGTAAGTCGAAGCGGACTTCAGCCTGCTGCAAAAGATCGGCTGCCCCCCACACCTGCTTGCAGTGGTCATGTCCTTCCACGACAACATGCATAGCACGGTTTGCTACAATGGCGCAATCTCCGAGGCCTTCCCAGTCAGCAGCGGAGTAAAACAGGGCTGCATCCTTGCACCTACACTCTTCGGCATTTTCTTTTCCATGCTGCTCCTCCAATACGCCTTCAAGGATTGCAGCGAGGGTGTTTACATCCATACAAGGTCCGATGGCAAGCTTTATAACATAGCCCGCCTCCGTGCAAAGACCAAAGTCACAAAGGTCCTAATCCGCGAGCTGCTCTTTGCTGATGACGCAGCCTTGACATCACACACTGAAGACGGACTGCAGCAGCTTGTCACCCGCCTCTCCCATGCATGTAAGGAGTTTGGACTGACTATCAGCCTGAAAAAGACGAATGTCATGGCACAGGGTACAGATACACCCCCAAGCATTGACATCGATGGGCACACCCTAGAGGTCGTCGAGAACTTCACTTACTTCGGGTCCACCATCTCCAGCTTGCTATCCATAGACCCGGAGATCGATTGCAGAATCGCTAGGGCAGCCACAGTTATGGCGAGACTAAAGCAACGTGTGTGGGAAAACCCCAGCCTCACCGAAAATACCAGATTGCGCGTCTACCAGGCCTGCATACTTGGTACCCTCCTCTATGGGTGCGAGACGTGGACCACTTACGCGAGGCACGAAAGGAAGCTAAACAATTTTCACATGAGGTGCCTGCGACGTATACTGCAGATAAAGTGGCAAGACAAGATCCCCAACACTGGGGTGCTGGAGAGGGCCAACATGAGCAGCTTGTTTGCAGTTCTCAGCGAGAGACGCCTCAGATGGCTCGGTCATGTCAAAAGAATGGACGCAGGCCGCATCCCGAAGGACCTACTCTATGGCGAGCTAGCTACCGGCCAGAGGAAAACAGGGCGACCTAAAATGCGCTACAAAGACACTTGCAAAAAGGATATGAAACAGTGCTCCATTAACCCCAACTCCTGGGAGTGCCAAGCAGCCGACCGCAAGTCCTGGAGGCTCGCTGTCCGGCAGGGTTCATTGCGCGCAGAGGCTGAGCGACAGGATAATGCTGCCCTGAAAAGAACAAGACGGAAGCGGAAAAAAGAACAGCTACAACAACAACTACAACAACCAACTATTTTCAAGTGTGACAAGTGCGGCAGGGATTGCCACTCCCGAGTCGGACTGCACAGCCACTCCCGGCGGTGTTTTGTAGACTCAATTTAGCTACACCATCGTCTCTCGAGACGGACGGATGCCGACGACGACGACAACAACAATATACAACTACAATATACAACAACAATGTACAACAACAATGTACAACAAGAATATACAACAACAATATACAACAACAATATACAAAAACTCATACACAAATTATCGCATAACCAGTGGTGGATTTAAGCACAGGGCGCATTCGGCACGCGCCTAGGGCCCCAAACTTCAAGGGGCCCACACAGAGCCAATTTTTTTTAAAACTCTTTTATTTGTCTCTATTTTTTGAAGGGGCCCAATTATTTGTCTGCGCCAGGGACCCGAACAGATCTAGGTCCGACTCTGTTTAGAGTCTGTCTACCTGTCAATCTACAAAATGGCTGCTGTATATTTGTAATATATTTGTATAATTTTTAATTTTTATAAAATATATTTATGTTGATTATTCCTTTTTTTTTAGTCCATGCCAAGGATAATTTTTGTATGCTTATTATGAAAATATGTAAATTTAATATTGAACATTATTTTTTATTTTGTAAAATGATATTCTGTATGTTCAATTTTAAAAATAGTTTTTCGCCGATCAGTCCATTGAATAAGGTTTGCCACTTTCTGGAACCAGACATTTTTTTGTATAATAATGTCTTTACCGAGCCTCTGTCGTTAGTGTTCTTTAGGATAGAAATTTTTTTAAACACGATTCTTTGCTGAAATCTGCCTAATTGACCATCGGAATAAATTTGTATTTTCTTGGAATTTTTCTACTTTTTATTTAATAAAAAAAATGCAGTATATTTTTTGTTCTGGATAACAAAATATTTTAAAAAGAATTACCTTGTTCCACACAGGGCCGGATTTAGACTTGATAAGGCCCAACGCTATTTATAAGTCCAGATATTATATGTCAGTGCCCAGTATTTAAGTATATATGACAATCGCTCACTCACGGACAAAGTGTGGGGGCTGGGGGAGGGGGGGGTCTGAGATATAGCTTTTACAGCTTATAAGTTAATCCTGCTCCTGCTTTGGTTCCACACCCCCCCGGGCCCCCAAATTTACGTCCATGTCGATTTTTTTTTACCAAGGGAGTTAATTCATATAAACGTTATATTAGTATTTTAGACACCATGGATCTATTTCATTGATGGTATTATACAAGCAGTATTGAAACCATCTTCTACAGTCGTGTATGAGTCCTAAATGTATTCAACGCCTCTCATGAACAATAAATAAGGAACGAGGCGATAATAGTGTTACAATGCTGGTTAGTAGTCTGGCATAACCTCTCCCGCCGCTTGCAGTACAAAAGGGGGCATCCTTCTCACCTCGCCACGCCCTAACTACTAACGGTACTTAGAACACCTCAGTTAATCTGGCTTCTAGGTCATAGGGGACACTTTGCTTGGCCGGCCATATGGGAAGGGGTACTCGAATACCATGCCTGTGTGGTAGCAGGTTCATCCTGCGACCTTGTCAGGTATGAATTTAAACAAAAAAAAACAATGTGACTTTATTAACGTTTATCTTCAACAAATCCCCCCCGCCCCCCAGACCTTCTTATCCATAACTTTCATCCCCCCACCCCCGCACATCAAACATTAATTGTAAAGCTGTGGACGAGCTCCACCTCGCTTGGACTGTACACTTTTTTTTTTTTTATATTTATCCTTTACTCTACCACGTGGGTGCTGCCCACCACAACAGACTCCCCCACCATTTGTCTGTCCATTTGTCTGTCCATTTGTCTGTCCATTTGTCTGTCCATTTGTCTGTCCATTTGTCTGTCTGCGAGAGCCGGCTGTTGAAAGCATTGAGATGTTTTTTTTCCTTACACACGTAATTGAATTTATTATCTCCCAACCCCCCCCCCCCCACACACACACCATTTCCACCCCCCCCCTTTCTCTTCCCTCCGGGGGGGAAAGGGAGGGGAGGAAGGGGTTAGTTTCTATCTGTTGTCTTAATGATCGTTGCCGTGAAAGGAGGAGGAGGAGGAGGAGGAGCAAAACAACAACAACGATTGTGAAAGTTGCACGCACTCACACCCCAGTACTAACTTTATAAGTATCTAAGCGGCAAAACCATTTGTTTATAATCCACAATGATCCCGTTTCGAGTTTTAGTTCAGACGGTCGAAAAGAAAAGTTTGAAGTAATGTAGAATTGGGACGGCACTGATGAGCTAAGGGGAGGCGATTCACTCTATATATATATTTTTTTGTTTTCTCCCATGAAACCGTTCGGCGTCTAATATGATATACCTTTGATATAAGGGCCGTTGTAACCACACCCCCCCTCCTCAACCCCGACCCTCCAACCATCTCAACACCACCACATACTTCTCAGTGGTGTTGGCGTCATGTTCTTATAATTTTTTTTAAGGATTATTCAGGCCATTTTCTAAATTGATTCTTCCCATAGGTTTAACCCCCTCCCCCCCTCTCTTCCCCCCCCTCATCCTTATAACACAAAGAGCATAAACAAATAATAAAACAACTGTTCTACATCGCCATTTTGTCGACCATCTTCTCTCCTCTACACAGACTGACGGGAGTTCCCAATGGAAACTTAAAACTAAAGCTAAGTACTTTATAGTGTTTTTGTGTGTGAATAGGGAATTACTTCACTCGCTATCTTTTTCAATAATTTTTTTAATGGTTTCTTGCGTTTATCCGAATGTTACCTTAACTACACAATTTTACTTAAAATAAAAACAAACAAACAAACCTCAAAACAAACACCCCTTTATGTTTTAAACGGATTTGCGAGTAAAAGAAAAAAAAAATAAAAGAGCTAAAAAGATGAGGGAGGGAAGTCTTAGCGAGGGAAGAGAGAGAGAGAGAGAGAGAGAGAGAGAGAGAGAGAGGGGGGTGAGCGTCTTTGCTCTATCTACGTTTGTTGGAAATCGTCACTTGAAGAAATTGAAGTGCCAATATAGGTTTGAAGAATGCCTCCAACTCGTTCACTGGATGTTTGCTACTTCAAATGTCGGAAGCTGTTAGCGAGAGAATAAAGCGGCCGAGAACTTTTTTCATATATATATATATATATATATATATATATATATATATATATATATATAATCTAGTATACATATTTGAGTTGGGATATATGGCTACGTTTTTTTATTTTCATGTATAAATCGGATTAATTGCCATGCATTTAGTAATGCCAGGGGCGCTACAGATTCTAGTGACATCTAGTGACATCTAGTGACATCTTGTGACTGTCAATGGCAATAGGGATCTGATAAAAGGATATTAACAATAAAAATGGAGAGCTGACCACGGTCATTTGGTTTCGCCCCCTTTTTTCGTCCGACCTCCATTTCAAACATACTACAACTAATTAAAATAACAATACAACTTTTTGAAATGAATTGTTCAATCTGTTTCATATCCTCAGTTGTTGTATTTTTTTTGTAAATATGTTTTTATTTATTTTTAAGATGTGCCATATTCAGTGCCGGATTAAACCAGTATTGGATCAAAATCGACAGTGCTAAAACAAACAAAAAAATCGTCTTATCAAACTCTTGATCTATGTTATACATATTTCCTTTTATTTCTATCACCATCATCAATCATCATTATCATCATTATCATCAATCATTATCATCAATCATCATCATCATCAATCATCATTATCATCAATCATCATCATCATCATTCATCATTATCATCATTCATCATTATCATCAATCATCATTATCATCAATCATCATTATCATCAATCATCATTATCTTCAATCATTATCATCAATCATCATCTTACCTTTAAATAAGTTTGGTCTTTGGCGGGCCGTTTGATAAAATGAAGTGTCCAGGTCTCTCCGTTACTGTCTTTATCGTCTGGTCGCTAGTAGGGTCAATACATTGTTGGCCTGTCCTTTTACTTAATGCTGGCAATCCTGTTCTTTCCAGGACGGCCTATAGTTTTGTAAAGGACGTTGTGTTAATTTTAGTTTATCATTGATCGATTTTTAATAACAATAACACTAGAATAACGCAGGTCACCTTCCATTTTGACAACTAAAGATGTACGTTCATATTGACAACTAAAGATGTACGTTCATATTGACAACTAAAGATGTACGTTCATATTGACAACTAAAGATGTAGTTCATATAGACAACTAAAGATGTACGTTCATATTGACAACTAAAGATGTAGTTCATATAGACAACTAAAGATTACGTTCATATTGACAACAAAAGATGTACGTTCATATTGACAACAAAAGATGTACGTTCATATTGACAACAAAAGATGTACGTTCATATTGACAACAAAAGATGTACGTTCATATTGACAACTAAAGATGTAGTTCATATTGACAACTAAAGATGTACGTTCATATTAACAACAAAAGATGCCCATTCATTTGACTTCGACCTGTGTTACTGTTCAAACAAATATATTTACTGTAGTTCTCCAGCTGTCGATGCTTAAAATAACTTCCCTTTCTTATACATTCACAAAAAAATTAGCCAACCCATAATTTTAGTTATTTTTACCTGCACATCTTACTTACTTCCATCTACAGCCTTATCTATTCCTACACTTCACGTCCGCAAAACACACACACACGCACAGCACTCACATCCATACAAACTCTTTTATTCCTTATGCCAGAGAAATCGTCCCATTAGGTAATATTTAAATGAGAAACCCATTGCGCTGTTTACCTCCCTCTTTTATGTCTGGTCGTTTCGCTAATAAATGGGAAACTTAACCGGAAACACACAAAGTGAAAGTAGGATATAAAATAATAACAAAATCTTGGCCAACAATTTTGGCTTCAAGTTTCTTGCAGTTCTTAACTGGCATCAATGAATGTGTCAGAGCAGCTGGCCACACGAGATGAAGCCAAGTGATGTTTTTTTTTTAAACCACACGTAAGATTGTATGAATAAAAAAATGCAGCACTTTGTTTTGGAGGCTTCTCCACCCATCGAGACGGATAATATAGTTTTAGTTTTTATTAGGAAACATTTGAATTGCCGCTACCTAATGTTCGGTTTAGCACTTAACCCCCTAACTTAAACCACCCGGGTGAATTCGACAAAGAGTATACATGCAGGCACAATATGGAAAAGCGGGCATAATTAGGAATGCTTTTATTTGAAGAAATTTAAAACAACTGATAACTGATGTAATCGCGAGCTCACGCTATTTTTTTTTCGTAATAAATATATTTTTCAGTTTAAAAAAAAAATTGGTGAAGAAAGTGAAGATAGGCGATATTTCGCGATAAATGCTTGCTTCAAATTCTGCTCCCCTATAGTCCCTTCACATCCCTTATACCATACAAAAAAAAAAAACAACTTCTCTCAGGTTTGTTTTGAAACTTTTCGCTCAAGTCTGATTGATCCGCTGAAAGTATGTGTGCGCCACGCAGACATAGTTGTGCCTGTCTTGATCTTAAACACGGTGCACAGAGAGTAGTGTGCGCTTGGATGCAATCAAAAGCATTTTGCAGTCCTTTTACATTGCCGCCACAAAGACAGGCGGGCAAAAAGCCGGGGTACTCAACATAAAGAGCAGGAGTTCCCTGGTAGTCTGTTTAAGAGCATGGACATATCCCCCCCCCCCCATTTTCATAATGAAATGCCATTGATAAGGAAAAAAAACTTAAAGAATGTAGATTTAAAAAGAGAAATGACCGTAATTTTCTTCTCTAATATTAAATGTTTTTTTTTAAATTATTCACTCAGCAATAACTTATTTCAATTATAAACATTTTAAAAACAAAGCAAACATTAGTCATGTATTTTTTTTAATCTATTGTTATCCCTTTGTCAACAAAAACAATAATAATTATAAAATGTATTGTTTTATAATTTTTAATTAGCAGTCTTGGGCTGATCGGTCAGGGCACTTGTTAGAGCTGTGACTGTCAGCGCATAACACTGGTGTTTTTTTTTACCAATGTAGCCATGTTACTGTCTTATCTATATTTTTACCCAATGTAGCCATGGTACTGTCTTATCTCTATTTTTACTCAATGTAGCCATCGTACTGTCTTATCTCTATTTTTACCCAATGTAGCCATGGAACTATCTTAGCTGATTTTAAATATTGTTAAAACAATACTCTCAATTGTCTAATTATCAATATATTCAGAGAAAAATAGGTAATTTAATACTAGTTAAACACCCCCCCTTCCACACACCCCAAAAAAAAACAAAAAAAAAAAAACAAATACAATAGTTTGTGGGAACAAACTAAACAACTCAACAAAGAGCCACTAGCTACAGGTAGTGGGCTCCAATAACTGCAGCTCCATTTATCTATGTCCATCTCGACGCTTCCATATCTACTGCGACGCTCCAATGTCCGTTGCAGGGTCGGCCATGGTGAAGAGTGAAAGAAAGGACACTATATAAAACTGTTCAATTAGTGCAATTATGTGTTTTTGAAAAAGGGTCATGAGATCAAGGTCTCACCTCTAAAGGAACCTGCACATTAAGACACTTACTAAAAAAAAAAAATAAGGTCTGCAATAGATTGGCGGACAGCCCATGGACTAATACATTACTGCATCAACTCTAAATAAACTGATAAAAACAATAACAGCAAAACCTCTCTTGTGTACTATCTATATAAATAATAGCGGTGTGGGTTCTGCGTTAAATCGAAAGTGAAGAATCAATACAACAGTATTCCAGTTTAAAATCGTCAGACGTAAACAATAGTAATAAAAATCATGCAAATATCGGATCTGCCCGAAACCAAAAAATAACCTAGCCTACTGATCAAACCTAAGGGGATATAACTCTATGTAAAGGTTTTGCAGGGTATACAGCTAGTAGAGATTGTAAACAGTCGCCATTTTGTTGCACCAATGATGATTTTCAGATTAGTTTTAAAATAACGATCAGCTAGGTAAAAGGCTGTGAAACTTGCAGCGGCAATTTAGGATACTAAGAGTAAAAAAAAAAACACCAAAGTGAAATAAATAAACAATTTACTGAACACAGAGGATGTCAGTTTCTCGCCAATTTTTATCGATGGAATGATAGTAAAGTGATGATTGATAACATGCGGCTTTGGGCTGGACATTTTGTTTCAGGTAAGAATTTTAAACATTTCAAAGCATGTTTATATAAAGAAATAATAATAGTATTTGACCTTAATGGGCAATTCTTATTATATTAAACACCAATTAGCAGATTTTATTAAAAAAGTATACGAATAATTGTATAATATTAATCATTGCATTGCAAATATTAGCAATAACTATAAATTACAAAACTATTATTCTTGTTTGTAACTTTTTATTAAAACTATGGACATTACAATATAGATTTATTGGTGAATGTCATTAAATTAAATATTTTAAAGCATATTAATGGGAAAGATTAAACATTTTTCACCATATTAATGGTAAAGATTAAATATTTTACAGCATATTAATGGTAAAGATTAAATATTTTACAGCATATTAATGGAAAGATTAATAAAAAATACTAAAAACCTATCTTAAAAATCCTATATATTTTTTTTTTTAAATTTTAGGTGGACCTGCTCATTTACAATATACTGGTACTACAAATGTTGGCTGAGCATCTACACTTTGTTACTAGCTGGTACTAAAGATGCTGACTTGTTACTTATTTTGTTACTAGATCATAACAATATTAATCTGCCTCATGTTAAAGCTTCTCATTTAAGAAATATGAGCAGTGTACAGAAGAAAATAGCTGCACAGAGTCTGGTTTCTTTACAAAGCACATTGATGTCAGCCAAAGACAATATAATTAATGGGCTGTCAGCATTAGCGCCCTGATGTGAAATTATACTGATGTTGGTGAAATTTTCGAAGCTCACCCTATTAAGCCAGAAACTTATTACCTTCAGAACAGCGTAAACAACTGTACCCATTGTAAAATAAATGATACAAAAATAGTATCATTAAGCTGTTAAGTCAAATTTGACATTGCTGAAAGTTCAAAATCAGTGACATGTATGGATGGTAACAGATTTAGATGAAATAACCTATCCCAACTTTACAGACCTCTCTAGATGGAATATAGACATACAGAAATAACATATACCAACTTTACAGGCTTCCATGTACTCAAATGTACTGGAGGCTCTAAGTCAATCAATCCAATAATAAAATATATTTGGTTGATTCGCATCGAAACACTGAATATACCTAGCAGGGGCTTTATGTGACGACTTCTTTGGATATAACATCACTGACTGAAGTAAAGCCAGCCTGTAATATCACTTTGGAACTTAATATTTAGAAAAATGATGTGCTACTGACAAGTCTGGAACTGAATGAGGATTCTTAAATGAACTTTAAAGGTTAAATTTATCAAGTATTACATTGTTAAATCACATTTTAAAAAATCAACTACTTTTACTTAATTGTGCCTGTTTTAAAGCTTTATAGATTTTATCACATAGAAAGTTAAATATGTTTTTACCTAGTCAGCATTTATAAATTCACACAAATCTAGTGCTAAAGACCATTCTATCAACACATATCATATGTATAACCAACCAAGTGACTAAACATACATTTCTAATGGCTTTATTATTTTATTCATTGTAATTTTTTTAGTGAAATGATCAAAAGTATTTTTTTTACTATGACAGTGTATTTAAAATTATTTTCAATCTGGGTGCAAGAAATATGGATTATGCCTCTAAGACATGGGTTTAAATTTTAAGCTTTAGGTGTCCACATAGAAAACAGCATTGTCTTTATCGTACCACTAAAAAATTTAAATATATTTATGGCTTATTTGAGGACTGTTTTTAAAGTTATTAGTCGGCTGTAATTTATTGTGAAAAGAATTGGGTTAATCTAATTATCTATTATGGGTTATGTCAATTATTTTTAGTTATAACATTAATAAAATGAATATAACATATAACTAGTATTATTAAAGTGTATTATTCTTATAATGATTTAAAAAAAATGTATTTCACTATAATCATTCTTAATTATACAAATTAGAGAAACTCACAAAAGATTTGTTCAAAACCCACATTTTAGCATCCACTAAACTAGTTGTATGATACATGTGTTATGTTTTTAAATTAATTTTTCATATGACAGTAAATTTTATCAATTTGTCTTGCATCTTTAACTACCATGACTTCAACTTAAGTTTTAATAATCATAGGCATAGCTACTAATCAAATTGTTATATGTTTAACTTTCAACTAATATCTTTATTATTTTTTTTAATTACTTAAAAATGTGAAATAAATGTCAATAAAAAATTGAAAGATCTACCATTACTCCTTTTTTTTTTGTCAGTTTTAATTTTATTAGTAATATTGCTGGTATTCTCTTATTATGTCCATACAAGTAATAAGTATGAGACGTCTTAGTAACATAAATAGCATTTGGTTCGGTAATGTAATATAAAACAAAAAAAAATTACTGAAAACTTTAAACAAGAAATATTATGAACACTCAAAATAAAAAAGTTTGTTTTTTCTAGAAAGGCCATTGACACTATCTATGGCATGGGAATGATCGTGCTTTGCAGTTATATTATTTTTCGGTCAAAATTAGTTTATTTTATATTGGACCAAATCAATCGTCGCATATAAATTTAATCCCCTCTATGGTGTCTACACTAAAAAGTAAATTAAAGCAGGAATTTTTTTTACAGTACATTACTAATGTCATTAGTACTTTTATTAAGTTACTATTATCGGTAGCTATCGAGGGAATGTAGCCTTGGTTCCACAAAATGGCGACTTGTACTCTATCATGTGATTTTGGTCACGTGTTCGTGACCGCCTTATAGAATATCTATTTTTATTCATCTGCTCGGATCCGTTGGAATCCTATTTTTTGTTTCATATGAATGAATAATAAACAGAAGAACGACAACTAAGACTTTATTTTTTTTTTGTTTGCACACGATGAGATTGCCCGCCGTTTAGTCGTAGACTTCTCTCCCCTGAGTGTCGAGACTTGTAGCGGTAATAAAAGGAAGAGGGAACAAACAAAATAAAGAGCTTGGGCCACAAACATACCTACAAACCGAGGGCTACAAACAGTGAGTGTGTGTGTTTTTTTTATTGGAATATTTATTGCTGCTTCCGATAGTGGATAGAGCGTCTTAAGTCTCAACACTTCTTCTTTTACGGCATTGCTTCAAAAGCATTCTCTCTCCTGGAGCAGACGATGCTAGCCTGTCGCCAACTTGGTAAAGGATAACTCACTTGATTCGCCATCTTGAAAAAAAGGAAAATGTTCAGACGAAACTCTTTATGTTTATTTCGTTTTTATTTTTATGATTTTTTTTTGTAATAAGTTAAATGATTATAAAACATTTTACTATCTGAATATTCATAAATATCAATAAAAGGTAATGTTTCAAATATGAGGCGATGGCTCTTGAAAACTATCTATCTATCTATCTATCTATATGTCTGTCTGTCTGTCTGTCTGCCTATCTATCTATTTATTTATCTATCTACCTATCTATCGCCCTAACTGTCTGTCTTTTGAGTATCCATCTGTCAAGATATTGCGTTTTTCTCTTTCTATCTATTTTCCCATTGGTCAGCTCTTTACTCTCAGTCAAAGTACAAACATTTAACAACTTGTATAAGCCTATTCATACATTTCTATCATACATTTATTTCTGACTTTCTGACCCATCCCACCCATCTGACTTTTTGTCTATTTATAAAATTATGACTAAAATTTTAAAAAAAAGTAACATAATACTTTTCTTAAAATTCACTAAATAGTCTTACGTAATTCATTATGCTTAGGCCATACACATATTCATAGAGATTTTATTGACTATATATGGATTAACGAATGCCGATTACTAGCATTCAGGTCAATCCGCGTCCTGCAGTCAGATCGGTTCCACTATCACCGCTGACTACAATTTAGACCTCAACCTCGGAACTACCCCCCCCCCCCAAATCCCTCCCACCTCCCTCCCCCTTTCTTCTTTTTTTTTTTATTTGAGTAAATCGCCAACAAGTCGGCGAGTATAAAGAATGCAGACAAAAACCATCGCATCAAAGAACCCTGGAGCGGGTTTTCCCGATTCTGCTATGTTTGGGGAAAGGGTCAAGAATTAAAGCGGTGTGTTTACTCTAGCAATCCTGGGATGTCATTCACTGCTCACTCTGTGCCCGCCGTGTCATTGTTGGAAAACTGTAGGTCCCAGGGATCCACTGTGTCTGATTGTATTTTATCTTAAATCCCGACTTTACACTGAAAATAAATTATTTAAAAAAAAGTTAGATCTATTAATTATAATATTCTTTTTTTTTTATTGATTAAATTTGATTAAACTTATCCCATGAAACTATTTTGTAATAAATAATTCGTTATTTTTAATGAAATGAATTCATTGTGTTGTATGTTTTGTTCTGTTAACAAAGTCATATATATATTTTTAACGCTCAACCAGCGACTACAATGTTGCCGATGGCTTTGGTCAGCATGACTTGTAGTTAGGTGTGTGTGGGGTGGGAGGTTCCAAGGTTGAGGTCTAAATTGTAGTCAACGGTGGTGGACCGAAATGACCGCTGGTTGCAGATTGACCAGTATGCTAATAATCGGCATTCGTCTAACTGTGCTTATGGTTTGTTTGTCGTGTTTTCAGAATCTGAAATAAATCCTTCGAGTTCCATTTCGATTTAGTGTGAATTTTTATATTTATATATTTTAATATATCCATGTCTAATTGATCGATCTATTGCTTGCATTCTTACAAAAAGTCGGTTATTAATTTTTTTTTTTTGCTGCATACAAAGACACTATCTACCAAATTTAGTTAAAGCCGTAACCATCTGATAGGGGATGGGGGGGGGTGTGGGGTGGAATGGGCGGCGTATGCCGGGGCTAAAAAAAAAATACAATGTAACACCAGAATAAGAATTGAATGTTATAAACATCGTTTCAGTTTCAAATCGTTCAGTTTTTCAATAAATTTTCCACCTCTATAAATTACAATAAATCGGGTCGATCATTTGCCGGGTCCCCCTCCTCCACTCCGCCCCCCCCCACTCAAAAGTATTCTATATTTTACATTTGCTTTGCCGCTAGCCGAGGAGTTGGGGGGCATATGCTGTACATAAGCTACAGCCAGCCCCGTAGCGTGAAAATTCTACAGCAGGGGCCAGGCCAATAGCAGGGGGTGGGGGGGCAGGAAATAAATGTTACTAAGTAGAGCAAACAAGCGGGGGGGGTGAACAAAACGCGGGGGGGTGAACAAAACGCGGGGGGGGGGGCCCGGTCCCCTGCATCCCCCCCCCCCGCGCACGCTACGATGAAAGCTTTCAATCCGAACTGAACAATGTCCAGAAAATCCCCGTGGAAATCATTGTTTGTGAGGCCCGCCCACTCAGGCATTGGGGCCCCGGATGGTCGCCCCAGTTGTCACTCACCAAGTCCGGTACTGGGGGGGGGGAGGTATTCATCATAAGGACACTTTGATCGGCAAACGTACAAAATTGTTTGTATATTAACAAAAAAAATTCCCGTAAAAACAACAAACAACAACAACAACAAAACAAGAAAGCTTGAACTTAACGTAATATTTGCAACAAACAACTGTCGGGATACTTTCGCCATACAAAGAAATGATATAGATGGAATAAACATGGCTTGATCTCATTAGGAAAGTACTCCAACAAAAAAAAAAAGACCAAAATACAGAAATAACACGCCGAATTTCAAAGCACATTCGTATTCAAAGACATTTTAATAAACTTTCTTCGGTTTTTAAGTAGTTCGACTTTTTGAATCGATCTGATTTCGAATTCCGTTAATGTATTTGATAGGTCAGTGATGTTTTTTTTTTAAAGTTACTTTTTGAATCGCTCAACTTGCAATTATCACATACGTGATCACGTGCACGTTAGCGCAAACGACAGGCCAAGTGCGCACAAACATAGCTCAGCGGAGCGCACACATGTTTCGTTTACACCGGCTATTTTTTAGCACTAAAATTTTAATTTCTTTCCTAAATTGCGCGCCAAACATATATTTTTTTGCTACACACACACACACAGCATTCTGTGAATTGGTGGAAACATTGAATGTGATTCTGTGAATTGGTGGGAACATTTAATGTGATTTTGTGAATTGGTGGGAACACTGAATGCGATTCTGTGAATTCAATGCAAATTAGTTTTTTTTAAAATTTAATATAATACGCTCTGTGTCTTCCGCTAAAGTCGGTCAGTGGACCGTATCCCATGCACTGATCCCTTTCCCTAAAACCCTTTCACCCAACGCGCTGTTAGTCAAACTCAGAGACTGTGACCTCAGAGAATTACAGAAATCAAGTGGCCCATTGTTAGTCAACCTTTTATATACCACAATTAAAAATAAAATAAATGAATGAATAAATAGAGACTTAAGAAAAGTTGTTTGCGTTACAACTGTTTGCCACAGTAAATGCCTCCACACGTAAAAAAAAATAATATAATAAACAACATCTTCAAGGGCGGCTATTGGGGGGAGGGGAGATTACATTAATTAATAATTAAAAAACAAACAAACAAACAACTAGATTTGTTTATCAAAGTGTTATTTAGCTGACCTAATACAGATAGGGCATTTGTTTCCTGACTTCAAACTTCACTTCAGGGGCGGAGTTTGTGTCGCTGTTTGAAAGACACACACACAAAAAACAACAGTCTCTCTCTCTCTCTCCCTCCCTCCCTCCCCCCTACACCCGACTAAACCGCGATGCAAGCCTACGGTTTCTAAAAGCTACATGGATGTTAAAGAAAAAAAAAATTATAAAAGAAATTTTTAGACAAAAAAAAAAATAAATGAATAAAAGTAAATAAATCTGGTTTAATTAAATTCAGAGTCGGTGAACGTCGAGGGCCGGGAGGGGAGGGGGTGCGGTGGTAAGACCCTCTCCCCCCCCCCCCCCCGCACCACTCCTCTCCCCATTGCGCTTTTTCCTTAAGGGAGAAGCTTTAATTGAATTTTCAGTAAGAAGAGCAACATCGCCTGGTAGTGGCACCAGAACGCGACGTGAGTGAAGTACTTAGGAATGTTTGTATGTTTGTATGTTTGCGTGAGATTTTTTTTTTGTACATGTTTCTATGTTTTTTGTTTGTGTGGAGGAAGTCAAGTGAAAAAAAAAAACATGGAATAAAAATAAATTTAATCTTGTGGCGTGAACCTCCCCTCCTCCCCCCCCTTCATATCGCAGTACCCCCCCGCTCTCCCAGCCCCCCACTCCCCGTACACCCCCCCCCTAACTCCCTTCTAGCTCCACTCCATCATAGGTGTAAATGTTTGTTGAAATGAGGAAAATAATTAACTTGTTTTTTTTTTTCACTGTTTAAGAGTTTTATCCCTTTATTTTGCTGAAGGGTTTTAGATTGCACCAGAGAGCATTGGAAATCTACACAAAGTGACCGTAGTCAGTGACCGTACTCAGTGACCGTAATCTTGTAAGGTGTTGTAACTAGAACGAATGAGAAGATTTAAAAAAAAGCACACAAAATGATGACGTCATAAATGATATTTTTCTTTTTCACATTAGCGATTTTTGTTTTATACAATAAAACAAACACTTTGTGTGGATATGTGGGTGAAGTTGAAGGAGTGACACTGGTATGGTAAAGATCACAAATTGTTAATTTTTAGAGTAGGTGGGGAACAGTCAGTGGCTAGTTTACGTCTTTATACTAATTTCTACATGTATTTAGTTTTCATTGAGTTTATTCACCTGATTTCTGTAAGTATGTTATTTTATTAATGAGATTATTTTTTTTAATATTTTTTTTTAAATGTATTCTGTTTTCATTTTGCTTCAATAATGACAACTCTTGAATAGTAACAAACGTAGTAGTTGTTGACTCATGAGAAAATGTTTGAAAATTTTGACAAACCAACGAGATAGTTCAATTAAATAGAAGGAAAAACACAGGATAGAGAAAACAACACTCTGATTGGTGCGATAATAGTTCTATAGTACAGTACTCAGGAACCGTTGTGCCGCGAGACAGTGCCAGTTGCGCCGCGAAATTGTGCCAGTTGTGCCTCGAGACTGTGCTAGTTGCGCCGCGAAATTGTGCCAGTTGTGCCTCGAGACTGTGCCAGTTGTGCCACGAGACTGTGCCAGCTGAGCCGCGGCAAAAACTGAATAGATATTGCACCGGATCTATTTTTTTCGGACAAATATAGCATTATTCATATGATTGATATGACATATAATAGATTAGTTGGCAAACAAATAGACATAATAAGACTCGGGAATGTAACCACACTTGCATTACATGACTTAACTCCAAGATTATACGGATTTAAATATCGCTCCGGTAATTTCTATCACTCTTAAAATGATTAATTTTCATGAACTAACTAACTCACACAGAAACGTGCCAACCATCTGTCAGTGAAAATATGTTAGCTGTCAGGTGTCAGTTCCGCCTGTACCCACCTAAACACGTGACCTGCGCGTGACATGTCTCTGACAAATGCTACAATGTTTAACAACTTTTTTATTATTTATTTTTTTGTTTTTCTGTTCGCCCTCAGTTCAAGAGTGACATAATACACTGGTAACTGACGAGTTACTTTATCTCCATTTGGATCACAGCTGCGGTGTATTGTCTTCCCCCATTTACTTCTTCTAAGAATTCCAAAAGGGTTAAAAAAAAAAACGTTTCCCTAACTCCAGACCCCCCTCCCCCCACCCACCTCCATCACCCCCCCCCCCCACACACAAATGTACCAGCGTATAATGACACCTAATGATAAAATACTGAAAAAACGGTTATACAAGTTGCTTTCTCCTGGGGTCCAACGTTACAGAAACAAGCCGATGTTTTACTATGTGGTGGTGGTGGTTGGTGAGGGGGGTAGATGGGCGCGGGGAGAAGGAGGAGTAGTGAAGAGGAAGGGGAATGGAGGGGGGGTGGCGTTGATGATGAGCTGCCCGCGTATCGCCCACCATTTACTTCTTCATCACCGGGTAAATAAACGGACGCAGAGCCTCGGGACAGAAAGCAGCAACAAACTGACTTTAAGTTGTTCGTTGTATTCAACGCCCTCGCCAGCACACACCCCCAACCCCCCCCACCACACCTTCACCGCCCCGCCCCTTACACATATCAGATTGGCCAACAGGTATGCCATGAATAATAACGCGCGGGGGGGGGGGGGATAAAAAAAGAAGATGCCATTTTCTGGGCCAATTTCAACCCTCGCTGACAGTCTGACCTTGTCATCTGCGGAACACGTTGTGGGACGAAAACTACTTTTTAAACGTAGGGGAAGGGGGTGTAGGGTGGGGGTGGGGGGGGAGAGCGGGAGTTTGGGTTCGATGGGTTAGAGATTAGGGTAGGGGGTGGTTTGTTGGGGTGATTAACACCGTCATACCTATCTACCTGTCTGTCTGTCTTTCTATATAATTTTGGGTTCGATGGGTTAGTGAAAATTCTACAGCTGGGGCCGGGAATTCTACAGCAGGGGCCAGGCCATTAGCAGGTTGGCGGGGGCGGAAATAAATGTTACTAAGTAGAGCAAACAAGCAGAGGGGGGCCAGACAAAACACAGGGCCCATAATTTCAGGCTAATTTTGCCGATATATATATATTTATATGTATATATTTATTTATAAGACCCATTTTATTACGAATGCGTTATTTTTGCGGACTCACACATAAACAGGAAGTAGGATTAGGCGTTATATGTGTATATTAGGGTGTCCCAAAAAATGAAGTTTTGAAATGTTGATGTCTCACCCCACATAATATGTCTGTATGGTAACAGTAGTTAACCTGCAAAATTTCAGCTCATTTGGACAATGTTTAGAGGTCCCCCAAGAGGTTTAAAGTTCCAGATTTTGGTGTAAAATCATTCGCGGTCAAATCTAATACAGTGTTAATGTTGCATTATATGCGAAACTGATATATTAAGTAACAAATTGATGCTTAGTATTGTTTATAATATTAAATTAAACAAAATATATAAATCTTGAATGGTTTATATTTTTAAATTTGAAATTTAAGTAAAAAAATTATGAAAAACAAAGTTTTATTCATTTTGTCAAGTTAATTATTGAATCAATGTCAATCTGCTTGAAAAATAATAATAATAAGCAATGCAAATAAGCATCCCTGCTATTTATTTTGTACCTTGTACTGTAGGATAGACAAAAATTTAAAAAAAGTTCTTCAAATTTAAATTTTAGCCAGCTGTTCACGATTACACTCTGCAAAATTTTTCCGATGTTTTTCAACCACTTGGAGCAAAAATTGTCTTTGTTCTTCATTCTTGGTGATACTGTCATTGAAATTTTGTATCAATGCTACACTTCGCTCTGCAGGGTCATTGATACAAGCCAGATTCTTTACAAAATCTGCTGCAACTTTAAAAGATGGTGTATCTGACCAGGCTTCAACAGGAACATCTATAAAACTGGCATCAATGTTGGATGTTTCAAAAAATGTGGTAGAAGCACGCAAATCAACAACACTTTTTGATAGTGTTTTTATGAGATGCGGTCCACGTTCTGATTGCATTGTCCGAACAAGGCCAGTTTTTTCTTTGTCCGACAAAAGGGTTTAAAATAACGCAAGCGTCGACAGTTCCGGACTCAAGTACCACGAGTGACGCACCATCATTTTCAATCCAGTCTATCGAAGAAAAGCATCACCATATTCGTATAAACGCTTTATCAACAAGATATCATTCACATGTGCATATGCGGTGAGCCTGCATGAAAACCATGATTGAAGATAAACACATATGGTAAACCGATTAAAGCGCTGATTACCTTGTAATTCTCGAGCTGTTAACTGAAAGATGGTTTCATTGCCTGCAAACAATAGATCGATTTTCAATGCATAGATTGCTTTCGCCATCCACCTTGCTCTATGTAGGGCACCAGGTCTGCGAATGTTGACATCAACCTCCAACCCAACCATTTGTGCAGCAAGCAGAAGAAATTCCAAATAATCATCACATGAATGACTGACCTCAAGTTGACATTTAATAAATTCTTTAATCGAATCAGACACGATTATTAAAGGGGCTTTGGGTGTGTGGTTTAATTCTGGCCATTTTTCTCGAAACCTCTTAAAAAACAAAATCTCTGGTCCAGTGGATGGTCCAAGACAAACATTGAATGCATCGGAAAGGAGTACTTCCAACATGTGATGACGGCATGCCATCCATAATAGATTACGTCCCAGGGCTACTTCTAACAGAGTGCAAGCTCCATTGAGTCTTCCAGTATTGGAAGCCGTAGTGTCGAAGCACATGCCGATGACCATAGATTCGCACTTCCATAATTTGATATGTTCATATACTGCATCAGCAGCTACCCATCCTGACCCGGATGCTAACTTGGGAACACCAAGAAGCTTTGTAGTGCCATCAACAAGTGACGAGAGCAGGACAGGTAATCGATCGCCGTTGTTGGTAACATGTCCGGTAACATCGGGCAATAGCTTACCATCCCAATGTACAATTGATTTTGAGGGAAAATAGTCTTCTTTTATACATGCTGCAGCTTGTTGACGACAAAGCTTGCGATGACGATGCATTGTGCTGTTGGAAAATACTGTGTCAGATGTTGGAACACCAGCTTCGTTGAATGCGCATGCAAGTATCATTGTTGATTTTCAAGTGCTGGTTTTCGTTCTGTCCAGCACTGCAGCAACTTTTGGTGATATGATGCCTGACAATTTAGCATGCTTAGTTTAAAAAAAATTAAATCTTCAAAAAATATGCACATTGCTTAAATTTTGCACATTAGGTATTTTATATGTTTTCTAGCATTTATTACATTTTCTAATTAAGAATCACACAATTTCAACCCTAGTTAATGGTAGCAATGAGATAAATATAAGTATATTTAAACTTCATTTTATTCAACTATGGCATGCAAAAACTGCAAATTATTTGAGCCATGACTCGTCTGGATTTTTATGTTGGCCTAATACTGGAATTTAAAAGCTCTTGGGGGACCTCTAAATGTTGTTCAAATGAGCTACAACTTTACCAATTCACTCATTGTACCCAAGAGACACATTTCAGGGGGTGAGACACCAAAGATTTAAAAAAAAAATTTTTCGAGCATTTTTGGGACACCCTAGTGTATATATAATACTTAACAATATCAAGCTTTTAGATTGCCTCGTCTTACATTGCCTTGCCTTGCCTTACATTGCCTTGCTTTGCCTTACATTGCTTTGCCTTACATTAGCATGCGTTACATTGTCTTGCCTTAAGTGCAGTGCCGTGGCGAGCTTAACTCGCGCCCGGGGCACAATACCTTTTTAATGCCTATTTAGCGCCCTCCCCCCCATTCAAAAACCATAAAATATTATATGTAAAATGTACCATTTGGCGTCGCTTTGTGAGTAGCACCCGTGACATGATGCCGTCCCCCCTTGCCCTACCCTCGCTACGTCTCTACTTACATAACCACGGCTAACATTGTCTTGCCTTACATAGGTATGCCATACATAATGTAACGTTGTCAGTCTAACGGGGGCCTCAAGAGCCACGGCCTCGATTGAAATATTGCAGGCATATCTTGTTCTCATCCTTACCCGCGTCATAGGTGGAACATCTGAGAACAGATAAACAGACATAACGATTTTCTCTCTCTCTCTCCCTCCTCCCCCACCTGGCATTACGCGTGTCCCTTCCACTAACTCCTTAGTGTCACATATGACATTTCACAAAATGTCAACACTATCCATTTGTTTCCACAAAACATCTTTATGATTTATGTTTCTTAATGAACTGTATCTTTCTGATTTACATATCTTTATCATTTATATCTACGGTTTATATCTTTATGATCTGTATCTTTATGATTTATTTCCCTTATGGTTGATACTTGACAGTTTATATTTCATAAAGAGCTGCTGTTTATTTAATAAGATTGTTTATCCCCCCCCCTCCCCCACGATACCTTGAAGTGTATTGTCACAAGCAGCGGTAAAATGTATTCTAAAAAGTTTTCAAATGCTTTCTTCTCATGTGTGTTCCTTTCATCAAAAGACATGTAGGATAATATGACAGGAGCGTACAAGTGGACCAAACCCGTACATGCACACACACACATACACACACGCACACACACGTGCACACACACGAGAACAATAATATCCACACATCAGAGTTTACTTTTTCAGGCCCGGGGGGGGGGGGTGTCGAGGATAGCGTTAAATTGGAGAGGGGGGGGGAGGGGGAGGGAGATTTACATTTGGAGGGGCTTTAGACAGAACTGCGTTTTTTTCGCTGCCGTATTAAAAAAAAAATCATGTGTCAAGTCAGCCGCTTAGCAAATCTTGCCACCCCCCCCCTACCCACCCTAAT
The DNA here is from genome assembly GCA_021962125.1 of Bulinus truncatus. Classification (NCBI taxonomy): domain Eukaryota; kingdom Metazoa; phylum Mollusca; class Gastropoda; family Planorbidae; genus Bulinus; species Bulinus truncatus. The sequence goes on along the minus strand of JAGDYQ010000010.1, from coordinate 3,103,787 downwards.
AATTTTTCACCCCAGGGGTCCCCCTGATCCCTTCCCCCCCCCCCCCCATAAAAAAGTGAAATCAATCACTTCAGTTAACGGCAAACTTAAGTCACACTAACTGGTGATTCCCCCTAGCAGCGGAGGGACAGTCAAGCCTTCTGTTACGTCCATCCATGAGAACAACAATATCCACACTCAGATATACTTTCCCACAGATATACTTGCCCTACAAATATACTTTCCCACATATATACTTGCCCACATATATACTTTCCCAAAGATTTACTCGCCCACAGATATACTTGCCCACAGATATACTTGCCCACGGATATACTTGCCCACGGATATACTTTCCCACAGATATACTTTCCCACAGATATAATTTCCCACAGATATACTCTCCCACAGATATACTTTCCCACAGTTATACTTTCCCACAGATATACTTTCCCACAGATATACTTTTCCACATATATACTTGCCCACATATATACTTTCCAACAGATATACTTTCCCACATATATACTATCCCACAGATATACTCTTCCACATATATACTTGCCCACAGATATACTTGCACACAGTTATACTCTCCCAAAGATATACTCTCCCACATATATACTTGCCCACAGATATAATTGCCCATAGATTCGCGCAGTTATGATTGGCTGCATTGTTTTCTCTGCCTATTTTTTCTTTAAACTTTTCCCCCTCTCCGTCCGTCCGTCCGTCCGGTGACCGCGGCCGATTTTTCTGTTTGTCCAAATATTTGTCCATGTGCAGGGCAAAATGTCACCTGACGGACGGACGAGCCCGTTATCTTGTTTGGTGTAGCAACAGACCCGCGACATATGACAGAGAAGAGAAAAGAAGGGGGAGGGGGAGTGGTTCGCATCTTCCCAACACATTTTTAAAATAGACACTGACTCGGGCGGAGCGAGTACTAGATTTGGATGGACTTCTCAGAAATGAGATCAGAATTTAATAATTTTTTTTTTAGTTTGGGAAATACGAGAAGATGGGGGGAGGGGTGCAGAGATTAATATTTTACGAAGTGGGGACGGTAGGGGACACTAGGCGAGTTTACAAAGTACACACCGAGGTAAAGGTCATGGGCGAGAGAGGACCACGTGCATATGGGGAGGGGTATCGGGGTGCCACGCATGTTTGCACGTGCTGGGGAGGGGGAAAGGGGCGGGGCGGGAGGGGGGGAGGGCAACATGTTTAGATCTGTGTGAGAAAATAAATCTCCCGTTGTCTGTCTGTCTGTCTGTCGGCCCGTCATATTGTTTGCGCACCGAATAGCGTGAGTGATGGTGGGATGTGCATGTAGTGGGGGGGCATGGGATTAGGGTGGAGTTGCGTGGGTGTGGTGTAGGTGGGTATGGAGGGTGGAGGGGGGTCGTCGTGATTGTTTCACTAGTAGTGAATGTTAGTCGAACTTTGAGCGAATGAATGAAGGTAAAAGAACGTGGAGATAAAGATTAAACGATTATGTGGAGTAGTAGATATCTGAGGGGTGGGGGAAATAGTAGGAGAACGGGACGAAATATATAGGTAGTTGGGGAGGGGAGTATCAGGGTGGGAGGAAGGAATGCTGCGGAAATGCGGGTGTAGAAATGAATGATATAGGAGTAAGACTTCGAGAGAACGCATGACTTGGAGCAGGAGAAATGGGATGCGTGGAATAGCTCCCGAGTTTCACCCGGGTGGGGTGGGGAAGTACGAAGAAACTCAAATCGTTGGGAAGGGGAGGGGAGGGGGTGTGGGTGGGGGGTTGATATGACAGTAAAGCGCGGTTGATAATACTGGAAATATATGACTGCGCGGTTTCTTTTTTTTTATTACAGGCATTGATCTGAACTTTTTGTGACTGCGCGGTTTCTTTTTTTTTATTACAGGCATTGATCTGAACTTTTTGTTTATAATAGCCCCCGATCTCTATACACCCGTCTACAGTCACTCACCCCCGCCAGAGGAAACCCTCCTCCCCCAGGTCCTGTAGCGATGTAATGCGGACCCCATTATGACGTTATTGAGAGAAAGAGAGAGGGAGAGAGAGAGAAAGAGAGAGAGAGAGAGTAAGAGAGAAAGAGAGAGAGACAGAGAAAGAGAGAGAGAGAGTAAGAGAGAGAGAGAGTAAAAGAGAGAGAGAAAGAGAGAGCGAGAGGGAGAGAGAGAGAAAGAGAGAGAGAATAAGAGAGAAAGAGACAGAGAAAGAGAGAGAAAGAGAGAGAAAGAGAGAGAGAGAGAGAGAGTAAAAGAGAGAGTGACAGAGAAAGAGAGAGCGAGAGGGAGAGAGTAAGAGAGAGAGAGAGAGAGAAGAGAGAGAGAGGAGAATGAATGAATGTAACTTAATAAAAGAGTGACTGGGACAAGAAGAGATAAAGACAGAGACATTCGGTGCAGGAATTCAAAATAAAACCATCACCGACATTTGGCTAAACTGTTTGGTTTGTTAGTTTGTGTGATAATTTTAGTAAAAGTTCAAAAACCGGTATAAGTAGAGAGAAATGCCCACACGTACACAAACACACACAGTCACACACACACACACAGAGTGACACATACACACATAAGATGTTTCCGTGAGTTAAATCGAAGTGTAGCCACACCGCAACATTTAGATAGTTTGTAATCATCACCAGAAGCATGCAGAAAAATAAAATAGATTTTAGAGACACACAGAGAGACAGAGGGGGTGGGAGGGGGGATGGGGGTGAGGGTGGAGAAACAGACAGATAGTACGACATAGAGAGATGGGTGTGGGGCCCCCATTACATAACGTTGCTCAGACGGGGTACCCCCTGGGTTTGAGATAATTTCATAAAGTCTTAGATCTTGTTTCACCATTTTTTTTTTTGGCAAACATTCATCGTGGGACTGGTGCGTTTTTGTTTGAAGACCCACCCCCCCCCCCTTTCCCACACTCGGTCTGTTGTAGGTGGAGGGTAGAGGGAGCTAGGTTGTGAGGGGTGTGTGTGTGGGGGGGGGAAGTGTTAGTCCGTTGATCGTTACATCGGCTGAGAATGGAAGCTTCATAATACAGTCGAGACACAACAATAGGCTAGCGTTGATGAGGTTTGAACTAATCTAATAATATAATAGCGATTTGGGTTCTGCGTTAAATCGAAAGTAAAAAAAAAAATTAATACAACAGTATTCCAGTTTAAAATACAATCATGAAAAAATCAGATCTGTTCGAAACCAAAATTAACCTAGCCTACCGATCAAGCCTAAGGGGATATAACTCTATACAAAGGTTTAGCACGGTACATCTAGTAATTTTATAATTCTATTATGTCCCAGCGAGTTAGTTTTCCTAAGTGATTGTTTAGTTTGTTTTGTTGGTATGAATATTTTTTAAATCGCTCAACTAACATTGTTTTAGCTTTGATTTTCGTAGCCTTATTCAACATCCTATACATTATCTATCTATCTATCTATCTATCTATCTATCTATCTATCTATCTATCTATCTATCTATCTATCTATCTATCTATCTATCTATCTATCTATCTATCCATCTAAAAGTATCTATCTATATATATATATATCTGTCTGTCTCCGAACGTCTGTCTGTTTGAACGTCTGTCGGTTTTTCTGTTTATCTGTCTACCTGCATATTTATCTATCTATCTATCTATCTGTCCATCGATGATCTTTCTGTAATTTAGTCTTTCAGTGCGTCTGTCAGTTTGCCCTTCCGTCTTCGTAAACTTGTCTGTCTGATTTTAACATTACCTTTCCCCTTTTCTGTCTATCCCAATCTCTCTCTTCCACTCTTTCTTTCTCTCCCACACACTGTGTACATAAATACCCCCACTGTTTTTCTCGCTAATTAAACCTGATTAAATTATCCCCCTTCGTAATGGCGGTAAGCCGCTAACCAATGACACTCTAACAACAAGACATACTTCTGTTTCCTCTGATCATTTTCATTAGCACGACCTTCTCTCTCAAGGTGTAGATGAAAATGCCCAACATTTAAAAAAAAAAAAACACGTAAATTAACAGTTTGTTTGTTTTTCCGCTCACACGCTGACAAACTAACTAAACAACATTATACACACAAATGCATCCATTTTTTTTATTTTCAACTTTTCTGTAAGCAAATTTACTCACCGTGTAAAATAGTAAAAAAAAAAAAATAATAATAATTATAAAAAGACAGAAAAAATGTTTGTCGAAATAGCGCAGACTTTTTTGATAACGAAATTCTTTGTACATTTACTCACGAGCGGTATATTTGCGTGAGTAAAAAGCTCAGTGGGTTACTTCAGAAGTCTGTCGCGCGACTTTGTGGGCGGTAGATAGGGGAACCTTTTGAAAAGTCGGAATTTCAGACACTGGAAATGAAAAACAAAAAATAACGAAACAAACAAAAAAATATATGTATATTTTAGAAAAAAAGTATAAGCAAATAAACATTTGAACAAATTATGTGGATGTGTCATGTCTTTTCCCTTATCAAGAAATAAGAACAAATTGTGTACTTGTGTGTACATTGCCTCGATATTTGTACGATAGAATGAATTTTTTATATTCTAACACTCTTCATAGCGTTTTTATAAAATCTTAATTTTGTAAGGAGTTGGAGAGAGAGGGAGAGGGGGAGAGAGAGAGAGAGAGAGAGAGAGAGAGAGAGAGAGAGAGAGAGAGAACCTTGTGATGTTTCCAGGTGCTGGTGAAAGTTTCCATAGTCTGCCCAGCTTTAAACAGCTACATGACTTTAAATGGGGGGAGTAAAGGCGGCTGGGCGTTGTAATACCCTCTTAATCCCTCAATACTGAGACAGTATAATTTTACACCGCATTTGTCTAAAATGAGCTCTTGGGGGCTCAAGGGAGGGAAGGGGCCCATATTGTTAAGAGCCATTCCAAAAAACAGGCAATTTAGTATTTCTTGGTCTTCTTCCTTCACTCGCTCGCTCCTACGGCTTTAAGGTCTTTCTCCACTTCCTCTGACCATCTGCTTTTTGGTCTGCCTTTAGGCATTTTCTGATTTGATGTTGCTTTATGTACATTGCTTTTGGACCTCTTCTTGAAATCCATATAACAACGACCCTACATAATCAATGAATAACGTAAGGGGGAAGGCGAAGGTGGAATAAGAAATATATATATATACAGTGGATTCCGCTTAATTGGGACACCGCTTAATCGGGACATCTGCTTATTTGGGACAAATCTCAAAGAAACCAAACCAAGAAGCCAATAGTAAATTTGTATGTTTTTATTGGGACAGCCGCATAATCGGGACAAAAAGCCTCGGTCCCGATGTGTCCCAATTAAGTGGAATCCACTGTATATATATTTAAAAAGAAACTGAAGTGAAAATTTTATCTAAAGTATTATGTAGTTAGCATAATCTTGTTAAGATATCACCGCAGTATACGGGATCATAGACAGCTGGGTTGACGGTCTGGGTTTTTTTTTCCCTCTCTCTCTCTCTCTCGTGCGCTGCCAATACATGGGGACCATCTGTTTACTATTACTGACAGATTAAAAGTCTCCGACAGTCCTTATGTTTTCTTCTTACATTCCGATTGCCTATTTGAAAAAATAATAAGAAATAAATGAAAGAAGATCCGTTCGCCCCGTTCCCTTCCCTCACCCCCCCCCCACCCACCCCCCTTAACTCGCTACTCTTGACTGTAAGAGGTGAAATTTTCAACGCCAGTTGATGGGTGAGGTGATTAGGGAGTTTAAAAGGAGGAGGTATAGTTGGGAGGAGGTATAGCTGGGAGGAGGTATAGCTGGGAGGAGGTATAGCTGGGAGGAGTCGGTGACGGAAAGAAGAACAAACCGACTGTTGTTTTTTTTTTTTAAATTTTGAAAAGACCTTACCAATTTTTTTGAGAATTTCTTGTAAGCGTCGCAAGCATTGAGTGGGGCAACTTGAACACTTCTCAAGGGGGGACGAGGGGAGGTGGTGGTGGTGGGGGGGGCTATGAAACATTTGGGGGGAGGGGCCTCTAGTCTTTACGAGCTCCTAAAAAAAAACTTTGCTGGTTGGTTGGAAAGACCCCCCCCCCCATGTTTTAAAAGACTCTCATGGCCGCGCAAGGGTTTTAGGAACATTCTAGGTGGGATACCTAATTGTATGTATGAGATGGCTCCCCCTCTTGATCACAACACGCAGCGCCGTTCGAATGAATAGGAATATTAGGCACTGCCACATGGTCCCCACTGCCACATGGGCCCCTTCGAGTCTAACTTCTATTAAATTTCGTGCTTACGGTAGGTCCCCCGAAATATCTATGAAATCTCCTCCTCGGGGACCCCCCCCCCCAAATCTATGAAATCTCTGCCGAAGGCCACCATTTATACGAATTCTTGGTTTAGGGCCCCCCCACATACATAAGCATGGCCCTGCTAATATGAACCTGAATCTCCCGCTAGAGTCAGTCCCATAGAATCTTTTCCTAGATCCTCATTTTAATCTGTCTCCATAATGTCCATTGCCTACAATTTCACCTGCACATTTGTTGGTCTTTTAGTGTAGAGAACACAACTTTAAATATGAATCTCATTAGTTTATTTATTAATTTTTTAAAATGTATAATTTGTTCTGCTTCAACGACGACCCTGCGTAAAAAGCCCTGAATAAAAGATGAGAACACCAATAACTGAACGTCTCAGAAACACACCTCCTTTACAATAACTGAACGTCTCAGAAACACACCTCCTGTTACAATAAAACAGGGAAATGAACCTCTACCAGAGCCGTAAATATCTTTTTTTTTTTGGGCGCCCTAAAAAGTGCAAAAAACATTTAACATTGCTCTTTCGGCGCCCCTTCCTAGTATCGCCCCATGTGCGGACGCTTAATCCACAGCACCCTTCCCTACTCTACTGAGTTATACATCCCGGAAGTGCTTAAAATTTTTTTATGTCACTCCAAGCGTTAAGGTTTAATTTTTCAATCCATTTTACACACGAGTAGACAAATAACCAGATCGCAAAATATTTTCATCATGGCATATATAAACGCATCCACATACTTCAAACTCAAATTTGAAAAGTTACAAATCATAGGAAAAAAACTAATTTCAGCAAACATTTTTTTTTTGCCATTCCCTGAGAATTAAAAAAAAATCTTGGCATTTGAGGGCTTTTTGAATAATTTAAACACTTCGCCAAATAACCTGAATTTCAATTCGCGAATTGCCATTTTTTTATGGAACTTTTTCAGAATCATAGTTTTATTTTAAAGTGTTGTTTTCAAAAAAAAACGCCGTACATTTTTTTTTTCCATCCCGCTGTCTTATTGATAAGACGATGGAAGTTTTATCGCTATCTGCACTCACACTTCAAACGCGGTTCTGTCTGAAGGAAGCAGTTATTTATAGCCTAAAATCTTTCGGGAAAATCCTAAAAGTGTTTATCTGATAGTATGTTGTTGTTGTTAAGTCCCCCCATTCCCACCCCCACCCCCAACCCTACGCCCCTTAGTTTGCAGATTTATACGGAGGAAATGATGGAGATATTTCGTGTGCTCTTCATAGCTTCCAATTGGTAGATTTAGAATTTTAAAAAAAATGTATTATTATGTATATACCATATTGTAGAAGAATATGGTGAACTTTTATTAAACTTTTTTTATTGCTCTATTGTCCCCGTTTTGTCTGTCTGCCTGTCTGTCTGTCTGTCTGTCCGTCATCACCCTAAATCTCAACAACCATAAGTCCTAGACCCATGATGTATATATCATTTTGTAGGTCTTGGCCTGCCATGTGTACATCAAAAGTTCATTTCGCGATAGGACCTCTGAGGCCGGGCTTCAGGGCTCCGTAGGGGCTTATATATTATATATATGGCCCCATTCTACATCTTGTACGTTCAATAACCCATTCATTTGGTGCGAAATACTGCAGCACGTAGTTTCACCAGGATTAATTAAGAAACTCATCAAATGAAATAGTAAGCTTGTGTTCTGAGTTTAATTGAAAGTATCAGAGCTATGCAACAATTGACGGAGTTTTCGGACGATTAAATGACTACAATTTCGAATGTTTTCAATTATGAGTCCTATTTCAGTAACCACAAACCACTTGTATTAGAGTTAAGAGAAAATAATTTTTTTTCAAATATGAAGAAACGTCTTAATAATATTTTTTTACAGATATATGCAGTACAAAATTGAATTTATAAACATTTCCAAAATTTACAAATATTTACTGAAAGCTAACAAACGAACTGATACATAACATGAAAATGCGCTAACACGTCCTGTGTCCAGAATGGAACAGGCTTAATTGCTTGTTTTGCATTAACTGATGCAATTTTTTCACAATAAAATGCACTTAAATTTTTTTTAAAGAAACTTGTATTCATTCGAAGTGGGGACGGGTGGTCGTGCGATGGAGAGCGCACGATTGTCGACCGGAAGGTCCCGGGTTTATATCTCAGTAAGAATCTTGAGATTTTATCTGGTCCTGGTGAAAGTCCCCAAGTCCACACAGCTTTATATGAATAAATTGGTCACATGGTAATAGACTTTATAAGAGCTTCTGATTTTTATAAAACGAAAAACGTTGGGTGCATGAATTTTATATTATGTGAATCTTTTACACAGTACCCGATGGCCGATTGTTCAATCGTGGACACAAGTGGCCAGTTTTTTTTTTTTGTTGGTGTTGTTACTGAATTGATTCAAGTAAAATATAGGGCCAAATTAAATGTACATGGTGAATAGGTTTTGGCCAATGTTTGCCGGCCGGCCAAGGTGAATAATTGGCTGGGTGTGCCTGGTCAGTATCGAAGTGAGATAACTTCAATATGACAATAGCGAAGAGGTAAACAAACTCCCTGGGCGTGGCTGACCGCTTTTATTTTATTTTCACATTTTTAGTTCAGATTTGTAGTTCTTTTGATTGTAATTGAGATAATTAAGACAGTTGATTATTTTTTCTCCGTCGTTTCTTGTTAAACAAAAGGAAGATAAAGATTTTTAACAAATTTACATTAAGGGTTTTTTTTTTTTAACTCTTCTGTTTTACCGAGTAAAAGTATTTCAAAGGATAAATTGACTTTCATTTTATGCTATTTTATACAATTTGTTGGGATGACCACGTGATTAGTGTGGTGTGAAATGTAATATTTTCGAAGCTAATTTTATTACTGAGAGAGAGAGAGAGAGAGAGAGAGAGAGAGAGAGAGAGAGAGAGAGAGAGAGAGAGAGAGAGAGTGAGAGAGAGAGAGAGAAAGAGAAAAAGAACAGGACTGTAGTTTAATTTGTTTACTCAACTGTGAAATAGTCATTTTCAAATCACTAGAATGAGGTAGCGAATGAACCAGTTGCAAGTAACACAAAAGATATTGCAATAACAACCCAACGGCTCCAACGAAATATTCTGACTTCACAAAATTACTGCAATGTTCGAGTCTACAGTTGAATGACAGACGCCTATCACTGGCATGACAGACGCCTATCACTGGCATGACAGACGCCTATCACTGGCATGACAAATACCTATCACTGGCATGACAGACGCCTTTGGCTTATACACCTCATCGCTACGTCACAACTCCACACTGTATTGCGTTGGACCGTTTCGATCAACATTACTGCAACATTGCAACAGCAAGCGTTAATGACGATATTCTAATTGCCCCGACGGTATGTGCGCTGTTTTCTAACGACATGATCGACGACATATGGCAACGTTAACGCCCCCCCCCCTTTTCGCCTCCCCCCCCACCCTCCCGCTTCTGTCGGTCATATTGCAACATTCAAGTTTCTTGTCGTCTTGAGTGATGGGGCGAGAGACATAAGATTTTGGAAGTACGGAGATAAAATACGAACCTGAGCGCGTGTACTATGTACGTAAGTGTGTGTGTGTGTGCCTCCATGGGCCCGTGCGCGTGAGGGGGTGCGCACCATTAAAACTTGTTCTCATCTACGTCAATTGACGCGGCCCGTCACGTGCGGTACAGCGGGGACTGGTGATTTATTGAGAAATAACTGGAGAAAGTGGCGAGGGGGTAAGTTGATGCTTTTTTTTAAGATTTTTTTTTTTTAGTCGGCTAGACACCTTCACCATTTTTCGCACCATCAACTCTCTCTCCCCGACTCCCTTCACCTCCTGGTTCAACAGTTTTTAGGAAAGAAGGTTGAAACGAGGCGATTAAACCTGGGCAGCACGTCCCAAACTGACTATAAAATATTTCAGGATGGTTTAGAGATTTTAGGTCGAGAGAGAGAGAGAGAGAGAGAGAGAGAGAGAGAGAGAGAGAGAGAGAGAAAGACAATTTTTTGACAGCAAGGGACAAGCAGTTTTGTTTGGGTTAGTTTTCACAAATTATCAATATTTAGTTCTCAATTTTACAGGGCTGGGTGGATAGAAGAGCTAGGTGGATAGAAGGACTGGGTGTGGATAGAAGAGATGGGTGGATAGAAGAGCTAGGTGGATAGAAGGGCTGGGTGGATAGAAGGGCTGGGTGGATAGAAGAGATGGTGGATAGAAGAGCTAGGTGGATAGAAGGGCTGAGGTGGATAGAAGGGTGCAGTGGATAGAAGCTCAGGTGGATAGAAGAGCTAGGTGGATAGAAGGGCTGGGTGGATAGAAGGGCTGGGTGGATAGAAGAGATGGGTGGATAGAAGAGCTAGGTGGATAGAAGGGCTGGGTGGATAGAAGGGCTGGGTGGATAGAAGAGCTGGGTGGATAGAAGAGCTAGGTGGATAGAAGGGCTGGATGGATAGAAGGGTTGGGTGGATAGAAGAGATGGGTGGATAGAAGGGCTGGGTGGATAGAAGAGATGGGTGGATAGAAGGGCTGGGTGGATAGAAGAGATGGGTGGATAGAAGAGCTGGGTGGATAGAAGGGCTGGGTGGATAGAAGAGATGGGTGGATAGAAGAGATGGGTGGATAGAAGGGCTGGGTGGATAGAAGAGATGGGTGGATAGAAGAGATGGGTGGATAGAAGGACTGGGTGGATAGAAGGGCTGGGTGGATAGAAGAGCTGGGTGGATAGAAGGGCTGGGTGGATAGAAGGGCTGGGTGGATAGAAGAGGGGTGGATAGAAGGACTGGGTGGATAGAAGGGCTGGGTGGATAGAAGAGATGGGTGGATAGAAGGACTGGGTGGATAGAAGGGCTGGGTGGATAGAAGAGCTGGGTGGATAGAAGGGCTGGGTGGATAGAAGAGATGGGTGGATAGAAGAGATGGGTGGATAGAAGGGCTGGGTGGATAGAAGAGATGGGTGGATAGAAGAGCTGGGTGGATAGAAGGGCTGGGTGGATAGAAGAGATGGGTGGATAGAAGAGATGGGTGGATAGAAGGACTGGGTGGATAGAAGGTCTGGGTGGATAGAAGGGCTGGGTGGATAGAAGGGCTGGGTGGATAGAAGGGCTTGGTGGATAGAAGGGCTGGGTGGATAAAAGAGATGGGTGAGAAGAAGCGTCGCTGCAGTTTTATGTTAAAAAAAAATATTTCTAATTTTAAAAAAATGTGTTTGTGTTTTGTGTGTGGTCATTCCTAATCAAAACATGTTGTGAGTAAACTTGACCATTTCCATAACATTATATTTAGCGATCTAATTTAACATCAGCCGCCTCTAAATCTTTTGACGCTCACAACCCAATTATGTTTTTTTGTGCGCGATGCCAACTTTGAACTTCAAAATTGCCACCTCAAAATTGTTGTCACCTATTTAAATTTCTCATAGTCAGTTGCAATTTGGTCTTTTGGTCATCATTTAATCATTTATTATTAGTATAAACTAAAGGGAAAAAACTGATGTCATACTGAAGTTACATATATCATTACGTCACTCTAGACTTAATATTACAAAATGGCTTGAAGAAGACGATGAATATTTTGCACACGTTACTTTAAAAGTCAAAGAGATTAAAAACCAAAAATAATAAAAAAAAATCCCATAGATCTCATAATTGTGTACACAGTTTTAATATTTACTGCGGATTAAAATTGTTAATATCAGTTCAATAGTCCCCATGATTAAAAAAATGTAATCAAATTTTTAAAAAAGAAAGGTTTAATGGAAATGATTTACATTTTATGTAAATAAATATATTAAAACAAAACAGCCAGCATCAACAACAGCCCTATTGGTCTTCACGTGTGTAATACATCAACTGAACACAATGCATTCATGTAATCAGAAGCACTCACAATCAGAAGCACTTGCATACTTCATAATACACCTCAACCTACATCTACCCCCCCTCCAAACACACACAAACTTACAAACATAGACCCCCCCCCCCCACCCATTGTTCCCCCCCCCTCCCTCAAGAGTAGATGGATCGTGACACGTTTAATGGTCGGCACACCCGCACGTGAACATCAGGTCCACGTCAACTTAAAGCTCCCCCGCCGCCGCCCCCCCCCCCCCCTCACGCCCACTCCCACTCCCTCACCCTGTATCATCCTTCCACATCAACCTTTTGGGTTTCTCACAGGGTTACAACAGTCAACTCCAATCATTTAGTACCTGTGATCTTCGAGGGGGTGCTCTGGATTTCAGTAGCTTGCCTCCCACCCCTCTCCCCCAATTCATTCTTCCTCCCCCCCTACCCCTTAGCTAGCTTGAGAGTATTTCAAAACGTAAGAGGGGATGAGCCTGGGTGCCAGAGATCAGGTTCGAAGTTTGACGTCTGCTCGGAAAAATTATTATGATTTTTTTTTTTTTTTTTTTTTTGTAGTTAAAAAACAAGGCAAATGAAAGATTCTTAAAGAACAATATAACCAAACGACTGAAGATACCTTCATAATATGTCCAGCTTTGTTAACTTTGAGTGCTCTGAAGCAAACGTTAACATAAAAAATGGATTTCTACCCTGCCAGCTAAAAGTAGAGTTTCTAGGGGTCACATTAAATTTAGGGAGCATATTAAATTTTATAGTCACTGAAGAACAGTTTTAAAAAAAAAAATTAACTCTCAGTTTCCGTCTTTGCCCGTGGGTGGGTGTGAAAGGGATTTCCCCCAAATGTTGAGAATTTTTTTATTAAAAGCTATGCGGCGCTGACTTGAGTCGTGTGTTTATTTCTATTCCTTCTATTATGTGGCCCAGTGGTGCAGAGGTGATGGAGTCACAACTGAAACTTGGTGTATGTCACATATAAGATTCCAAAAGAAGCTATCAAATAGTTCACCGGTAATCATCATTGACTAGGTCATTGGACGAATGACCATGGCCCACCATACACTTCTGTTCACCTGTCTTTCGTGCCACCTTTGTGTCTTGCCATGCTACTAATGCAGTTCAGCAAGGGGGCGGCCTCAGCGTGAGTGAGACCCAACCGCGGAAAAGTAGTTTCTCTGCGTCCCATATTACTGTGACGGACGAGTCGCCCAGAATCTAATATAAATAATAGCTGTGTAGGTTCCGCGTTAAATCAAAAGTAAAGAATTAATACAACAGTATTCCAGTTTAATATACAATCATAAAAAAATCGGATCTGCCCGAAACCAAAAATAACCTAGCCTACCGATCAAGCCTAAGGGAATATAACTATATGCAAAGGTTTTGCAGGGTACATCTATTTACATTATATAAGCCTGGATGGCTCCGATTCTGCCCGTGGCTCAATACGGCGCCTTCCTTCCAACCGGCTTAAGGCTGACCCTTGTCGACAATCGATACTATAACGCAGAGTCTAACAGCCCATTGCATTCTAACTCATTCTGACCGCATAAGCATCGCACCCAAGCCATCAACAGTTTCACCGTCTCTTTTTAAAACGTCAGAACTGATATCCTAAGATTTACTCTCGTCTGCTAAGACCTATCGTCTGCTGGGACCTTCTTTCCCCTTTGAAATAAAAAAAATAAATAATCCTAAAACAAACCCAGTTATATAGGTGTCATGCACACAGTCAGTGATCTCCAATGGCAACAGACAGCAGCAATTAGCGATACCACTTCAAACGGGTATAAACCTCCATCAAGTCTCTTCACTTTTTATTTATTTATTTATTTATTTTTGCAAGACCGTCAAACCCCAAAAAAAAAAGGAAACACCATCTACTTCAGTATTATTATTATTATTATTTCTTTAACTTCTAAAACATTTTTTTTTTATATTCTTAAAATCTTCCCATCTTGAAAAAAGTTTTTTTCCCGCTGCATTTGAAACATGTGCAGTTTGCCGAAATATTTTATTTTTTTTTTACTTTTTTTTTCTGGGCAAATATGGCCACCAGACCGGAAGTGGAAACTCATTGCGCGCCGCGATAAGCCGCGCATATTTCTGTCAGAGGCTAAGAGGATCCAGATACACGATAAACACATTTTAATTTTCAGTCAGGAATGGACAGAATATGAAAAAAAAAAAAAGGTTATGGGAAGGAAAAGGTGTATAACAAGCCCGGGGGGGGGGGGGTGATGGTGAGGGTTATTTAGAAGTAATGGCGAATATATAATGAAGCTACGGTGCAAAAACAAAAAACAAAAAAAAAAAAAACTCCATTCTGTGGTTACCTGGAAGTAATAGCGATTAAATTCGACGTGAGAAGTGTTGGCGTGGGGATGGGGGCTGGGAGCGGGGGTGGTGGGGGGGGTAAGTTGACGTGTTGTCATGATGATGATGGTGCATTTAAAAAAAAAACTTAAGTACATAGTCAGGTGTACGCAACATGGTCTAATGCATGCCATTCTTCAAACAAATAAAACTATTGTTGTTATTGACTGTAAGTGGGTGTGACAGATACTAAACACGCTACCACCGAATACAGTTTTATTAGAAAGAAAACGAATCACCTTGCTAGTTATATTCTCGATAGTTGTGTTATTATTATTATTATTTTTTTGGAGTTAATTAGCCATGACAATGGTTTGATGGATTCCTTTTTTAATGGCGTCTTGTGACAGGGGAAGTAACTAACACTACATAAACTCATAGATTGTTTATAAATTTGTCTCCTTTTTTTTTTTTAGAATAAATACATATGTTACTATTGTAATAGTCATAACTGGCAATTTTACATACAATTTTTTTCTTAGCCATTAGGGCATTCTTTGCGTGGACCAGTGTTGTTGTTGTTTTTTTTTTTAGGACGTTTCGAACCTATAGCAAAAAAAAAAAACAACAAAGTTGGAAGTATGAAATAAACATACCTGTAATTAATTAGACTGGAGTTGTTCTTAAACTGGTGTTTCCAGGAAATGAAATAAATCATACAGTTACATTTATTTTCCGGTAGCGGCTGTCCGGACATTCCGAATGACAATGTAGAGAGAGAGAGAGAGAGAGAGAGAGAGAGAGAGAGAGAGAGACAGACAGACAGACAGACCCATCCTTGTCGAATGTTTTCACCTTACATTTATGTTTTCCCCCCAGCTGTTGATGACGTAATAAATATGTTTTCGTTGTTTTCATAACTGATGGAAAACGTCAATTTTTATATTGTGGCGCGTCAACTTTGTGGCGGGAAAATGGGGAGACTTGATTTACCGGCCTGGTTCAAGATGGGAAGGGAGGGTGATGGAGGGGTGTATTAAAATATCCTGTAGTCAAGGGCGTGGGGGTAAACTAGGGGGTGGGGGTGATTTAATTCAGCCTTTTTTTCATTTTTAATGTGATTTTCACATTTGGCTACAGGCGACAGGCTATTTTTTTTTTTTAAAGTATGGGTTAATTGACAAAATATGTAGGGGTGGGGGGGGGGCGAAGAAATGGGCGAATAAAGAGGAGAGATTAAACATTTGAAAAAACAACACTCAGAAGTTGGGACATTGAATATATTATTGTTGCTATGTTGTAAACTCTTTCAATTCCTGACGTAATTTGTATGAAACAGGGAAACGACACAATGTCTGTTTGTATGTTTCGTTTCGCTCTGTCATAAATTGGTCTGTTTTTTTTTTAAATATTCTTTAGGGCTCGTTCGCAAATGACGTAACGCAAAAAAACAACATTTTAGACCCCCCCTCCCCCCTTGTCACAAAGTGTTACAAATTTTTCACCCCCCCCCCCCCCATTATGTCACGTCACAAGGTAAAATAAATTAAAATACCTCAATTTACTGATTTATTTTTCTTTCGTTATTTTCGGAGAAATCATTCTTTTACATTTTCCCATAAGGCATTCAGATGCTGATCGATAGAGAAAATTTCAATAGCTTCTTCTTCTTTTTCTCCTGAATTCTCCAACGCCGATTCTTTATTCAAATCATAACCGTTCTCTGCCAAAATATCTGCTTTTCAAAATTTCAAGTTGAGAAGAATTATAATTTTGGCAGAAAATTCAACCAAATTTTGGATTCCCTCATAGATAATTATTATTTTTTGTGACGTCACAATTTCCCCAGACATCCCCCCTTCCCTGTCACAAAATCCTAGACCCCCTCCCCCCCTCCCAAGCGTTACTTACGTCATTTGCGAACGAGCACTTTATCGCCAGCATTGTCTTTAAATGAACGGCTTGGTGGATTCCTTTTTTAATGGCGTCTTGTGACAGGGGAAGTAACAAACACTAATAGTTCAAACCATAAAAATTAAGACAAAAATACGACAATAAAAAAAGAGACTTCCATTACATCTTGCAAACATGTCTCCACTTATGTGTTTCTATTCTTGACCAGTTTATGTATGATGAGTCCCGACGAGGGTTTTCTAATGAGTGATTTTTATCTAATGAGTGATTTTGATATAATGAGTCATTTTTATCTAATGAGTCATTTCGATCTAATGAGTCATTTAGATCTAATGAGTCATTTTGATCAAATGAGTGATTTATCTAATGAGTGATTTTGTTCTAATGAGTCATTTTGATCTAATGAGTGATTTATCTAATGAGTGATTTCAATTTAATGAGTGATTTTGATCCAATGAGTGATTTCGATTTAATGAGAGGTTTTGTTCTAATGAGTGATTTTGATATAATGAGTGATTTTGATCTAATGAGTGATTTTGATCTGAATGAGAGATTCTGTTCTAATGAAACCGTTTGTTTAAATGAGATATATGTTTCTAACGAGATGTTGTTATGTGGGTAAACGAAGTGATAGCCACCGTCGCTGTACGGGACGGAGGGGGGGAGGGGAGTTGGGACTGCGACTGTTGACATGAAGGTCCCGGGGTAAGACCAGTAAAAAAAAATACAGAATGGGGAAACTAACTTTTCCAAACGTGAATGTAAAGCAGGCTGAGAGCTCCTCTATCACTAGCCGCACTATTGCAGATTTTGTTTCTACTTTGTAAACTCTGTTCCATCTCCACCGATTGGCCTGAGTAAAAACTTTTATTTATACTGAAAGTAAAACAAAAATAAAGTATATATATATATATATGTGTGTGTGTGTGTGTGTGTGTGTGTGTGTGTGTGTGTGTGTGAAAACAGAGACCTATGCAAGTATTTCTGTTTTGGAATAAACCTTTATCTTTAAGAAATGGCATGCTTTTTTTTTCTAGGGACGAGGCATGTGTGACGCAGGTCATAGTAATATTTATAGACAATAATATGTTATGGCACTGTAATTATTGAATTGGCGGCTGGATACCGAAGTCGATAGTGAACTCGCAGTGCCGAACCTAGGGATTTGGGGGCCCGGGGGGCTTGACCTTTTCGGGGGCCCCTGCATTTTGACATTCAACACCATGATATGATAAAATGTACTTAATATTTAATGTATAATAATTTGGGGCCCCCTCTAGCTGGGGCCCGGGGTACTTTTAAATTTGGACCCCCTCCCATAGTTACGCTTCTGTGAATTCGACTCACATGCAAACAAAAAAATATTTTGTATATGTTTTTTAGCCGAATTATTTAAACAAGTATATAATTTTGTTTGCTTGTGACTTTGTAAATAGCATCCAAAACATCAATATTTTTTTTTATTTCTAAGTGTTATGACCAACAAAACTTACGCCTCGTCCACGGCCTCAGTCTTGGAACTTCAAAGATGTTTATTTATCTTAGAAAATGCAAAAAACAGTCAAACACACAGACAAACGAAATGTATTTCAGTTAAAAGGCGAAATAAATTTGTTAGGTCTGGAATGAACAACTCTAGCAAAATATTTGTGTGTGAGCGCACGTGCATGTTTGAGAGCGTGTTCAGTGTGTGTGTGTGTGTGTGTGTGTGTGTGTGTGTGTGTCTGCTCACGCGCGTGTAGCAAGATGCAGTCAGACGTGTTTGCGCCGCCTGTCTCAACAGATTCAAATTTTTAAGTGACTCGCCTCATCGTAATTAAATCAAAGATCAGATTACTCTGTCGGCATTGTACCCTACTCAACAACCCCATTTGCCTCCCCTTTGATAAAGGGCATTTCAGCGTGGGAGATCGCACACGAAAATAATAAAAAAAAAAGTGTGTAGGGTCGGGAAGGCGGGGGTCAAGGAAGTGCAGCATTAAGCCAGTTGGTTGATTGTTTTTGTAAAAGTTTGGAGCTCAGCTCTAGAAAATAAATAGTTATGCGGGGAAATGTATGACATCATCAGTGAATGGAATAAACTAATGCACTTTGCGAGCGAGTACTTTCATTACAAGTTGAGAACTGCCCGTGAGTGATTGTTTGTGTGTGGCTGGATGCGGCGTATGCATGAATTTTGAGAATTTTTTTTTTATATAGAAGTTCTAATTTTTAGAGCATTTTCGAAAAAAAATGCTCTATTTTCCCCGTTTTGTCTGTCTGTCTGTCTGTCTGTCCGTCCGTCCGTCCGTCATCACCCTAGATCTCAACAACCATAAGTCCTAGACCCATGATGTATATATCATTTTGTAGGTCTTGGCCTGCCAAGAAATGACTTTTTTCCATTTCGCGATCTGACCTCTCAGGGCCGTAAAAGGGGCCTTATAAAGTACCGTTTTTTACTATATAAGCTATATTAATAATGGACCGCCCTATATCTCAGCAACCATAAGTCCTAGACCCATGATGTATATATCATTGTGTAGGTCTTGGCCTGCCAAGTGTACATCAAAAGTCCATTTTGCGATTTGACCTCTCAGGGCCAATTATATTTTAAATATAAATAATAAAAGCTAATCAAAGGGGCGTAATCATTATTTATTTTTGTAACAGTTATTAAACATGACTTACTTCCCGTACTTTATATAAAACAACAATTGACGGAGTTTTCGGACGATTAAATGACTACAATTTAGAATGTTTCAATTATGAGTCCTATTTCAGTGACCACAAACCACTTGTAGTTAGATTTAAGAGAAAATAATTTTGTTTTCAATTATAAAGAAACGTCTTTTTAATATCTTTTTTCAGATATGTGCATTACACAATTGAATTTGTAAACATTTCCAAAATTTACAAATATTTACTGAAAGATAGCATACGTACTGATACATAATACGAAAATGCGCTAACACGTCCTGTGTCCAGAATGGAACAGGCTTAGATTGCTTGTTTTTATACTATTGAACAAAAACACATGGCCGGCGAAAGGGACAGAAGGGTTTAACCAGGATATCTGCTAGGGGGGCTTCTGCGATGTGTTGGTGTCTGTGATCAGAGGGTGGGGGCCCCATTGGTGTAGATTGTCTCGGCGGATTCACGATTAGCTGATTAGCTATTTGCGAGCAAAGTAAATTGAAAAATAACTTTATACCGCAAAGTCTATTAACGAATTTCACATGAAATCGGGCCGTATTGAGGGGAAGCAACCAGAAGACATGCCTCGCGATCTCTGGTGGCCCAATCGCTTTCCAAACTGATCAATATCATTAACTAGCTGTACCCTGCAAAACCTTTGCATAGAGTTATATAGTTTTAGTCTTGCTTCTAATTTTAGTTTTAGTTTTAGTTCTCGTTGACGAAAAGTCAACATTTTCGTCAACGAAGGTTTTAGTTTTAGTTTTCGTCAACGAAAACAACACTAATTAACACTGACGATTTGGGAAATACAGTTTAAAAAAAAATCTAAAAAAAAAAAAAACAAGAAAACCATTAAAAAAAAAAAGTCTTCGGAAAACCATTAAACTATTAAATGACTGATCGCCATTACGACAAAAAAAAAACCCTCCTTTCGTCTGACGCCGTCCACATCAGCCATTTTGTTGACGCCCATTACTAAAACGTAGAGATAGAATTTCTGAACTGTCTGTCTCTCGCTTCATCCTCGACCCGAGTCGTCTTCATTCACGAGACGGGATTAAGTCAAAAAGGAGATTGGAGACCGCGATGAAGCCAGAGTATTTGGATAAGAATTAAGCGACCCCCCCCCCCCCCGTATCTTGGGCGGTCAATTAGCGGCGCACCCGTACCCCTAGGGGCGGTCTGTCAGTCAGGATTGACCTAATAATGGGTAGGCAGAGGAAAAGACTTCAACAACCGTACCTGGCTAGAGATGGATCACCAGTTAAATGTTGTTTTTTTTCCCCCGCGGTAGACAGTTAAGTAAGACGACCGCACGACTTTGACTGACATTTTTAATGGCCCCTGGGTGATAGAAACGAGTTCTGTTGAGAGGACATCAGAGCATGTTGATGGAAAGTAGCCCATGACTTTTACATGAATCGTCGTCACGTGGCAGCAGCCTGTCAGTTGTCCTCCTTGTGGTCACTTCCCCCCCCCCCCGAACTAGTACATAAATGTCAGAGTTATATCAGTTAAATAAAATTGAAATTAAAGAATGGAGAATATTAAAATCAACGAATCACCTGGCGCACGCGATGGGCCCCCGTATGGCGCACGCGATGGGCCCCCGTATTTTAAAAGGGCTCTGCGGAACACTTGTTAGCTTAATTCTTCAATTCAAGTACCTATCTTTTTTTCAAAAGGGGGCCTTACGTTCCTTCTACACCCGCAACCCCGATCTCAATGTTTCCCTCTAAGCTGAGCGCTTGAGGGATCGCTCACACGAATTCAGAGCGTCGCTCGTACTACACGCACGATCGCTCACTCCGACGGACGACATCGCTTAAATCGCTCACAAATTTTGGCCTTAAACAAAATGTCGCTCAGAGACACAAATTTTTTTGCTCACTTCATACCACACCTTAGAGGGAAACATGGCCGACCTGATAATAATCCGCTCCTGTTCATCATAAATGTCTTCGTTGCAGCGAAGTTTCAAATTGACTAAACTGACATCCTGCTAATTGATTTTATATTTTTTTCTGATGACCTGTTTGTTAACCTGATGACCTGTTCACCGGTATATTTTTAATCAAACAAACATGCCGTAAATGCTATTAATGTGAAGCCAAAACTTAACAAACATTTCTTTTGTGTTTTCCTCCTCCTCCTCCTCACAGGTTTGGTTTCAGAATCGCCGGGCCAAGTGGAGGAAACGGGAGCGGTTCGGCCAGCTCCACACCATGAGGGCCATGGCTACTGCCGCCAACCAGGGCTACGACATGCCCCTGGCCCCGAGACACGACGCCTACTCCCAGATGCAGGTAATGTGTGTGTGTGTGTGTGTGTGTGTACTTAAATCAAGATGTAATCTTTACATGCACTATTGTTCAACACATCATCATATACCGTTGTGTGAAACATTAAGCCCATTCAAAGTCAACTATTTTATTACATGGCCAACAGTGCTCGATTTAAGAAAAAACCAGTGCCGGGGATGAACAAAAATTTCTGCAGAGCCGGGGATAAATGTCTACGGTTTCATCCCCGGCGGGGATATATTAGCTAAAGCAGAGCCGGGGTTGACAGGTCTCAGTGCCGGGGATATCCCCGGCATCCCCGGCGGTAAATCGAGCCCTGATGGCCAATACAGGTTAATAAAACTAAACGAAATAATGAAATATACCCCCCCCCATTTACCCCCAATTCAGGCTTCGACGTCTACAGTTCACTTCACTTTAGGAATGTTGTCATACTATTAAATGCAAAACAAGCAATTAAGCCTGTTCCATTCTGGACACAGGACGTGTTAGCGCATTTCCATGTTATGTATCAGTACGTTTGTTGGCTTTCAGTAAATATTTGTAAATTTTGGAAATGTTTATAAATTCAATTGTGTAATGCATATATCTGTAAAAAAAAATATTATAAAGACGTTTCTTTATATTTGAAAAAAAAATTATTTTCTCTTAAATCTTACTACAAGTGGTTTGTGGTTACTGAAATTGTAGTCATTTAATCGTCCGAAAACTCCGTCAATTGTTGCATAGCTCTGATACGTTCAATTAAACTCAGAACACAAGCTTACTATTTTATTTGATGAGTTTCTTAATAAATCTTGGTGAAACTACGTGCTGCAGTATTTCGCACCAAATGAATGGGTTATTGAACGTACAAGGTGTAGAATGGGGCCATATATATAATATATAAGGAAGATGTACCTGTAACAATGTGTGTGTGTGTGTGTAGGAAGATGTACCTGTAACAATGTGTGTGTGTGTGTGAAGGAAGATGTACCTGTAACAATGTGTGTATGAAGGAAGATGTACCTTAACAATGTGTGTATGAAGGAAGATGTACCTGTAACAATGTGTGTGTGTGAAGGAAGATGTACCTGTAACAATGTGTGTGTGAAGGAAGAGGTACCTGTAACAATGTGTGTGTGTGTGTGTGTGTAGGAAGATGTACCTGTAACAATGTGTGTGTGAAGGAAAATGTACCTGTAACAATGTGTGTGTGAAGGAAGATGTACCTGTAACAATGTGTGTGTGAAGGAAGATGTACCTGTAACAATGTGTGTGTGTGAAGGAAGATGTACCTGTAACAATGTGTGTGTGAAGGAAGATGTACCTGTAACAATGTGTGTGTGTGTGTGAAGGAACATGTACCTGTAACAATGTGTGTGTGAAGGAAGATGTACCTGTAACAATGTGTGTGTGAAGGAAGATGTACCTGTAACAATGTGTCACCATTTCATTTTCCTCCCGTTTCTCGTCTGTTTCAGAATCCCGACTCGTCCATGATGTGGATGGAAATGTACAATCACTATGGCAACAACATGTGGAACCCGATGTCAGCCATTAAGGGATATCACCTGTCTATGGGTGAGTTCGTGGAGTGCTCTTTCATGTAAACTATCTTGTCCCGCGGCACACGAGACTATGGTCCGCGGCACACGAGACTATGGTCCGCGGCACACGAGACTATGACACAGCTAATCACCTGTGACCTTTTTTTTTTCCCTGACAGAGTCAGCAGTCATCTGTGACCTTTCCGATCGACCTTTATGGTCCTCACATTAGACATCCCTTATGTGTGTGTGTTGGGGGGGGGAGGTTTTGATGAAAGAAGCAGTGTACTGGAGAGATAGAAAGAAATGGAAGTGGACTGTGTGTGTGTGAGGGAGAGACAGAGAGAGAGAGAGAGAGAGAGAGAGAGAGAGAGAGAGACAGGGATAGAAAGACGAGGAGAGAAAGACTGAAAAAATGACAGGGAAATAAAGACAGGGAAGAAAAAACCTGGATAGAAATATAGGGAAAGACATGGGTAGAATGAAAACGAGATAGAGAGGGAGAGAAGACAGTGATAGAAAGACAGACAAAGAAAGACAGGCAGAGAGAGAGACGGGAAGAGAAAGACAAGGATAGAAAGACGGGGGGAGAAATATTCTAAGACGTAAGAGACATGCATTAGTCCAAAAGTTTGCACCAACTAGTGAAATATGAAATATGTTTAGAAAATTGTTGAACAATCAAAATCAGCGAGTAGAAATTTACATGACTTAAAAAGACAAATGTATTGTATACAAAGTAAATATGTGTATCAACAGTTGCCTTTTCGCTGTTGGAGTGAAGACTCGTGGATAAGTTTATTTAGTGTAACCTCAGGAAGATTATATGCACCAAGTACTATAGCTTTTTTTTTTTGGCTTGTCCGATTTTTCGAATAACACATTGTTAAACAACAAGAATAGTTCAGAATTTCTATGAAAATTGCGCCAATTGAAATCGAACGCAATATTTAAAATCTTAAAGAGTTACAAGTATAACTAGTTAATTTACTAAAGGGTGCGATAGCAATTCACTGAACGTTTTTTTTTAATTTCCCTCTTGTTTCTTCTTTCAAGACGCTGCCCAGTCGCTGGGGACTAAATGGCCTGCCGCTGTGCCTCCAATGTACCCATCCTGGAATGACCCCCAGCTCTTGTACTCTACGCCACAGCATCAGCACCCGTCGTCGGAATCTCTCCACGGCGCATGCGCGTCGCAGCAGAGACACGACGTGTATTCTCAGGCCGCTAACTTTCAACAATGTCCGACTGGTTCGTCCGTGCCTTGAGTACCTTGAGGGAAATCCAGAGATGGACTCTTAGCTACGCGTGTGGTCATCTCTGTCTTCTCATAAATTGCACACATTTACATTTTGGGACAATTTGGACATCTATAGAACTTTGTACATCTTCGGCATTTCGGACATCTTGACCATTTTTTTTCGGATATCCTGGATATTTTGAACATCTTGACCATTTCGGACTACTTCGCATTTTAAAAATCTTGAACTCCTAAGAATTTTAAACATGTTTGACAAAATGTGTGCATCTCGGACATTTTGGTCAACCTGGACATATTGAAAATCGTGGACATTTCGGGCATCTTGTATATATATATATATATATATATATATATATATATATATATATATCCGTGACGTTTTGATATCGCTTATTATGTAAATATTCATTTGAAGCATTTTGAAAAGAATAAAACAACGAACATGGTGAGTCACTGGAGTATATGTTGTAAATAAAGTTTTATATCAAGTATTATATACCCCCCAGCTCCGTCCCGTGGTTTGAGGACCACTTGCTGCCAACAAAAAAAATATTGTTTCTCAAAACAAAAAAATGTATGTGTTGTATTTAAGTTTTTGATGTTTTTTTTTAAATCTATGAAAGTGCCTTTATTGTGTTTCGCATTATCTTTTTTTATATCTTACATTATGTTGCAATCAAAAAAATCTTCACTGCCTTTGTCATGATGTTAACAGTATTGTGTTGCATTATTTTTAGTGTCATTGTATTAAAATTGGTAACGTAAATTATTTCAGCAAACGAATGCGTCACTTACAAGTAAATGTTAAATATGTTAGGCCTGAAACGTTTTTTTAAAAAATGTTGGCATATCGCGTAAGTTGGTTTTTTTTTTTATATCGTCATAAGAAAAATTAAAACACATTTTATTTTTTGTTTCATCAAATGTGTATTGCTTAATAACAGTGAAAGTTTTTTAGTGACATCTTGACTTACAATTTATGTAATCTTACATTGATAAATATTCTTTTTTTTTCTTTCCTTGTGTTTTGTTTATTTGGTTTGTAATTAATCTACCGTCATAGATTCATGGGTACCCCTCTGGTTACATAGCTGTCATTGTATAGCAGGTTACACTACCCGACTCTTCCCTCCCTCCCCCCCCCCCACGGGGCAAGGGGACCTTACCACGTGTTCATGTTACACCCCCACCCCCACCCACTCCATCCATGCTTGTCTTATCTACAGATAAATTGATTGGAATGATTGACTATGGATTTTTCCCAAACTGGTCAGTTTAGAATAGATGATCACCACACTGTACAAGGGGGCGCATACAGCGACTCCCCCTGTGTAACGGGAAACACGCCCCACTCGCTTAAATTTCAGCACTTTAAGTCAAATGTTTTGATTGGTGTATGCAAATTGATCACGTGATGTAAACTTTCAAATACGTAGATATTAAAAAAAAAACTTTGTACATGTACATACTCTTAAA
Organism: Bulinus truncatus; assembly: GCA_021962125.1. Lineage (NCBI taxonomy): Eukaryota > Metazoa > Mollusca > Gastropoda > Planorbidae > Bulinus > Bulinus truncatus. The sequence goes on along the minus strand of JAGDYQ010000010.1, from coordinate 3,078,213 downwards.
GAAATGTCTTTTATTTTCACAACGAGAAAGTTTAGCGAACTGCAACGAAAGCCTTGGTGATATTTTCTTTCTTGATTGTTCAGAGTATACTATTGGTTTGATTTACTTTCAATACAAAAGACCAACAGCTGACACCATCTCTGTTCTTTATAAACTTCACCCCTCGCTACCGTATCTACTCAAAATTTCACTTATAGATTGACTACCATGACGTACTTGATTAATCAAACTGATAAAAATTGATCCACAGTCGATCAGTCTTTGCTATTTTCGCTAACGTGCAAAATGTAAAAGGTCAGTTTGTGTGGTCATTGTTGAGTGGACAATCGAGGTGCCTTACAATATTTATTGCAATTATTACACTCTTTATTAATTTTTTTTTTCAATTTGGATTGTTATTTCGTTCCGTATGTTTGAGTAATTTAATTTTTGTTCAACTTTTTGAATGTATATGCATAAAATGTAAACAAATTTTATTTTTCAGTGCCTTTTTATAATAAATAAACACATTCTTTACGTTAAATGGCATTGAATTGTTTTTATAAATTATTTTATAAAGTTTGGTATTTAGCCTACTGGTAAGTCTTAGATATCTATGTTGGAAACGCTAAATGTAAATATAATTAGAAGCTACTCTCTACCTCCACACACTAATTCATATTTTTGAAAACAACTAACAACGACTCTGTTTTGAGAGTATTTCTTTGACTCATTTCCCCCGCCATCTTTGCCGCCTACGTGCGTGAAGTCCCTGTAAGGATGAGATGGAATCTCTTAGATCCCATTAGACGGTTTTTATGGTGCCCTTCTTTCTTCACCACCATAGCCGGTAGTGCAATGTACATGCAGGCACCACGGGAAGATTTATCATGACCTGACAAATTCCCTTGGTTCTCACCGGAGGTCGAACCATGGACTTTCATGTCGACAGCCGAGCGTGTTATCACGACCATCCGTCCCCTGCCGCCTCCGTAATGCACCATCTTTTCATCACACACAATCCCTTCATATGCCGAGGTTACAGAAACAAAATGAATTACATACTTCAACTGCACCCGATGGCCCAGTAGGGCTAAGGGCACTTTACTACTGCCAACCATGGACGAATCACGGCCCGCGTCCGAAAACTGGCTCGACAGACCGTTTAAAACCGGCCCGCAAGCCCTATCACTCATTTCAGGGTGAAACACGTGACCAGCCTTTTTAAGTTTTGAAGTTTACATTTATTTATATCAGTTCGTGTCAACACTCCACACTCCACACTGTTCTTGGTCCGGCCATCCTGACATATTTACGAAACTAATGTGGTCCACGATTCAAAAAAGTTTGCACACCCCTATTCTAGACGCTTTGAAAAGGGACACAACGCTGCTTAACTTGTCACTGAATGATCTCTTATGTCATAAATGTTACGGGCCCTGGTTTAACGTCACGAGTTCTGTGTTTTAATTTAAACGTGATGTCAAGTTGGCCTAATGTCTGCCTCTTTCACTTTGGTTGCTACACTCCTTTGACACAACTCAATAACCAATCGCACAAGAGGTGTTGTAAACACGACGATTTATTTACATATAGGGATATATATATATATATATATATATATATATATATATATATATATATATATATATATATATATAATTTTTTGTTCATGTTCTATTGAAGCTATAAATATTAAACTAAATAAAAACAAAAAAGTCAAGAGTAAATAAACAAAATGTTTAGTTTTCACGAGTAAAATCTAGTTTAAGCTTTTCTTTTTCAAGTAAAGCTTTAAGGTAGAAAATAAATGTTGTTTTTTTTTTTTTGGTGTGTTTGGGCGTTGCCTTCGAAAAACAATGATGGCAGCGGTGTGGGCCGGGGGGGGGTGGGTGGGTGGGGGGAGGGGGGGCGCTGTGTCCATTAAAACTTTAAAAAAAAATTCTACTTAACTATCAACTAGACTGCAATACATTATATTACATTGGTCATCTAAGGTTTGAACAAACAATGTCTACAAATGAGTCAACATTATTAAAAGAAAGTTTTGCTTTTAATCAAAGTTTATAAAGTCATGGGGGGAAAAATACATTAAATGCCAAGTTACAGCCCCGTAGCCAAGGGGAGGGGGCACTAGTGGGCCGTGCCGCCCCCCCCCCCGCTTAAAAAAAGAAGAAAAAGAGGAAAAAATAGAGAAAAAGTAAAGGTGCCCCCTTGCTGGGTATTGGTGCCTCCCTGCTTACTGTGACCTGGCTACGGGCCTGCCAAGTTACCACTTGGCCTGCCCACTCACGCGACCTGCCTTTTGAAATATCTGCTGTAAATTGAATTAGCCCGTGGATAATGTATTTACTACATAGTGACCTCCATCGGTCAGTTTTATTTATTAGTTTATCACCCTGTCACAGACCTGACCGTCTTGTTACGTCACTGCATGTACACCTGTCTACTCACTGGTAGCAGTGATCTAATATAACATAGCACCGTCTGGAGCCTGGCTATCGATTTCTTCCTTTCACACTCCGCCCCCTCCCCCACCCCTTCCACCCTCCTACGTAAACGAGCAATTCCCTATCTAAGACTTCAAATACGCCGTCTGTGTGGAAGAGACAGCCAAATTTCTGAAGACATCAGTTTCCACGAAAAACAAAGAAAACTGTACACATATTTATGAATGAATGGGTTGTTACTTGGGTGAGAATTGTCTCCCCATTAGAATCAGTGATTTAGTTGAAAGTGGAATGAGTCTGAGTCGATTACGTTCAAATCTTACGTGTTCTAGAAATAATTAAAATACAAACAATAAAAAAATGTTGAGATGTTTAAGACGCTCACAATGAACAATGACTTAATTAACTGAAACCAGTGGCGTAGCGAGGGAGGGGCCATGGGTTGGGGGGGGGTCATCATGCCCCGGGCGCTACTCACAAAGGGGCGTAAAATCGTATATTTTACATGTAATATTATATGGTTTTTCGAATGGGAGGGGGGGGCGCTAAAAAAGGTGTTGTGCCCCGGGTGGGAGCTAAGCTGGCTACGCCACTGACTGGAACATTTTTTTTTTTGCATGAATCTTCTGAAAGCGGAACATTTCTTAAGTAAAGACCTAAGATCACCCAGCAATGTTCTAAGTACTGACCATGAAAGTACAAGTACCCAAGTTGAAAATACTCGAGTAGTGCAGGCACCTAGTATACCATATCTGGAGGGCTCCCTCCACACGAAATAGCCCCCCCCCCCCATAGTACAAATTTGATGAATAAAACTATAATAGGTGTTTTTTTTCATGCTTATAGCTGGGGTTCTATGTTGACAAATCATGCATTTTTGTGCTACAAACACCAAACCTGGCACAGATGTTCAGTTTTTTAATGCCGAATGAAATGTGATACAGGGCCACAGACACAGCTGCATAAAGCAGTGCATTTTAATACGGCCTTGTTGCACTTACAACGCTTGGATCTGCATTCTTTTTTACAAGCACATTTCAACAGTTCACGACAAGTCATAGATGCTTGTGGCAAAACAGTCCCAAAAAGGCTGCCACTGTCTGTCCATAAACTGCCAACCCCACTCACTTGGATCAGGAAGCACTGGTTGTCGTTCATGTGCCCCCCCCCACCCCAAAAAAAAAACAACACGATAAAAGCCTGACGACTTTTCTGCCTCACCCCACCCTTCCCCCTCCACCTCCGGGGGTCGCCCTTACAATTATGAATGAACGTCTCTGACTGATAGTAGCTGCCTGAAAATACTCTTATTACAGCATCATTCTCAGTAGTTGACGACGGAAGTGTGCTCTGCTAAGGGCATTGGTTTCCCAGGGATTCATAAGACGGTCCTATATTGGTCAATTCAAAACATTATCCACAGTAAAAAACAAAAACAACCCTGCATTAATTGAATGCTACAGACACACGTGACACAAAAACACACCCCCTCACACACATACACACGTGAGAATTCGCTCGTAACGAAATGAGTATACATTTAAAACTGACGAACGAATTCGTTTCATCATTTCGTTGCGATATCAACTAGCAGTCCGTATAATTATTTTTACACCACCCCTCGGTAGATGGTCGTTTCATGGATTAACTCTCGCTCCTGTCCGTATCAAGATCTTTATTAAAACTCGTGTGTAAGGATGACTCCGTCCTAAACAAGGACTCGCCGGCTATTTATACTTTCAATTCTCGAGGGTATCGTGCCAGGTTCGGTGACGCAAAATCAAATTAACGGACATGTCAGGGGGTAAATTGGTGGTCGGGCGGCCGGTGTTTGAATGGAGGTGAACAGATGGAATTACGTGCGTGTGTGTGTGTGTATGTTCTGAGAGCGGAGCTTTGAACGCCAGTGGAATATGAGAAAGTCGGATAAACATTGATAAAGTGAATAGAAATGAAAGCAGAGAGAATGAATGTGAGGAATTGCAGAGAGGGTAAATAATCGCTTTGTCTGGAGAATGTAAGAAGAAAAAGAAAATGTGGTTGCAAACGAATGACCAATCGATTTATATATGTATTCCTTTTTTGATGACGCCATAAGCTCGTCTTTATGTATTGTTTATTAATTACGATATATGAATACACTATTTGATGTGAGGTTGTTTTTTTTTTTGGTTCTCCGGGGGGTGGGGGTATAATCTTGTGAGGGTTGCAGGCAAATGAAAACGGACATCAAGTTCACTTGAGTTGAGCCTTTTTGTACTCAAACAGTTTATTTCTGTCGGTGGCCAGGTTCTGTCTCAGTGATGACGTAATGTGTGATACCATAGTTTGTGAAATGACCACTGGATAGAAAAAAAGTCGACCACACTGACCACTTGTGGTGTAGGAACTGACCAATATGGACTGCAATTTATACAATTTTAACAGACAATTTTAAATGTAAATTATTATATATGCTAGTGGTGTTGCTGCGGAGTATAGCAGTAGTAACCAGCATATAGCAATGTTTATTAATATATATAACAGTATATAGCAGACTTTCTCAGTATATAACAGAAGTAAAGGAATGTAGAACAGCATAAAGTAGTACTAAATAGAAGTTTATTTCAGTGTATAGCAGTATATAATATATATATATATATATCAGTGCTGAGAACATGTTGAGCAGTATCTAGTAGTTAACAACAGTACTGTGTAAAACAGTGTACATATTTTTAGAGCATTTTCGAAAAAAAATGCTCTATTGTCCCCGTTTTGCCTGTCTGTCTGTCTGTCCGTCATCATCCTAGATCTCAACAACCATAAGTCCTAGACCCATGATGTATATATCATTTTGTAGGTCTTGGCCTGCCGAGAAATTACTTTTCTCCATTTCGCGATCTGACCTCTGAGGGCCGTAAAAGGGGGCTTATAAAGTACCGTTTTTTACTATATAAGCTATATTAATAAAAGAGCGTCCTATATCTCAGCAACCATAAGTCCTAGACCCATGATGTATATATCATTTTGTACGTCTTGGCCTGCCATGTGTACATCAAAAGTTCATTTCGCGATAGGACCTCTCAGGGCCGGGCTTCAGGGCTCCTAAGGGGCTTATATATTATATATAGATTATAAGCTAAACAAAGGGGCGAAATCATTATTTATTTTTGTAACAGTTATTCAACATGACTTACTTCCCTTACTTTTTATAAAACCCATAATCAATGACAACTTTGCAGCACAGCTCAATCAACCAAAAGTCATCATTTGTTGGGACTTCAATCAAGATTTCAAAGCCAGCCCGGGGCAGAAATTGAAAATTTCTTCGAAACTAACTTCAACATTCAACTACTTTCACCAAGATTGGCAACAACAATTTATCAAACAACAATTGACGGAGTTTTCGGACGATTAAATAATTACAATTTAGAATGTTTCAATTATGAGTCCTATTTCAGTGACCACAAACCACTTGTAGTTAGATTTAAGAGAAAATATTTTTTTTTCTAATATAAAGAAACGTCTTTTTAATATCTTTTTTCAGATATATGCATTACACAATTGAATTTATAAACATTTCCAAAATTGGCAAATATTTACTGAAATATAGCATACGTACTGATACATATACGAAAATGCGCTAACACGTCCTGTGTCCAGTATGGAACAGGCTTAAATTGCTTGTTTTATATATTTTATGCTGGTAACTGCTCCCTTTCCATTCGCTCGTGTCCAGTGCATTCGTCAATGTCACGTGCTCACAGGGTCTTAGGTAAATTCGTCATCCAGTGCACAATTCGGTCGCTAGTATATTACCCCCCCCAACTACGCCCATTTAAACTTTATCCACTGGAAACACTGTGGATATTTCACACTTACTTTATCATTTGTTTTTATTACTATGTATAGCATTTTGTCGATATTTCATTTTATGTTTACCATCAATCAAACTATTATATAAACAAACAACTAAAATGACGTCATGCAATGGATTAAAAACAAAAAGGCTTATCTTTTTTTTTTTTCATTTTTATCAACGGAACAAATTATTTTATTGTTTAAGCTATAAGCTGGGTTCAACTGAGTAGTATCTTGACTTCGTCATCCACAGCACAGCGCCACCTACAAACTCAGCACTCAAAGAAACCCTCCCAGCGACATTTCAACATCCGGTTCACGGCCCTGCCTCTGTTAAACGCTCCCGAGGAGAGACAGTCGCCTAGGCCAGCCCAGAAGTCGACGCCGTCGAGGGGGAGGGGGTTCGGGGGGGGGTCTATAAGACCTCACAGGGGAGGAAATACAAACTTTGGGGTCCTTAAGTATCTTGGGCGAGGGTGAGGTTGGGGGGGGGGGAAATGGAGGTGGGGGTCTGGTGTTTATTTGTACAAGGCATTCGGTCGTTTTTGTCCAGCCAAAGCGTCCTGCGGGGGGGGGGGGGGGGAAAGGAGAAAGGGGGGGAGGGGAGAAGGGGGAGACAAGCTAAATAAACCTTCAATCAGCTGTAAGTGTGAGTAGTCACACGGCCTGCCACTTGGGGCGACGTGAGTATATGTAAGCGACAGCGGCGGTGGTTGTAGTGGTAGACGGTGGCGGTGTGTGTGGATGTGGACTTGTTTGTGGGTGGCTGGTGGTGGTTACCGAGTGGATGGAACACGATTGTTTATATAATGTGGTTAATAACGTGATTGTTTATAAGGTGTTTAAGTATATTGTTAATATGGTGATTATCGGGATTGCATACGTTGTGTCAAATATCTAAGTGGATTTAGTTTTACGCGATTGATGATTTATTATAAATATTGACTTATCTGTAACATTATTGTATATCTATATCTATCTATCTATCTATCTATCTATCTATCTATCTATCTATCTATCTATCTATCTATCTATCTATCTATCTATCTATCTATCTATCTATCTATCTATCTATCTATCTATCTATCTATCTATCTATCTATCTATCTATCTATCTATCTATCGATCCATCTATCTATCCATCCATCCATCCATCCATCCATCCATCCATCCATCCATCCATCCATCCATCCATCCATCTATCTATCTATCTATCTATCTATCTATCTATCTATCTATCTATCTATCTATCTATCTATCTATCTATCTATCTATCTATCTATCTATCTATCTATCTATCTATCTATCTATCTATCTATCTATCTATCTATCTATTTATCTATCTATCTATCTATCTATCTATCTATCTATCTATCTATCTATCTATCTATCTATCTATCTCTCTCTCTCTCTCTCTATATATATATATATATATATATATATATATATTAATTTTGACTCCGGCTACAATGTATTCTATATTTAGTGTCGGACACAATTGCGAGATACACTTGACAATGTGACAGAGAGCCGAAGACTGTATCAATAAGAGGAAAACAAAAATCTGTAAGAGAGGGAGAGATAATAGGTTACGAGTATATGGTCTGAATTTTGACCGTCTGATTGCTCGAATCACCACGGCTCAGTGGTTCTCAAGCTTGTGTGATTCACGACTCACTAAGAGGCCCCCATACCCAGGACAAGAGAAACAAATCCTTCAATGATTGATTGATTTTTGCATATTATCGATTGAAACAAATATTTAAATACCTGGCGATCCATTTCATATCATTTTTTGAGACTCACCATTGTGTCGCGACCCACGATTTGAGAAACGCTGCAGTAGAAGTAAAAAATCAGGGCTTCGTAAACTATGGGTCGCGACCCCAAAGCAAAATTCTGGGGTCGCGAGAGATAAAAATACAATTTAACAGAAATTTTTTTTTTAACTTGTAAAATATTAATTTATTTTTCTTTTATATTTGTATGGGGTCGTCAAGAAACTCGCAATCATCAATGGGGTCGTGAATTACAAAAGTTTAAGAAGCCCTGCTCTAAAAGATTAAATTATTTGGTCCAAATGTTTGGTTGTTGCATTTTTTAATTATTATTACAAAATATTTCATTTTTGAATTGTTTTAAAAAAAATGAAAATATAATATCTGTCCGAAACCAAAAAAAAAAAACAACCTAAAATAGCCTGTTTACGTCTCAAACTAGCTGAACCTTTTCAACCACATGATGACAACCTCAAAGTGGAGAGAAGGTTTTATAATTTTATGTATCACATTTAAAACCACATAAATTGTTTAAAAAGAAAAACATTTATTGCATCGAAACACAGGCAAGAAGACATTCATAATTTAAAAGGAAACGGTTTTCTTACTTTCGATCTGTAGTAGACTTGGGACTGAGGAAAAGTATACATATATTAAATAAGCCAATATAAGAGTTACAGAATACAGTTGTAGGTGTACACAATTAGAAAAGTAAATACAAATAAACTTTAACATGCGCGTACACAAATGTTTAATTCAAATGTCAGTTTTACGGTTACCTAGTAATGACGTCATTCATTATTGGGGGGGGGAACTCTCGATACAAAATGAATATTTTTTTTTAACAAATAACCTCTCAGTTTATTTAATCTTGTTGAAACAAAAATAGACCCCCCTACCCAATGATAATACAGGCGCTATAATACATCTAAATGTTAAAAAAAAAATATGTTAAAAATGCTCTCTACATTTCTCATAAAATCAGTTTCCTTCACACCACACTTAATTACTTTCTCCACCCCCTCTTTCCCGACTCCCCTACCCCTGATCGCTTCTTAATAAATGGTAACCAAAAACTTGCTCAATACAAACCTAATGAATGGATATATCAACTAGTACAACTGGAGATAGACGAGAGAGAAAGCGAGAGAGAGAGAGAGAGAGAGGAAGGAATAGAGTGTCGAGGAGAACGCGTGTTGGATATTTGGGGTGGGGGGGGGGAGGCATAAAAATGTGTCGCTTTCAGTAGTCGCTGAATGGAGAAATAAATAAAAACGTTTTTCATTCTATTGAAGACAAGTTCTATATTGGACAGACGCACCTCCACAACATTTCTTTCTTTCAGGGGTAAAAATAAAATCATTCGATTTGCTGGTGAGTTAGAAAAAAATCAAGTTTTTTTTTCAGAGATCAGTGGTTCTCAGAATTTTACATTCAACTAGACCCCCTTTTTCTAATCAATCCTTTAGGCAGGACCGTCGAGGCAGTGTAACTACGGCGCTTGGGCTCCATTTAAAAAAGAGATTTTTTTTTTAAATTGCATGCGTAATTGAACTAATGCGGGCGTCTTGTGAGTGGTACCACCTTTGAGTTTCATGGGCTCCATTGAATTAGATGGCTCCATTGAGTTAGATGGCTCCGTTGAATTAGATGGCTCCATTGAATTAGATGGCTTCATTGAATTAGATGGCGCCATTGAATTAGATGGCTCCATTGAATTAGATGGCTCCATTGAATTAGATGGCTCCATTGAATTAGATGGCTTCATTGAATTAGATGGCTCCATTGAATTAGATGGCTTCATTGAATCTCACAGGCACCTTGAGTTCATGGGCCCCTCTCATAGCAATGCACCAAATGCAACTCTACACAATGAGAGTACCTTTGAACCAAACCTTTTCTTTTTTATGAAATGGCGATGGGGCCCCTAAAAAGGTACAAAATGGGCCCCTTAGAGCTTCCATGACCAACGTTTGGTGACCACCGGGGTACCTTATATGAACACGTCAACAGTGCATAAAATCCACCAGAATGAATGGAACTCTCTCAACTGAAAGAAAGAAATAAAAATGGATTTAGTAAACGTAGAGGTCAGAGTTATGTCCCCCCCCCCCCAATATCTCAGTTCCCTCCCCCTTATACTCACTTTTGAATAGAAAGTTCACACAAAAAACGAAAAGGGGAAAAAAAAAGAAACGATTACTGAAATCAATTAAAGTATCGATCACACAAAATACTAACGATTAGTTCAAGTTTTTTTATGTATGTATTTATTTGTGGTGAATGTGTGTGTGTGTGTTTGTGTTATAGATTTGACACCTTTCAAGTGGTTTGAACGGTGCTGAGGCAGAGAGCTACGACGGGGGTGAAAGGGTTTGGGGGGGAGGGGGGTCAAACGACTTTTTTTTTTAAACAAATTATTGTTTCACTTTTTGTGGAGCGGGGGAGGGAGTGAACATTTTGAACCGTTTTTAGTTTTTGTTTATTTTGAGTTGAAGTCGAGGAAATGGGTCCAGCCGTGTTCTGATTGGTTTATCAATATTTCCTGTCATATTGGACGTGTTCTGGATGTGTTATTTCTACTTATTTTTGGTTGATAGTTTACTTATCTCACACACTGATTGATGTGCGCTGCATGTAAAAATACTAATCACTGGCCCGCTGGTGTTGTACAACGAGGGGAAACAGTTTCTTTTGGAATATATCAAACACATTTGAATAATTTTAGCTGAGTGTTAGGTTATGTCAGATGGGCGAAATTTAAAGTTTACGTTAGGGTAAGGAAAATGTATCTATCTATCTATCTATTTATCTATCTATCTATCTATCTATCTATCTATCTATCTATCTATCTATCTATCTATCTATCTATCTATCTATCTCTCTCTCTATATATATATATATATAGCAGGGACGAGGCGTGAGTGTTGCCGGTCTAACTCTTATAGAAAAATTGATTGCTGTTATTATAGCTATATACAAAGCACAAACAAACAAAGATCTATATATTTGTATATAGTATTGTATTATTAACATATACAATTTATATAAATAAATTATATATATAAATATTTAAACTTGTAATCATTTTATTATGAATGATTATGCTAACTGTATTCAATGCACACAGGATCATTATATAGCTATAAAATGGTCTTGTGTGTATTGAATATAGTTAGCATAATCATTCATAATAAAATGACTACAAGTATAAATATATATATAACATCAGTTATATATAAATCGTATATATTATTAGTCCAATACTTATCTGTGCCGTCTATCATACTATCATTTAACTATCTATAAATATTTTAAACTGTTTATGCCTAATATATATGTGGGCAACTTAATATGTGTTTGCACGTGGCTGTCAAGAATAAATACGTTCGCCCAATCTCCATTGATTTATAACAATGTTTCATTAGAGCTATAACAATATCCCATTTGAACTATAACAATGTCCCATTCGAATGGTAAAACTGTCTAAAAATCTGTTTGTATGAACCAGACTGAAATTGTTATAGACTCACTATGCTGTCTCCAGCGTTTCCCGAAAACCAAGTACAGTTTTAAATGAGTAGTTTATTGGAATGTCACAGCATAGTAAATTCTAAGTACTAAAGCAGAGTGCATTCCCTTACAAAGCCCAGATAAAGTAGTCACATGTTTCTGTAGCCACGGTTACTGTGATGGGATTGTGTGGGATGGTGTGGGATTGTGTGGGATAGTGTGGAATTGTGTGAGTAGTTTGATGCCACAGCCGTATTTATCTTCCCCAAAAAAATGGCATGTACTCATCACTAAGCTGGGTGAACTCAGAGACATCAATTGGATCCGAGAAAGATCTCGGGACTCACATGGGGTACGAACTCGTGTCCTGCTGGTTGGCAGTTGAGTGATCTAGCCGCTCTGCCAATCTACCCCAATCTGGATTCTAATACAGGCTCTAGTCTTTGTGAAACACTGTTGGTTTTATTTATACTATACAGTTAGTTAAAGAAGTGTAATTTTGAATTGGCAAGTGTTGATTGCTGTTTATGAATGAGTCTCGTAGTTTGTTGTTGTTGAGTATACTATACTCACCAAGTTCACTGTTAGTATAATCTATTACTCGTGAAATCCTTAAACAAATAATAATAATCACAAAAAGTTCCATTAGTCCTATCAGATGAAGAGTAGAATTCATCTGTTTCCATAACCTCGGCATATGAAGGGATTGTGTTGTTAGCACAACGCCCAGCAGCCGCCTTTACTTCCCCAACTTGTAGTCAGGTACCCATTTAAAGCTGGGTGGACTTGTGGGACGACTTTGAAACAAATTTCACCTTGAAAAATTCCCTATGGTTCTCACAGAGGATCGAACCCAGGACTCTCAGGTCGACAGGCATGTATCTACACCACCCGACCATCCATCCAACTAATAATAATAATCAAACTTACTCTGATTAGGCATTGCATAAGAAGATGATACTTAGGTTAATTAGCTGTTGTTTTTGTATATCAGCGATTAGAAATATTGCTAAATGATGAATACAAATACATATTTTATAAAAGTCTGGATCTGATAATTGTATTCATTAATGTCTCGAGACAGAATGTTATCGCTAAGTTTTGTTTTCTCTCTACCAAACAGTTATATTTTATTTTAATCTCAATTTACTCGGTTTTGTAAATCTTATTTATAAAGGCGTAGCGGGTGAATAAGGAACATATTTACGGAAATCTAGTGTATTTGTGTACTCTTTTATCAGTTTTATCAACCGTATCTCAATTTTTTTATATCAAATAGTTTATTATATCCTCAGGTGTCAATTTTATACTTGAAATTTTTTTCTGTCTACAATGGCGGACTGTGGCGTCGGACAGAAGCCACAGTCGGGGAAATACCCGCGGGGGATTCTCAAAGGTGTAGGCGTACGGATCAACGACCGAGACGACGTCAACGGCAGGACGATGTTAGGAGCGATCACGGAAAACGACGCGGCCAGGGGCGGCGATCACCGTCAAATGCTACGGGTCATGCGGTGGTCCGAGTCGGACGTTCACCGCGGTCCAAGGGAAATAACCGAAAGAATGAGAAAAATCGCAGCAGTTGCTTCCCCTGCGAGTCTCGCCGCTGCCGGCAGCAGCGCGTCTCGAGCCTTCAGCGCCTACGACATGTACGCCAAGTTTAGTGACAACGAGCTGTTGCTAGGCGACGAGAGAAACAAAAGAAAGCTGTCCAAACAATCCGAGCCGGGATACAGGAAGCATCACCTGGAGCTGAGAAAAGCGTTCTTCATGGCTTCCCGAACAGACGACAGGATAAAGGTGAGATATGGGGGTAACGTCACTTGACATATCTGCAATTAAACTATTTAATTCTAATCACATCCTAATCAGCTATTTTCAGACGTTTATTGCAGAACCATTGTTACTAATAAGCAAATTTCCGCCCAAGTCTTTCTCCACCCCCAACACCCCCCCTCCACTCTTCTCTTCCAGCGAAACTGGCAATATTAATTCCTACTAAGTCTGATGCTGAGGGGGGGAGGCAGACATGAAGTTATGCCTAGGTCCCTCCTAAATATTACTGGATATTATAGATCAAATTAACATAAAGATCGGTTTAGTGTAAGTATAAATGTAATGCAGTGTTTGCAAAATTAAAACAAAAAAAAAAAAAACCGAAATAAATAAATTAGTCAAGTTCTGGTAAAACCAATAAATAGTCTTACGACTGGACCAATCCTCTAGGGCCAACCGTCTATATAAATAATAGCGGTGTGGGTTCTGCGTTAAATTGAAAGTAAAAAATTAATACAGCGGTATTCCAGTTTAAAATACTATCATGAAAAAAAAAATCGGATCTGCCCGAAACCAAAAAATAACCTAGCCTACCGATCAAGCCCAAGGGGATATAACTCTGTGCAAAGGTTTTGCAAGGTACAGCTAGTATGTAATATAACACAACACATGGAGTGCCCAACCCACTTTTCACCTTCCAATTACAGCAGAATACTTGTTTACCATAATGCAAGGCCCTCATATCTGTAATTATAAACAATAGGCTCCCCTCCCCCCCCCACACACACATACACATACACGTATACACATGCACCATCCTCTTCGATTTAAAATTTACGGCTTTTGATTTTAAGTGTTTGTATTTTGTATTTGTATAACACACATCAACTACCCCTACCCCACCCACCTTTATAACACCCACACATCATACATCCCCCCCCCACACACACACATTCACCCTTATGCGTTATTTTCAATAGGAACTATTCTCTAGAGTCTAGACCAGTAGTTCTCAAACCGTGTTTCGTGGAACACTTACCATCCTTTAGTTCTCAAACCGTGTTTCGTGGAACACTTACCCTTCTTTAGTTCTCAAACCGTGTTTCGTGGAATACGTACCCTCCTTTAGTTCTCAAACCGTGTTTCGTGGAATCCTTACCCTCCTCTATGCCACTCCCGAATGTTCAGTGAAAACATAAAGACAAGGGTTGACAACTGTGTGCCAGTGAATGAGTGTGAAGTTATCTTTGTGAACAACGACCTCTCTCTTTCTCATCACTGCCCTCTTCATTTCAAAAAGATGTCTGTAAGTGTTCTGAGGTGAAAAGTTTCAGTGTGTAGTATTTCTAGGACTTCAGTTGAAACAAGTGCTTTAGTCAAACAAACTAAGTCAGGACACTCCTTTGAATAGGCAAACTAAGAAACAGCTCCCACCCACCAACCCCCAATAACTATAGTACCCTTTCAAATATTAATCTTCTATTAAATGAGGCGCTAAGAGGGCTCAGACAGACACTTTCAACTCGCCTGACCACCCCACCCCCAGTTATCTCTGAAAAGTATCTGCCTTAGAATGGCTTTGGTCAGAAGTTTGCGGTCAGGTTGATAACAAATTAACTACAAATGTAATATATACTGTAAACAGGAAATCAATAGATTATAAATACAAGTTAAACTAAGCACCGACTATTGACCGTAAACATGTTGTTATCAATCAAAATGGACCGTACATAGCCACTGATTTTTTTTTCTATACGCCAGGTGTGGACACAGGAAGCCTACAAAACCAAAGTTCTTCAGATGTTGTTCCGAGAGTCCGATATTCTGGGCAGGAAACTATCTTTCACAACGACCAGTACTATTTTGAGCCGGAGGAACTCAAGTGTTGAGCCCCTCCCTGAACTGACCATCTCAAGGTACATTGGTCATTTGATAGTTGAGCCCCCTCCCTGAACTGACCATCTCAAGGTACAATGGTCATTTGATAATTGAGCCCCCCTCCCTGAACTGACCATCTCAAGGTACACTGGTCATTGATAAAAAATGTTCAGCGGCTAAGTCTTCTGTGCTGCATTCTTGTTTAATACCATTTGTCCGCCACTTGGACAAACTGGTCAAACTAAAATATTTGTCACTATAAGAGACTAAATCTCAGTCCGCAGTTATCAATGAAAGATAGATAGATAGATAGATAGATAGAGAGAGAGAGAGAGAGAGAGAGAGAAAGTCAATTACACATACACATTACAAATATACGTGTGTGTATATTTGGTAATGTGTATGTGTAAATGATATAATATAATATAATTGCATTTGTCAAATTATAACCATTGTATAAATTGGCTGTTCGTTCCAGTAGAAAAAGTTCACAAGTTGCCAGACCCATGAGGAGAGGCTCGGTGTTCTGGGTCCCTCCTAGTTCTGAGAACCTGACAGAGATAGAAGTAGGTCATGCCTTTAAGTACACTCCATACATTTACACTGAGATATTTCATTAGGCATGCTTTACGTTGAACCTCATACTCCAGTTATCTTCCACCATCTCTAAACAATACTTACTTTATTCACTATCACTGCCTTACTTGATTCACTATTCACTATCACTGCCTTACTTGATTCACTATTCACTGTCACTGCCTTACTTGATTCACTATTCACTATCACTGCCTTACTTGATTCACTATTCACTATCACTGCCTTACTTGATTCACTATTCACTGTCACTGCCTTACTTGATTCACTATTCACTATCACTGCCTTACTTGATTCACTATTCACTGTCACTGCCTTACTTGATTCACTATTCACTATCACTGCCTTACTTGATTCACTATTCACTGTCACTGCCTTGCACTGGCGGCGGAGCAGGGGGGCTGGGGGGGGGAGCGCCCCCCCTAAAACTTTTAAGGGGTGGCGGCGCCCCCCCCCCTTGAATTTCCAGTCTGCCCCCCCCCCCTAAAATTTTAACTTTTTTAACTTTGTAATTCATTTTAGTTTATATGTATCATTTTCATTTTCATAATTCATTTGATTTTTTTCTTAAATTTAATATTTGAAAGAAATTATAATTAATTGACATTTTACAGTAATCACATTTTTGAGAGTTGTTGTGGCATATTTTAAAACTAGTTGCAAGAACCCGGCTTTGCCCGGGTTTAAAATAATGTTTTCTGTTTATTTAAGAAGCGTAATTTGACGTTTAATTAAGATTTAAAATAAGACGCGTAAAAAAGGGTTTATTTGCATGCAATAAAAGGGTACACTTATCTTAAAGCAATGTGGCAGTTCCTTTCTCTCCCTCCCCTCCCTCCCTCTTTCCCTCCCTCCCTCCCTCTCTCTCCCCTCCCTCCATCTTTTCCTCCCTCTCTCTCTTAGGCATGACTGTAGCAAAAGATGACAATTCCTATGGATGAAGGAATGGAATGTAATAATATAGTAAGTAATGTGATATTTGGTTCCCCGTGCCGATCATATTTATAGTAAGTTAGCTATGTGGAAGAGAAGCTCGTAAAACCTGAAATCGGGGTAAAAGTTTGCCAATTTTCATGTCTTTGATATCCAAAATAATTAATTACAATTAAAGTACCCATTGAGATGGAACGAAACCTGTTTAAGAACATTCCCCATGTAATTTTGTGTACGTGTACCCAGTGGCGCAACCAGCAAAAAATGCTGGGGGGGGGGGGGGCTCACATATTGAAAAAAGACAGTTTGACAGTCTTTTTTGTAACTTTTTAACGTAAATTATATATTGATGATTTGGCCTGGAAGGGGTGGCTCAAGCCCCCCCCCCTGCCCCCCCTGGTTGCGCCACTGCGTGTACCAAATTTCACGTTATTTGGTTGTCTGGATCTTGAGTTTTAAGGGAACAGACAGACAGATAGCAAATGCGTCTTATAAGTATAGAGTTAAGTATTGCCATCTACCGAATGACGGCAATGTAACTTTTAAAGAAAATACAATTATTTATTATCTTTTCATACATTACTTTTTGTTTATTGAGTTTCCCGTTTCCGGTTTCATATTCATCATCATTCATGATAATTATCAGTAATTTTTTTTATTTAATTTCACTATTAAATTTGTAAACTAACTGACATTACGAATCAGTTGACGACAGAAGTGCTCAATGTTCATTTTTATTTTTTAAATATATTATTGTTTAATAATGTCGATTAAATACTTGCTACAGAATTACTATATTCTATTATAGAATTAAGGGGGTAAAATTTGTCTTTCGGTCATATTTTATCTCGCCCCTCCTTAAATTTTCAAGGGGGGGGCGGCGCCCCCCTTGAATTTTGGCTTGCCCCCCCCCCCCTTAAAATGTTTCGTTCCGCCGCCGGTGCTGCCTTGCTTGATTCACTATTCACTATCACTGCCTTGCTTGATTCACTATTCACTATCACTGCCTTGCTTGATTCACTATTCACTATCACTGCCTTACTTGATTCACTATTCACTATCACTGCCTTACTTGATTCACTATTCCCTATCACTGCCTTGCTTGATTCACTATTCACTATCACTGCCTTGCTTGATTCCCTATTCACTATCATTGCCTTACTTGATTCACTATTCACCATCACTGCCTTACTTGACCAGAGGAAGAAGCGCCGATCCATACGCACCTTCCGATGGTACGGTCGCATCATCCGGTCACTGTGCGGCCTGCTGATGGACATGCAAAAATTGAGCATCAGCAAGACGCAGCAGTCGGCCTACTCAGAGTTCCTCTACATCATCGCAGGGGCGAAGACGCACGCCGGACAGGAGGGTCAGGGCGAGGAGTCCCAAGCTCTCCTCTTTGACAAGTCTTGGTTTAACAGGAACAGAGCAGTGAGTACACACTTTGTGTCTGTGTGCGTGTGTGTGTGTCTGTGTCTTGGTTTAACAGGAACAGAGCAGTGAGTACACACTTTGTGTCTGTCTGTGTGTGTGTGTGTCTGTGTCTTGGTTTAACAGGAACAGAGCAGTGAGTACATACTTTGTGTCTGTGTATGTGTGTGTGTCTGTGTCTTGGTTTAACAGGAACAGAGCAGTGAGTACACACTTTGTGTCTGTCTGTGTGTGTGTGTGTGTCTGTGTCTTGGTTTAACAGGAACAGAGCAGTGAGTACACACTTTGTGTCTGTGTGCGTGTGTGTGTCTGTGTCTTGGTTTAACAGGAACAGAGCAGTGAGTACACACTTTGTGTCTGTGTGCGTGTGTGTGTCTGTGTCTTGGTTTAACAGGAACAGAGCAGTGAGTACACACTTTGTGTCTGTGTGCGTGTGTGTGTGTCTGTGTCTTGGTTTAACAGGAACAGAGCAGTGAGTACATACTTTGGGTGTGTCCTAGTGTGTCTAGGTGGCACTAGGACGGGTCAGCATTAACTCTGCCGACAGCCAGGGGCGGCAGCTGCTTTAGGTTGAGAATGTGGGAGGGGGTATGTAAATGTTAGTCAAGCTACTTGCTGTCTGTGTTTTATCTTTGCCAGAGGCGGCCTCATCAGTACGGAGGGCCTAAAGCAAGCAAGCGGCCAAAAATCAGTTATGAGGCCTAGAAAAAAAAACATTTTGTTTTGTTACAGTTAGGTAAAAACAATATTTAGCGGTATTAGTGTCTGTAATTTTGCTATTAATTAATTTTTATTTATTTTTTAACAAATATCAGTCAAAAAAAATTCTCATAACTAATTAAGGGATACAACCGTGCTTAACTATGACAAACGGCACAAATAAATGGGCTACATCCCTTGCATCATGTTTCGGAACGAGATCTGTGCTGGAACGTGTTTCCGCGTGCCGGTAGATACACAACGCGTGCATAGCAAAATAAATAAATAAATATATATATATATATATATATATATATATATATATATATATATATATATATATATTAGGGTGTCCCAAAAAAATGAAGTTTTGAAATGTTGATGTCTCACCCCACAGAATATTTCTGTATGGTAACAGTAATTAACCTGCAAAATTTCAGCTCATTTAAACAATGTTTAGAGGTCCCCCAAGAGGTTTAAAGTTCCAGATTTTGGTGTAAAATCATTCGCGGTCAAATCTAATACAGCGTTAATGTTTCATTATATGCGAAACTGATATATTAAGTAACAAATTGATGCTTAGTATTGTTTATAATATTAAATGAAACAAAATATATAAATCTTGAATGGTTTATATTTTTAAATTTGAAATTTAAGTAAAAAATTATGAAAAACAAAGTTTTATTCATTTTGTCAAGTTAATTCTTGAATCAATGTCAATCTGCTTGAAAAATAATAATAATAAGAAATGCTAATAAGCATTCCTGCTATTTATTGTGTACCTTGTACTGTAGGATAGACAAAAATTTAAAAAAAGTTCTTCAAATTTAAATTTTAGCCAGCTGTTCACGATTACACTCTGCAAAATTTTTCCGATGTTTTTCAACCACTTGGAGCAAAAATTGTCTTTGTTCTTCATTCTTGGTGATACTGTCATTGAAATTTTGTATCAATGCTACACTTCGCTCTGCAGAGTCATTGATACAAGCCAGATTCTTTACAAAATCTGCTGCAACTTTAAAAGATGGTGTATCTGACCAGGCTTCAACAGGAACATCTATAAAACTGGCATCAATGTTGGATGTTTCAAAAAATGTGGTAGAAGCACGCAAATCAACAACACTTTTTGATAGTGTTTTTATGAGATGCGGTCCACGTTGCATTGTCCGAACAAGGCCAGTTTTTTCTTTGTCCGACAAAAGGGTTTAAAATAACGCAAGCGTCGACAGTTCCGGACTCAAGTACCACGAGTGACGCATCATCATTTTCAATCCAGTCTATCGAAGAACAGCATCATCATATTCGTATAAACGCTTTATCAACAAGATATCTTTCACAGGTGCATCTGCGGTGAGCCTGCATGAAAACCATGATTGAAGATAAACACATATGGTAAACCGATTAAAGCGCTGATTACCTTGTAATTCTCGAGCTGTTAACTGAAAGATGGTTTCATTGCCTGCAAACAATAGATCGATTTTCAATGCATAGATTGCTTTCGCCATCCACCTTGCCCAGGTCTGCGAATGCTGACATCAACCTCCAACCCAACCATTTGTGCAGCAAGCAGAAGAAATTCCAAATAATCATCACATGAATGACTGACCTGAAGTTGACATTTAATAAATTCTTTAATCGAATCAGACACGATTATCAAAGGGGCGGATCTGGCTTCGGGTGTGTTGTTTAATTCTGGCCATTTTTCTCGAAACCTCTTAAAAACAAAATCTCTGGTCCAGTGGATGGTCCAAGACAAACATTGAATGCATCGGAAAGGAGTACTTCCAACATGTGATGACGGCATGCCATCCATAATAGATTACGTCCCAGGGCTACTTCTAACA
The DNA here is from genome assembly GCA_021962125.1 of Bulinus truncatus. Classification (NCBI taxonomy): domain Eukaryota; kingdom Metazoa; phylum Mollusca; class Gastropoda; family Planorbidae; genus Bulinus; species Bulinus truncatus. The sequence continues at coordinate 3,057,495 of JAGDYQ010000010.1, read as the reverse complement.
GAGTGCAAGCTCCATTGAGTCTTCCAGTATTGGAAGCCGTAGTGTCGAAGCACATGCTGATGACCATACATTCGCACTTCCATATGTTCATATACTGCATCAGCAGCTACCCATCCTGACCCGGATGCTAACTTGGGAACACCAAGAAGCTTTGTAGTGCCATCGACAAGTGACGAGAGCAGGACAGGTAATCGATCGCCGTTGTTGGTAACATGTCCGGTAACATCGGGCAATAGCTTACCATCCCAATGTACAATTGATTTTGAGGGAATATAGTCTTCTTTTATACATGCTGCAGCTTGTTGACGACAAAGCTTGCGATGACGATGCATTGTTCTCTTGGAAAATACTGTGTCAGATGTCGGAACACCAGCTTCGTTGAATGCGGATGCAAGTATCATTGTTAATTTTCTAATGCTGGTGTTCGTTCTGTCCAGCACTGCAGCAACTTTTGGTGATATGATGCCTGACAATTTAGCATGCTTAGTTTAAAAAAATTAAATCTTCAAAAAATATGCACATTGCTTAAATTTTGCACATTAGGTATTTTATATGTTTTCTAGCATATATTACATTTTCTAATCAAGAATCACACAATTTCAACTCTAGTTAATGGTAGCAATGAGATAAATATAAGTATATTTAAACTTCATTTTATTCAACTATGGCATGCAAAAACTGCAAATTATTTGAGCCATGATTCGTCTGGATTTTTATGTTGGCTTAATACTGGAATTTTAAAAGCTCTTGGGGGACCTCTAAATGTTGTTCAAATGAGCTACAACTTCACCAATTCACTCATTGTACCCAAGAGACACATTTCAGGCGGTGAGACACCAAAGATTTAAAAAAAAAAAAATTTTTTCGAGCATTTTTGGGACACCCTAATATATATATATATATATATATATATATATATATATATATATATATATATATAATATAAATATTTTAGAAAACGGTAACTTTTAAAAACTCTGTTTTTATCGTGTCTTGTTATAAAAATACAAATTTCACGTTGGCACGTTGTATATCTTTGACAGAAATATTGCATAATGAAAACTTATTTTGCATTGTTCGTAGTTATAATGTGATATTCCCGTACCAGTGACAATTAGATCTGGCCAAAATTATATCTGTAATACCACATTAATGACATCTAATATTTAATCAGTAATAGACTCATATCGTGTACACGTATTATTCTAAAAAAACTGCCTGATTCATCTGTGCCTATATAGATTGAAGTATTTAATTAGGCTAAGAGAAGTCTATTTGATGAATAAAATAGTTTTCCTGCTATATATAGAGTTGCAATAATTAAATAAACGACTTGTTTATTCATTTAGCCTACATGCGATTGGAACTTGAAAAAAAAAATTGGTCCACAACACTTTTTTTTTATTAGTTGTCTCCCTTAGCAAACATTGGAATGTGTGAAAAACATTTACTGTAATGTTCTGTAACTCAGGGCGCAAAACATTTTTTATTGAGTATTTTTTTATGTATTCGCTAATTTATATAAACAGTTACTGCAACGAAAAAATCTTTGCTCTTATCGACAGTTTTCAAATATTCGTGTGCATGGGCGTCGCTAGGAATTTTTCCAGAGGGGGGGGGCGCAAAAATTTTCAAAGGGGGGGGGGCAAATAACAACTTTATGACATTTTTTCAAAATGTAGGGGAGGGGGCAAATGCCCCCCTTGCCCCTCCCCATGAATACGCCCATGTTCGTGTGTATCAGTGGATCTCATCCTTTTTCTCGACTGTACCCCAAAGTGTGTGAAAGTTTGCCCGAGGGTAGGCCTCGGCCTCAGGACGATTTGACCTATTGCTCCAAATTGGGCCCCGCGCCTGCCATGGGCCCCGCAATTTACATTTTTCCCATCATTATAAGTCATGTCTCTTGTCACCGGCTAGAAGAAGGGGGGGGGCTCTCAAGCATCCGTTAAATTGGGCCTCGTTAATTCGTAAGGCCGGCCCTGAGCAGTGGGGAACTTAATTTCATTATGGAATGTGCTCACCTTTCTGATGCGATATTTAGGTCACGTGGTCTGGTGATGACTCTTGCAGCAAACCGCCGACCTTCTTCTTTTAACTCTTGATTGTTTTAAACAAAAAGTATATGTCACTGCGTCCATCCCCCCCCTAGCAAAACCATGCCCGTATCCTTGGAGCAGGGCCGCCTTAGCGGCCTACGGACTTTTCAAGGGCCTACGAAAGCCAGAATGGCAAAAAGTGCAGGTGCATTCTTGAAAAAATATTAAAAAATGAGATCGGGGAGGGCCTACGACTTTGAAAGTACCTAGGGCCTACGATGACGTTAAAACGGCCCTGCCCTGGAGCGTGCTCGCACCTCCAGTTGAGAATCGCCGGTGTATATGTAAGATTATAAGCAGAAACAAGTTTTTAAAAATTTTAATTTCAATATACATGTTGATGCACGCTACCTTAAGTCTAATTACCATTATTGTACCCCCACCCCCTCCCACCACCCCTACCCCCAAATCCAGTGGTCGAGGATGCCAGAGTGGGCACAGGTCGTGATGCAGCAACCTCCTGACGAGAGGACGCCTGAACTGATCCACCACCTGAAGCAGCTGCTGATGAACATGAAGAGCTTCAGGGAAAACCTGACAGACGCCATGAGGGACAAGCTGTGTCAAGTTGTCCGTTACACCAAGTAAGTACAATCAGATCCCTTAGCTCATGTGGGTGAGGGAGGGAAGTGGGGGGGGAAGAGGGCTGAGGGTGTACGTTCCGCAAGAAAAGGCCGCATAAATTCAATTCGCATAATAAAAAACATTATCTTTTCCTTTTCATCCCGTAATATTCTGAATATGGCGTCATCACAAGATAACAAGTGACAATCAACATCTAACCGCATTAAAAAGTTTAAAGATATGAAAAAAAAAATCGTCCACTTAGTAAATTCCTTCGAAATTGCATGTAAAACATGGACAAAGATCTGATTTTAAGCATACATGTATTTCATTTAATTAAAAAAGAAATACTTCACTTGATTGACAAATCATGTCAACACAATTTTACCTTCCTTAAAAGTATATATATATATATATATATATATATATATATATATATATATATATATATATATATATATATATATATATATAATATGTCCCTTTTCAAAGTATCAAATGACCCTGGAAATGACCACGTACTACCTAGTGTCCCCCGATGAATGCACCTGGACTTGCTTGTCCCTGCCACTGACTTGAAATGACCCTCTCCCACGATATATCTGTCGTGTCACTATCCGCCCCTGTCCTTGTTACAATAAATCGTGAATGCCAACCAGTAAATGCTTGAGAGCCGTAGCGGTCATCCACACTGACCACTATAATAAACGCGGTCCACAATTGCTGTTGCAGCCCATTTATTTATCAGATTATCGTACCGAGAGCAAAGATGTGAAATCTTTTCTTAATGATCCCAACAGGATTACTTAATAGAAGTAACTAAATGATCCCAACAAGATTACTTACTAGAAGTAACTAAATGATCCCAACAAGATTACTTACTTGAGGTAACTAAATGATCCCAACAAAATTACTTACCAGAAGTAACTAAACGATCCCAACAAGATTACTTACTTGAGGTAACTAAATGATCCCAACAAGATTACTTACTAGAAGTAACTAAATGATCCCAACAAGATTACTTACTAGAAGTAACTAAATGATCCCAACAAGATTACTTACTAGAAGTAACTAAATGATCCCAACAAGATTACTTACTAGAAGTAACTAAATGATCCCAACAAGATTACTTACTAGAAGTAACTAAATGATCCCAACAAGATTATTTACTAGAAGTAACTAAATGATCCCAACAAGATTATTTACTAGAAGTAACTAAATGATCCCAACAAGATTACTTACTAGAAGTAACTAAATGATCCCAGCAGGATTACTTATTTGAGGTAACTAAATAATCCCAACAGGGTTACTTATTTGAGGTAACTAAATAATCCCAGCAAGGTTACTTAATAGAAGTGACCTAATGATCCCAACAGGATTACTTACTAGAAGTAACTAAATGATCCCAACAAGATTACTTACTTGAAGTAACTAAATGATCCCAACAGGATTACTTAATAGAAGAAACCTAATGATCCCAACAGGATTAATTACTAGACGTAACTAAACGAACCCAACAGGATTACTTAATAGAAGTAACTAAATGATCCCAACAGGGTTACTTAATAGAAGTAACTAAATGATCCCAACAGGATTACTTACTAGAAGTAACTATACTAACCCAAAAGGATTACGTAATAGAAGTAATTAAATGATCCTATCCTATGATGTATAGAATATAACCAATAGTACTAGCAGCCTGTCACTCCAGTCCTTCTGTTTCCCCACCACCAGGTGTGACAAAGGTCGGGTCGTACTACGTCAGGATCACATCGGGTACGACTTCTACTTCATTTTCTCTGGTTCCGTCTTCATCCAGATCGACATTCACGACGAGAGAACAGACACCACCTACACCAACATCGAGAACGTGCTGAAAAGGGGCGAAGGATTCGGTGTAAGTCGGGGGGGGGGCAGACCCTTTTTTTGAATCGCGGGGGGGGGCCAATATGGGGGTCGTCTGTTGGACCTAAAGGCTGGGGCAGGAGCAGAAATCGGGCAAAGCTAATATGAACTAATGTAAGGTAAATGTACATAAACAGAAATACTCTGACCTGATCTAACAGCTAGACGGGCCTTACTTGGCCCTTGTCCGTACTTGGCCCTTGGTTGTACTTGACCCTTGGTCGTACTTGGCCCTTGTCCGTACTTGGCCCTTGTCCATACTTGGCCCTTGTCCGTACTTGGCCCTTGTCCGTACTTGGCCCTTGTCCATACTTGGCCCTTTTTCATACTTGGCCCTTGTCCGTACTTGGCCCTTTCCTAGAGTAAGTTATCAGTTGATTTTTGTTTGTTTGTTCTGTAAATTATCTCTAGAAACAGACCTCTGGCTATATATCGAACACACAAACTACAAGGTATTCGGTAAACTCCCCAGTTTATTTTAGTCATATATAATTTCTAATATGTATTTATAACTCATCATCGTTTGAGTCAGACAATGACAATAGTAAATATCATATAATAATGCACGTCGAGTAAAAATATTTACAACAAAGTCCTTTTAAACTGTCTTAAGAAATGTAGTCCTTTTAAACTGTCTTAAGAAATGTGGCTCAAATAGCATGGAAAAGTAAATCAAACCATCAATATACATACAGTCAAATTTTACAATGTTCGAAAGCCTTATCATTTTTCAATGCTGGCCAGGGTGTATATTATATAAAGATATATTTTGAATCTGCACAATTCAGGAAATTGCTCTACTCGGTGACGGACGCAGGACGGCGTCTGTTATATGCAAGGAACCAACTGAACTCTGCCAGATAGACAAAACAACATTTCTAGAGATTTGTCCAGTGTTGTTTAACCAGCAGCTGCAGGATAAAATAACATTTGCCAAGTAAATATTGTACATACTGAAAGGGTGAAGGGGGGGGTGTGATGTGAAAGGCAGATTGATATATAAATAGATGTATTGATAAATAGATAAAATCATAGATAGATAGATATCTTGGCTTATTTACGAAGGTACTTTTCAAAGGATTTATATCTAAACTCCATAATATTTTTAATGTGCCACAGGCAGTTCCCGTTGTTCCAGTCCTGGGACCAGGAGATACTCAGACGTCTGTGCTTCCTGTCCCAAGTTCTGGACGTCCCACATTCCACAGTGGTCGAGGCGGACTGGTCAGCAGCTAACTACGCTTATTTCGTCATGAAAGTAAGTTGGACATAGTCTAGTTTAGCTGTGTGATACCAAATGAAAGTAAGTTGGACACAGTCTAGTTTAGCTGTGTGAAACCAAATGAAAGTAAGTTGGACACAGTCTAGTTTAGCTGTGTGATACCAAATGAAAGTAAGTTGGACACAGTCTAGTCTAGCTGTGTGAAACCAAATGAAAATAAGTTGGACACAGTCTAGTCTAGCTGTGTGAAACCAAATGAAAGTAAGTTGGACACAGTCTAGTCTAGCTGTGTGAAACCAAAAATAGCTTAATAGTGAATCAATTTGGGGGAGAGGCAAAAAAACAAACAAACATTGGTCACTGTGTCTGTTGTGTTAGAGATAGTTTAGTGAGATAAGTTAGTGAGATAGTTTAGTGAGATATTTTAGTAAGACAGTTTAGTGAGATAGTTTAGTTAGATAGTTTAGTGAGATAGGTTAGTGAGATAGTTTAGTGAGATAGTTTAGTGAGATAGTCTAGTAAGATAGATTACTGAAATAGTTTAGTCAGATATTTTAGTAAGATAGTTTAGTGAGATAGATTAGTGAGATAGTTTAGTCAGAGAATTTAGTAAGATATGTTAGTCAGATAGTTTAGTAAGATACATTAGTTAGATAGTCTAGTCAGATAGTTTAGTCAGATATTTTAGTCAGATAGTTTAGTCAGAGAGTTTAGTGAGATAGATTAGTGAGATAGTTTAGTGAGATGTATCCAGAGAAGGTTAAAAAGAGGTATCCAGAAGATTAAACTGAGGTATCAGTTTGTATATTTACATAGTTCAAGGCGTTTGGTGATAGTTCAATGGACATATTCTGTTATGCATTGTAGAGAGAACAATTTACAACGAGTTAGTTATGCTCTAATCTATTCAACATGTACCTCACGGAGTGCTAGGTATCCAGTGAATTATACTTTTGGTTCTGCGTTAAATCGAAAGTAAAGAATTAATACAACAGTATTCCAGTTTAAAATCGTCAAACGTATTCAATAGTAATAAAAATCATTAAAAAATCGGATCTGTCCGAAACCAAAAATAACCTAGCCTACCGATCAAGCCTAAGGGGATATAACTCTTTGCAAAGGTTTTGCAGGGTGCAGCTATTATATAAATAATGGCATGCTACAAATCTGCCTCCCTGTTTTCTTCTTCTGCTCTGGTCAGGGCAGACTGTCCATGCTGAAAGAGTTTGATGTCTCCGACATCCAGGATTCCACCCCGCACTTTGAAGGAAGCGGTCATCCGGCCACAGCCCAGACAGAGGGCAACAAAAAGAAAAAGAGGGTCACTAAATTTGCTCACGTTGGTGTCTTGCAGACGGGAAGTTGCACGGTAAGCTATTTTTTAAACAGCAATTATTGTTCAATTCATGAATAGACAAATGTCAGTTTTATCAAACCGGAAGTCTGAAAGAGCCGTCCAATTATTTTTAAAACCATTTGGTCTATTGTCTTAGAACCAGCCCGTAGTGTAAAAATTCTACAGCAGGGGCTAGGCATTCTACAGCAGGGGCCAGGCCAATAGCAGGAGGAGTAGAGCAAACAAGCAGAGAGGGGGCAGAAAAAACGCAGGGGAGTCCGGCCCAATGCCCTCCGCACGCTACGGGCCTGCTTAGAACCATTAGGTCTATTGTATTGCAAACCATTTGAAAAAATCGGATCATTTTCATTCTTAACAAGATTGATAATTTAATTTCTTTTCATTTTGATTGGTCAGGAGCTGTCCATACTGTCCATCCAGCCTCCAAAAAACCTCCCACGAGTAACTTTGATTAGCGAGGGTGTCAAACTGTTCAGAGTCTCAGTCAGGACATTCTTGAGGTTGTCACCCCGGAAAGCGGCGGAGGAATATCTGAAAAAAGTCCACATACCCAGGACGTAAGTTGGAAAATATAGTTCCTTAATTCGCAGCTAGTAAATCTAGCGCTCCTGAACAACAACAAAAAAATTCAAATCAAAGGGCTGGCTTCGTTTCAACTGATTTGAATAAATAAAATAAAATTTCGAAAGCTACGATCAATGTTCAGGTCCGCTTCCCCCCCCCCCCTTTCCCACGCAGCAGTCCCGCTATGGGGAGCTGGATTCCACTAGAATTGAGCCAATCCTATATCAGGGAATTCCCTGTCTTGTGAACCAAACGTTAATGATTTCCACTGAGATCTAATTTCAATCTCCATAGGTTAGGAAACGTATTGTTAGCTTTTACCCTCTCGATTCGTTTCCTTCAGTGACTGAGTGTTACTGTTACCATAGTTACTCCACTGAGTGTTACTGTTACCATAGTTACTCCACTGAGTGTTACTGTTACCATAGTTACTCCACTGAGTGTAAGTTACTGTTACCATAGTTACTCCACTGAGTGTTACTGTTACCATAGTTACTCCACTTAACTCCACTGAGTGTTACTGTTCCCATAGCTACTCCACTTAACTCCACTGAGTGTTACTGTTCCCATAGCTACTCTACATTCAGCATATGCCCCCGATATCAGAATGTCTATTCGCAGGGCCAGTCCTTATGAGCGCCGGGGGACAGACCAAAAATAATTTAGTTTTATCATAGGTTGTTAGATCTTGCCGTGACAACCTCACAAACGAAAGACCTGGTTACATAAGTGCCGGGCTCCCCATTGGCCAATCGGCTCCGGGCGGTCTGGTCACGTGGTCTACTCATTCCGCCATCTCACCAATCGTGTCCTTCCCCCGCCAGGTTCCCCACGGAGGAGGAGCTCAGGGCTCACTACGTGAAGGAAGCCAGCTGGTCGCAGTTCAAACGGAGTGTGGTCAACGTGTACATGTTACAGAGACAGGGTCAGGTCATCGCCAACATCCCGGCGACGGTGAAAGGTTCCAGCGGCTGGGCCAGGTGGCCGGGTTATGTTGTCTTACCTGGGCGAAGAAAGGTGGGTTTTACATCATTGTCTTACCTGGGCGCAGAAAGGTGGGTTACATCATTGTCTTACCTGGGCGCAGAAAGTTGGGTTACATCATTGTCTTACCTGGGCGCATTTAATCAAATCATCTGTCTGTCAGTTTATCAATTTGTATATATATATATATATATATATATATATATATATATATATATATGCAGATGTTTATAAACTTTGGTTAAATATAAATTAACAAAAAACAAACAAACAAACAAACAACAACAAAAATCCCAGCTAATATCAATCAGTTAGTCAATCGATTCATTGATAAATCACACTGTCTATGTATTTATCTTGCTATCAATCTATCTATCACTATCTACCTATCTATTTCTCTCTCTCTCTCTCCCTCTCTCTCTGTATATATCAGACTATCTATCTATCTATCTATCTATCTATCTATCTATTTTTCAACGAAGTGGTACATGTCTGAATGAACATAAGGGAGGTAATGAGTTTTTAACAAATTGAACAAAAATTATTTAATGCTATTATCTCCCTTTCTTCTCTTCTCTCCTATGATGTCAGGTCACTAAAGATGATGAAGAAGATGATAAAAATGTCGATGAAGAAAGCTATTTGGAGGATTCAGAATTTGAAGAGGAAACAGAAGAAGAGCTCGGGGAAACTGCAGATGGCGTGGCTAAAAAGAAACCTGATATTTCTGCCGCTATCGCGCCCAATTCACCAGATCTGGAAAGTCAACGCTTTTCATTGGTCAATGACAGGACGTTAAACATGAGGCCGACACAGTCCATCTCATCGGTCATCACATGGAGAAAACACCTCAGGGGTTCCAGTGCGTTTGGTCACCTGTTTAGATGAGCAGTGGTGCAGGAGAGCAGTGTTGCAGGAGAGCAGTGTTGCAGGAGAGCAGTGGTGCAGTAGAGCAGTGGTGCAGGAGAGCAGTGGAATGAGGATTTAGTCCGAAGCCATCAGTGCTAACACCGATGTGTCTTTTCTACCTAATCTGTGAAAAAACCTGAAATGTTTCGTGGGGGGGGGGGGGGGGGGGAAAGAATCAAATAACAAACAAACTATTTTTTTTAAATCAACGAAAACTTTGTTGTGGGGGGTTTGTTGGGGGGGGGTGCAAAGAAGAAAACAGTCCCAGCAGTTGTTTTTTTAATCATCTATAATTATATAATAAATATATAAATGTATAAAGAGACAGATGAATAGCGGAAAAAGGGAAAGGTTTGGGCCGGGGGGGGGGGGGGTTGGAATGAGATCTAGATAATATCAATATGTTAACTACACCTGGTTTAGAAACATTTATTATCCTACTCTCATATAACTGCCCAGAAACATGTATTATCAAACTGTCAGAGGACTGGCCAAAAACATGTATTATCAAACTGTCAGAGGACTGGCCAGAAACATGTATTATCAAACTGTCAGAGGACTGGCCAGAAACATGAATTATTAAACTGTCAGAGGACTGGTCAGGAGCATGCAGTATCCAATTGTCAGAAACAAAATTATTGTTTTTCCCTTGTTGATGTTTTTTTTTTTGAGCAAATCAGAAAAGAAAAACATACAAAAAACATATTTGCATCATCAAGACATGCTGGTGACGTCACGTCTAGACAGGAAAGTGGGGGCGTCGTCTAAAGATCACGATGACATGTGTATTACGTCACGGGGGGGGATAAAAAGTAAAAAATATGATAAAATGACTTTCCTTTGGAATTTATTTTTGCCCTTTTTTTTATTATATTTTATTTTTTATAATCTGAATATTATACATTTTTTGTGAGTGAAAAAACAATTTGAATAAATACATAAATAAAGAACAATAGCTGTTGTTGTTGTTGTTGTTTAGACAGGTTGCAGTCATGTTGAACACTCGTGTCATAACCCTCATCCCAATCTGAAAAGTGCAAAAAAGGTTTAACAGCGCTATTTTTGGCGCCCCTTTCCTTTATAAACGGCGCAGTACCCTCCCTTCGCCACTGGTCTCGCTAATCTGTACGAGCTGGCGTTGTCGACCAGTGATGGGGGGGGGGGGGGAGTTGGGTTATCAAAAACAACAAACAAGCAAATAATTTATCGAATTAATCCAACCCCGTGGTCCATCAACAAAAGTCCTAATTTAGTGACCACGAACAATGTGATGACAACATACATAGGGCGATTCTCAATGATTTCATAGTCGCCCCGACATGGACCCCAAGATAAATTGCGACAACCATGAAGCCTGTCTTCATGTGTGGTTGTGTACACATTTAATTAATAGCAAGCAAAACCCTGATGGGGCATAACCGTGGCTCTCAAACTCTTTGCGATTGTCCACCCTGTTCAATTATTTCGCCGCTAACCTGACGAGAAAAAACAAAAAGGGATGAAAAGGAAAGAGTGGGGGGGGGGAGAGAGAGAGAGAGAGAGAGAGAGAGAGAGAGAGAGAGAGAGAGAGAGAGAGAGAGAGAGAGAGAGAGAGAGAGAGAGAGAAAGAAGACGCTCAAACTAATCATATACATTCTCGATTAAGTAATAATTTAATTTTTTATGCGATCTACTTCAGTTCAACTCGGCTCAAGTTAGCTTCAACTGGTGTATCTAAATTGAAAAGTAATAATTAATAATAAAGTAATAAAATTTGTATTGTAAATAAGTATTTGGTCTTAGGTACGAAGTTTCTCTCACTTAGTAGCACAGCAAGTAAAAGTGCTAAAGATTGAATTATATTTCTTACCGTTTTCTCCACTCGAAACTTCTGTTTGTTTAAATGTTTTAATGGGAACATTTTTTATATCGATCTTTGAGTCATTTTTAGTGATATATTTTCTTGAAATGTTGCATACACAAGGCCGTAGCCAGAACTTTTTTTTTTTTGGGGGGGGGGGGGAGGGGAAGGGCTGTGCGGAAAGTTTTATATAAGAAAAAATTGAAACGCAATGATAAAGAAGTATATTTTATAATAGAATTTAATTTTTAGAATTAATTGGGTGGGGGGGGGGCTGCAGCCTCCCTAGCCCCCCCCCCGGCTACGGCCTTGTGCATACATGTTCTTCCTCCATGACTATGCATAATTCAATAATTAATTTTGCAATTAGTTTCTTATTTTATTTACTTTTATTTAATATAAATTTATATATGGGAAGAGTATCTCTATACTTATAAGACGCATTTGTTGTCTGTCTGTTCCCTTATAACTCAAGATCCAGAAAACCAAATAACGTGAAATTTGTTACACATACAGATAATTTCATGGGAAAGGTTATAGGACATGTTTCGTTTCATCTCGATGGGTAGTTTAATTGTTATTAATTATTTTAGTATTTTACTATATTAAAGCAATCTCGACGGCGCCATAGATAAAATTGCCCTGTGACGTCATTTCCCTATGATACATTTTTAAAAGAGGGGTAACTCCCGGAAACTCCAATTGTAAACATGATGAAATCAAAAGTCATATCTATTTACCTATCGTTTTTATGTATTCGGAAGATTAAAATTAAAGGTGCACTTTAATAAACCGAAATACGTTAATTAAAATGTTTCTGTGACATTATTAACATTATTTATTATCTCAATGGGTAGTTTAATTGTAATTAATTATTTTAGTATTTTGCGGGTGTTTTAAATGTTATTGCATTCAAATTGTATCAATGCACAGGGAATCCCTGTATTCGCGCACCAAGTGACGGAGAAGAAAGGGTTAGGGACGGAAAAAAAATATTGTTGTTTTTTTTTTCATGCTGCAATTACCCGGCTTTGGCCGGGATTAAAATAAGGTTTTCTGTTTATTTAAGAAGCGTAATTTGATGTTTAATTGTACACAGAGAGAGAGGGGGGAGAGGGATAAAGAGAGAGGTGGGACAGGGAGGTAGAGGGAAGGAGGGGGCAGGGAGGGGGAGAGAAGGAGGGAGGGAGAGGGAGTGTTGGAGAGTGAGGGCGGGAGAAAGGGAGGGAAGGAAAAAGAAAGAAAGGGGGGAGTAGGGAGGGAGATAGAGGGGAGGGAGGGAGATAGAGGGGAGGGAGGGAGAGATAAAGAGAGAGGGGTAAGGGAGGGAGAGGAAATGAGGGAGGGAGGGGGAGGGAGAGAGAGGGAGATGGGAGAGTTAGGGAGGGAAGGAGAGGGAGGGATAAAGGGAGGGAGGGAAAGAGAAAGGGATATAGGGGGTAGGAAGGGAGAGAGAGGGGAGGGAGGGAGAGAGAGAGGAAGAGAGAGAGGGGGTAGGGAGAAAACAAAAAACTTTTTTTAAACCCGGGCAAAGCCGGGTACTTGCAACTAGTTTATTTATATAGGTAAATATTCCAATAATAAATAAATTAAATTTTCGCAGAATTGGTACTCGGTAAAGTGCTCGGCTTGAGTGCTTAATGTTCCGATATCAAATACTTTAAACGAAAATAAATACATTTTAATAAATTAAACATAACAAGATTAAAATTTATTGCCAAATTAAAAAAAAATTATATTTTAGAAAATCATTATGTTTTAAAAACTCTGTTTTTATCGTGTCTTCGTTTTCATTGTTTTTTTTTTTTCAGAAATCAATCTGTAAACATCTGTTCTATTTATATCCCAGGTCACGTGACACTGATCGTAATGGGTCAAGGATTTCGTCTTGATTAAAAGTTTTCATAATTAACACTTTCCAATTGGCGAAGAATACAATTCCTCTAACTGCTAAAGTGCTAATAGTGTTAGCGAGTAAAATAAACAAATGATTAAAAGCCTCGTTGCCATTAGCGGGACCCTGCATCCCAAAACAAACAAAAAAACTTTTAGAAAAACTAGGTCAAAAAGCAGAAAAATTGATAGAATTTAGAGTTTTAAAAGTGTCTTGTAAAGTTCTTTGTTTTTCGAGGCCTTCATATGGTATTTCAAAACTGAAGGCATATTTTTTTTTTTTAAATTTGCACTTATTATGGAGTTTGAGGTTCATTCTGTACATTTCTGAAAGAACGTTTGTAAATAACTTAATAAATTTCAAAAGAATTAGACTGCTTTCATTAAAAAAAAATCTTATCTAGTTATGAACTCCCCCCTTTCCCCACCCCCATGATTCCACTCCTTTGAACTTCAACACTAAGCAATAATTCGCCCTTCCCCCCCCCCTCCTCCTTCTTTCCTTTCAAGATGTGATCAGTAAGTCCTCCGGCTGTGATCCCTGTCCGTGTGACATCATAAGGTCACATTGACCCCCTAGACATCCAGTGGCGCAACTGCCCCCCCCCCCCGAAATAAAAAAAAATTATAAGATTAGACCAAAATTAGTCACATGTAAGTAAGTTGTATATCATGATGTTTAATACTAGTGATCCCCCCCCCCTGAAAGTTTGGTCTAGTTGCGCCTCTGTAGACATCGATATTGGTTTATAAACTGTCTTCCACTCAAAATTCCTGTCCCAGGGCAGCCAACCCAGGTACCTTAGTTCAATTGTTATTGAACCATATTGCCATCTCACCAAATAAGTCATTCCCGCCAGGTTACCCCCCTTCCCCCCCCGGAGTAGGAGCAGCTCAGTGCTCACTACATTGGTTATACCAATTCATATCCTAGTATAACAAAAAAAATGTTGTCCATTCGATCGCCGTTATGCTGGAGCCGCCCCTGTTACAGATGGAAATAGCCAGCAGCACAATAAATAAATCAATCAATCAATCCAATGAAATCAACTTCCAACGTCACCATCACGCTCACCGCCCCGCCTCGAGTCACACGGTTCCATTACCCCCCCCCACCCCACCCCCCATCGATTGCCGGAATGTGTCCAGTCAAATTATGTCTTTCCTCTGTGGGAGGGGGGGTACCCAGTGACATGTCAATTGATGTTGTCCCTAATGTCCTCACTGCATGAGATCAGACGATGTCAGTTTACGTGGGCGGACGTTGTTGTTGTTTGTTTGTTTTTAAATCAGAACTGGTGGGGGGGGGGAGGCGGACGTCCCCGGGGAGTTGGGGGTGCGGGTGTGGCTATAAACAGAAATCATTGCAAGAGCGGCTATCAATTAGCCCAGCGGTGATATATTTTCCTCGTCAGTATTTATAAATAGTTCTCCCAAAGGAACGCCGCCTGCAACCTCCCGCCCTTTCCCCAAACTACCACACCCACATACTACGCCTTCTTCTCCGAGAGAACTAAAAATAGTGACGGAGCACTCAGGATCAAGTCAAGGAATAACTGTCTACGCTAAATCGAAAAAAATAAATCCACTTATGGTCATAGCATTCATTTTTTAATAATGAAAATAATGAAAGCGTTAAACCGTTATTCTCTTATTACAGGGGCGGGGAACGCATGGTGGGGTCAAGGAGAGCCGGGTCTTTATAAAGAAAACACAAAAACTAAAAATTAATTTGGCGCAATGTGGTCCTATCATCAAAATTAAGCAAGCAAAAGTATAAAACAATGGTTCATCGGCAGCCGCACACAACTCATCAAAGAGCAGCAAACTGCTCTCAGAGCCGCATCTGGCAACCACCTACATATTACATCAATTTTAATTTGAATAATATCAAATTGTGCGTAACTTTTTTTTTTTTTAAATCTGCCTGAAATTGTTTGTTTGACTATTGTTCAGTTTTATTTTACTTTTTTTTTTTTTATTATTAAGGAAAGATTCAAATCAAATGTTATTTTGCACTTCACAGTTGGCAATAAAACCGGCCACCAAATTTAGAGTCCATTTGTTACAACTTGATAAATCGTAGCGATGCATTGCGTAGGATGGGGAAGCGGGGGAGTTCATGTCTCTATATCAACTCAAGACGGAAACGAAATAGCGGCGTGCTATTAATATCTGCTCGCGCGTGCCACGGCCGAGAACGCGCATCTATGTAGTAGCATAGATACGACATTCTGTAGAGTTATCGTACTTGGTTTGTGTTTTATTTATGAAGTTCTTATAACAAATATACAATATATATATATATATATATACATATATATATATAATATATATATATATATATATATATATATATATATATATATATATATATACATGTTTCAAGCGTAAATTAAAAAAAAAATATTTAAAAAATTCATTCAAAAAATTAATTCGCGTCATAATAATAGATTTGTGCAGTTTGTATATACAAGATATCTATAGAGATAGAGGTGGTTATCTGTGTCTAAGATATTTGACTTGCGTATCAGTGCTTAAGGTGTAAACTACATTGTTTTATTTATTGAAAGGTAAACTCATTTATTAATACTCTTTTGCATGGCCACGATTTTAAAAATCTTTGTATTTTATTGTGTTTTGGATACAAAAAAAGACTAGTACATATGTTGTTGTTTTTTTTTTCATTTGTTTATTTATTTATTTTCCTAATCACTTTAAAATGAAACTAATTAGTTTTTATCAGAATGTGGATGTAAGTTTACATTTATCCTCTCTGGGTTTTTTTTTTATTTTAATTTAAATCCTCTATGTAAGTTTACATTTATCCTCTCTGGGTTTTTTTATATTTTAATTTAAATCCTCTCTGTGTTTTATTTACGCTTAATTACAACTTTTTAAAACATGTCTGGGTTTTTATTTTTTTAATTTAAGTCATCTCTGTGTTTTATTTACGCTTAATTACAACTTTTTAAAAACATGTCTGGGTTTTTATTATTTTTTAAAAATATAATGATGATAATGTACCTGGGGGACGGGTGGTCGAGTGGTGTAGAGCGCTTGACTGTGAGAACCTTGGGATTTTTTCAGGTCCTGGTGAAAGTCCCCAAGTCCACCCAGCTTTAAATGGGTACCTGACTTTAAGTTGGGAGAGTAAAGGCGGCTGGGCGTTGTGCTAACCACACAACCCCCTTCATATGCCGAGGTTATAGAAACAGATGAATTCTACACTTCACCTGCCCCGATGGCCCGTTAGGGTTAAGGGAACTTTACTTTACTTTACTTAATGTACCTGACACAGTTTTGAAGTTAATCCCATTGTTTTTAATTCACAAAGTACGTACAAATATATTCGGAATGAAGAGTTTGATTTGTTTATTGGCAGGCCCGTAGCGTGCGGGGGGGGGCAGGGGGCCGGGCCCCTTCCCTGGGTTTTGTCTGCCCCCCCTTGCTTGTTTGCTCTACTTAGTAACATTTATTTCCTGCCCCCCCCCCCCCCCCCGCTATTGGTCTGCCCCCTGCTGTATAATTTTCACGCTACGGGGCTGTTTATTGGTATATTTTTGTTGAGTCTGTTAAAGCGGCTACAAAGAGTTGAATTTTATTTTAATCATTTGAATATGTGGCTTATATATATATATATATATATATATATATATATATATATATATATATATATATATTATATATATATACATACAAACACAATATATAGAGTTTTTCTTTATAAAAAAATGTTTATGAATTAAAAAATACACAATATTTTATGTTACATTGGTGTGGGGTTGGGGGTGGATTTCTAGCAAAGTTCTATTATTACTCGTGAGCAGTGCAAGCCGATTGGGTATCAACCGACACTTTGAAAACCACTATGCTAGATGATTGGTTGTTTTTTTTTTTTAAAGTTCCCATTCACTCCTGTATGCGGCCTTGAACTCTAACATCTGTTTTGTTATCAATGACACTGATATGTAGGTTAGAGTAGCCTACATCTGGCCGCCCCTGTCATGGTCAACTTATTGATGCCCCCTTCAAGTGACCTCGCTTTCCCCCCTTCCCCCCTCCCTCCCATGGAAGACATACGCTTCGCTGGCCACCCCCTTCTATCCCTCCTCCCAATTTATTATCCCCCCTGCCACCTCGCTATCAGCTACATGGTCACTACGTCCTTCTCTGGAATGTGCCAAGTCATCTAGATACTGGCCGCTCTAATAACTAGATACTGACCGCTCTGATATCTAGATATTGACCGCTCTGATATCCAGATTCTCACCGCTCTAATTTCTAGATACTGACCGCTCTAATATCTAGATACTGACCGCTCTAATTTCTAGATACTGACCGCTCTAATATCTAGAAACTGACCGCTCTAATATCTAGAGCTGGCCACTTTAATATCTAGATACTGACCGCACTAATATATAGATACTGACCACTCTAATATCTAGATACTGACCACTCTAATATCTATATACTGACCGCTCTATTATCTAAGTCAAAAAAGGGGGAAATTATACAAAATTATACAGTGGCAATTTAATTTCTGATTGCTGCTACTTCTAATTACTTATTCGGTCTTAACGTCCACTGTACCTGAAATTCGGTTGGTTCAGTGACTGAACGGGTCTGTTACGTTAAAAACTTGAATTGAGGAAGTGAAGAAAGAATGTTTTGTTATTTAAGAAGGGGGTAGGGGGGGGGGGAGTATGAAGACAGCCATTTAAGCAACAGGATACAAAATAAACAAAAATAAATGATGAACAAAAGAACTAAAGGAAAAAAAACTGGGAAAAAGAAAAACAAACAAGGAATGGATTAAAGTTTAGCACTTTGATAAACTATTTACACTTAATGAATATGTTTAATATAATGATATGATGAAACATTTTCTTGAAATTGAAACTATGATTGGGGATATTTATGGAAGTATTATAAGAACTTATGACATGATTTATTTTAGATGAACATTAAACCAAAAAAAAAACAACTTTAAACTAATTTTTCTCTTTCCTTCCCCTCAGTACTGTAGTAGTTCACCATTTATTGACTGAACTATTGGAAGTTTAGCGCTGTTCTTCTTAATACTTTACGTCCCCCCCCCCCACCCCCCAAATTTTTTTTCAGTGAGTTGTTAACTTTTCGTCAACGAGAACTAAAACTAAAATTAGCAGCAATACTAAAACTAGACGAAAACTGAAATTATTACAGAAAAAAAAAGAAATAAAACTGAAACTAAAATATAGTGTTGTTTTCGTTCACGAAAACTAAAACTAAAACCTTCTTTAACGAAAATATTGACTTTTCGTCAACGAGAACTAAAACTAAAATTAGAAGAAAGACTAAAACTAGACGAAAACTAAAATTATAACAGAAAAAACGAAATAAAAACTGAAACTAAAATATGACCTGGGACTAAAACAACACTAAATTGCACCCCCGCCCACACACACACACACTCCTCACTTCGGCGCGATTGATTGTAGTCTGTCAAATGCACTTATTGCAGGCTTAGGTACTTATTGCAGGGTTAGGTACGTATTGCAGGCCTTAGGTACGTATTGCAGGCTTAGGTACTTATTGCAGGCTTAGGTACTTATTTTCGTAAAAAAAAAAAATTCAGAATTGTCAACATAATAAAAAATTAATTTTAAGACGATTAACTTTTGATTAAATAAAATTCAAAAGTAATAATTATAATGAATGCTGCTTCCCCCCCCCCCCCTTTTTTTCCTCTCTCTGAGCTTGTTTGATTCATTAAAAAATTTGAATGAATAGAAATCTAACCTCCCCCCCCACACACACACACATACACACACTTTCAACGTACTCTAACATTGATGACGTTGTTTCTCTGCTATTGGCCCGACAACACAACGCACATTACAAGATGTTGTTTCTCTGCTATTCGCCCGACAACACAACGTACATTACATGACGTTGTTTCTCTGCTATTCGCCCGACAACACAACGCACATTACATGACGTTGTTTCTCTGCTATTCGCCCGACAACACAACGTACATTACATGACGTTGTTTCTCTGCTATTCGCCCGACAAATCAACGCACATTACAAAACATTCAGCTTATTTTGATCAACCTGTGAATAGCCTCCCAACCTGTTGATGCCAACTCTTAATAAACACGCAGATGGAGAGATAACATGCTTCGGCACCTCACAACCACGTGTGTGTGTGTGTGTGTGTGTGTATGTGTGTGTGTGTGCTGGTCGATCTCTCGTTTATTAATGAGACGTGCTGTTTGAAGTTTTTTGTTGTTTGTTTGTGTCTTGACGAATCGTGATCCAGACACGCCTGGTTGCTTCCTTTCTATTTTGATCTCTTGCTTCCTGGCCCCCATCCCACTTCCGCCCCCTCCCCTTTCTTTCCTCACACTCGTGACGTGCCCATCCCAAATATCGAGGCAGAAAGTCCATGAAAATCAGGATATGAAATAAGTTCCGGTGTGCGTAGATACTTCTATTTTAATTTTTTTTTTCAAAATATTATTCTTTATTCAAATGACCAAGCCTACATATTCTCTGCGTTGAAATATTATTAAATCTCTGTATATCTCTATACCTTTCATCCATCTATTACTATCTGTCGTTCTTTGTTTTAAGCCAATCTATGTTTTATATTTCTCTATATATTGCATCGGCCGCCACTGTTTCACATATATTTTATTCAGCCATTAAATCTAGAAGTCTATCAGCTTATTAGCCAATCTCTATCAATCAATCTACTTCATTTATATTTGGTCTATTTATTAATTTCAATATATATATATATATATATATATATATATATATATATATATATACAGAGAGAGAGAGAGAGAGAGAGATGATAGATAGATAGATAGATAGATAGATAGATAGATAGATAGATAGATAGATAGATAGATAGATAGATAGATAGATAGATAGATAGATAGATAGATAGATAGATAGATAGATAGATAGATAGATAGATAGATAGATAGATAGATAGATAGTGACATTAATAATACATAGCATTATTTCATTATATTGATGTATAATTAATCTGTTTATTTATAAATCACTTCATTAATTGGTCTATCAATCTATATATATATATATATATATATATATATGTGTGTGTGTGTGTGTATGTGTGTATGTGTGTGTGTCATCGACCTAGCAATTAGTCTCAACGCTACCAATCTTTTGTCCGAATGGTCGAACAAATGAGCATGCTAGTATATAGAACATAACGAATAAAAAAAATTGTATCGGCTGTTATATTTATGGTAACAGTTTGGAGATAAATTTAACTCCTCGATTTTCTTTTGCCCTTTAGGTCGTTCAATTTAAACTCCACATTAAAAATAAAATATGGGAGGCCGGTTTCTGGGTTTAGCTTAATGAGGTCAGCCGACCTTTTTCTCTTCACCTTTTGACCTGGACGGTGATTGAATAAGAAAAATGTCATCGATGTAAGATAATAACATGACCTAGTTTGAAGACATGACCCAGATGTTGCGACATTTTATCACGATCTTTAATCAGGGCCGTTTTATCTTACTGGGGCACAGTAGGCGCCCTGAGGACGGGCCACGAACTTACATGGTGGGGGGAGGGGGGCACGAAAGTATAAACAATGATATTTCAAATACCAATTACTCTCCAACGTGTGGAGCATCCACTTAATACATCTTATTGGCATAACAGGATTGTTGCCTTATATAGTAGTGTGTGGGGTGTGGTGCACACGTGGTGACTGCTTGCGAGTGTGTGTGTGTGTGTGAGAGAGAGAGAGAGAGAGAGGGGGGGGGAGAGAGAGAGAGAGAGAGAGAGAGAGAGAAAGTCCCTGTAAAAATGAGACCAAATCTTTCAGACCCTATGGACCAGTGGTGTGGTGAACCTATGTCTCCCGTTGGCATTTTGCTAGAACTAAGTGATTCTTTGGTTGAATTTGGGCCCCAATAACATTCGCCTCCACTGGCCATAGACCACTGTTGTAACTTTTTTTTTTTCATGGTGCCCTTCTTTCATCCCCACAACACCCGATTGTGTGCGATGGCCTTGGGAGACACCCATGGAATCATTAAACATAACCTGAAATTTATTATTACATATATTACTATTATTATGTTTCAACTACTGAAGTATTTCTTTACAAATGGATCGCGAAAAACTAAAAATGTTGTAAGGGTTCGCGGAGCATAAAAGTTTTAGAAACACTGGTACACGGTCCACAAAGTGTAGGTCGCGACCGACCCTAATTTGAAGTAGGTTGCCAACAAATTGTAATTACTGCTTAATCAAGATAATATATATTATATATAAATACAATTTTAGCTTTTCTTCATTTTTATCCGGTTTATTTTCATTTACATTTGGTTCGCGAAAGCCAAACAAGGTTTTTAGTGTGTCGTGAATGGCAAAAGTTTGAGAACAACTGGTATACACTATTGTCACATATAAATGACTACTTAGGTTAATTTTTTTTTATTTATTCTCGTCACCTGTGTTGTCCGTTTCCTGAAGCAGACGACAACAGCGTCATGTCAGTGTTGTGAAACACTCTACAGTTAAAATGATTACATATGCACTTCAAATTAATTTATTACAACCAATGGTAACGAGTTCTGCTGATTAATATATTACAGGTAGGCCAAAGTGGCAAAAAAAAAACAACTAATTAAGCCAACAAACTGTATGTCTGCCAAAATGGGACACCATATAGCAAATATGGAGCCCCTGACAAATTCTGACAACCGGGACCCCTATCTTCCTATTTAAAGGCCCTGAGATGTGTTCGGGAAGCCACGCCCTAAATATGGCGGCCCCGTTGCCCACAACAATAACTAAGACTTTGTAATGGGTGAAAAAGATAGGAGTAAAAAAGAAAAAAAAAAGTATTTTGATGACGCAAACAGCCAGCCTTCTCAGCGACAATGCAATCAATTCGTTCTTGCAATCCTGAGAAATTATTTCTTCGCTACTTGAAGTGTGTCCCCCCCCCCCTCGACAGTTACCGACTTTGTTAATATAAAAAACGGGAAGAAAACAAAACAACCATCTACGAAGGGAAATAGGTCTCAGATTTCCTCATTCATTCTGGTCGTTGATTGGTCGGTAGTTGTCATGTCACATGACCTGGCACCTGATCAAGTCATTAGCAGACGTCAGATTGCACACTTTCGTCACCCATTCATTTACAGATTATTTTTTTTTTTATTTTTAAATCTCTGAAAGTAGTTTAACAGCTTTAACATTTTCCAACCGTCTGAAAAATTTAGATGACATGTCATTCATTTTTGCCTCGTGCGAATGAAGCCGCCACATAACTTAAAGAAAATGGTTGTCTATAGGTTGGGTGCAGAAGGCCTACTGAGAGACTCTCAAAAAATTTCCTCAGAGGTTTATCATTCTTGTTACGCAAATTAAGGTGGTCCATGGTCCATTTAAGGTTTCTGCTAGTTGTTTTGTCTATTTTTTTTTTATTTGTTAAGCTACACTAGCCATTTTTGGCACATGCATACAACATACCAATTAATGAACGAAGAAATAAAAAAATATATATTATAAAAAAAAATTATTAAAAAATGTATTATGTGACTTTTTTGGGTAAAAAAGTGTAATTTTCAGACATATTTTCAAGAAAATAACCAATTTTTAAAATCTATTGTAGATATCATAAAATAACTTTGTACAAATGTTAATGAGTGTGTTTCAAACAAACGTCCAATTTTTTTTTTTTGGAAATATTAAATAGAATTTTTTTATAATTTTTTTCTTACCTACCCCCCCCCCCCCGAAAAATGTATCAGGGTCACGCAGAAAGACTTGGACCAAAGAAGCGCAAAACCTTTTAAAAAAAATTGTAGAATTCCTATATTTGGCTTCTTTAATTTAGGAAATCAACTAAATTAGTGCGCAAATTTACAATTTTATTTTTTCGTATGGTATGTTTTGAAAAAAAGTATTGATTTGAATATTGTGCAAAAGTAGTGCAATCTGGTAAGTTTGATTCTATCTTTAACTTTGGGGGGTGGGGGGGGGGGAGTGGCGGGAACCGGTCAAGGTTTTAACCCATATGTCAGGCCAGTTTTATAGGTGACGTGCTTCGAACGTGAACCACGCACACAACGATCCACATGGTAGATTCTCAATGCTTTTGCCATAGTCATTTGGGTGAGACTCCACAGACGGTCGAAATAAAGTTCGCGACCCCCCAACCCCCTCCCCCCATTCCCCACAACTATATAAAGTATCCCCACACCAACATGACGGTGCGTTAAACGCACGTTTGTCGTCCTACACACAACAGGCCGTTGTCGAGACATTTTTTGGTCAAAACACACTGCCACGACGTGAAGGTCGCGAGCCACCCCACCACCTTCCCCACGACTATATAAAATATCCCCACACCAAAACGACGGTGCGTCAAACGCACGATTGTCGTCCGACACCCGACAGGCCGTTGTCGAGCCGTTTTTTTTTTCGGACAAAACAAACTGCCACGACGTGCGTTTTTCTAAAATCGTGTTCACTGACGTACACAGTTCAGATTTAAAAAATTCTCATAAATTGACAGCACTCACGTAAACAATTTTACGTAACGCCTCACGGGGGTGGGGGCCGGCATCATAGGGCCCAATTAGTTCAGGAACCCAAGGTTAGTTAACTACTCCCCCCAATCTGAAAAGTGAACAATCATTTAATACCGCTCCTTTGGCGCCCCTTTCCTAGTACGCAGTACCCTTCCAACGCCACTGATTGGGGCTACCGAGCACTTTAGTGGATTAATCAAGTAAAAGCTCGTGAAATTTGATAACATGTCGTCGTCTACACAGTTTGTGTGCGTGGTTGTTGTTTGTTAGTGTGGTGTAAAACGGAAACACAAATGTACCTTTGTATGGATGAACGATGTGACGTGAGTCAGGAGAGCAGGGGAGTATACGTGCTTGTTTAGAAATGATGATTCGCACACCAATAGTGCCGTAACAGTCTGTGTAAACATAGACGCGTAAATAGTTGTGTAAATAATCATGTAAAACAAACAAAAAAAAATAATAAATCCGTATTTATGTGTCCTTAGGGCTACAGTGAGCCATCCCATCCATCAAGGGGAAATAATAAGGAAGTTAGGAAACAGTTTCCTGTATTTTCTCACAGGGTCTAGGCCAAAGCAAAAAATTTAAGTGCGGTAAACATTTGTCTTTAAAGTGTTTTCTTATAAACTGTCCTAAAAGTATGATTGCGTCCATTTACGTCAACATTTTAAATTTCAGCAATTCCGATTTAACTTTAAATCCCACTGGTTCAGTATTGCTTTGTATAATAATGTTTCAATCTTTAAATTTCTTCATTTCAACTTTTGAATTTATAGTTTATTTTTAATATGACTTTAAAAAAAAAAAACAAATTACAAATCTATTTTCATCCAAACAAAAGTGTTGACACATCATTTTAAACTCATCTGTAAAAATACATTTGTGTGGGCGACGACAGTTTAAAGCAAATGAGTAGATCAATGTCTAGTCACATGATCAATGTCTAGTCACATGATCAATATCGAGTCACATGATTACTTCAATTAAACGTCCCGTGTTGTTGTTTTTTTTTTTTGTTCTTTTTTTATGTCATATAAACAAAAAATTTAAACAGAATAGAATTGCATCTGGTTATTTACGGTATAGTGTCCACTTCGTCTGTGTCCCAGTAAATGGAAATGTAGGTCATCATGGCCTTGGTCTAAAAGAACCTTGACATGATTCAGCGGGTGATATGTAGACAGTCCTCCCCCCCCCCCCCACTACTCCCCCACCCTCCCACACAGACATGACGTCGTCCATCACTACTTACTCCTTTTAAAACATTTTTTAAATACTAGTGGGAAAAGCCTGCTGAAGCTGGCTGAACGAAATCCGACAGAAGAGATAACAATACTGCAATAGAAAAGAGCATGTGGCCTTTATTGCCATGAACAGAATACAATATGAACAGAAATAACAAAGAAATGTATGAAATACTGTAATAGAAAATAACATTTGGCTTTTATTGCCATGAACAAAATCCGATATGAAAACTACCTGCGAGGGAGAAACACGGTTACAACGCACACACCGCACCATCTGAAAACTACCTGAGGGAGACACACGGGTTGGACGATTATGTATTTAAGGATAAGGATTTGCGTCGAATAAATATGCTTGTTTATGTCTTTGTTTGTTTTCTTCTAACCCCTAACGGAACGTACGTGTGTCATTCTTTTGTTTTAGTGTCAAATTTACACAAATGAATTTTTAAAAAAATAAATAAAATGTCTATGTATTATAACTGACATTTTATTTTGGCCGCTTAGCAAAAAAAAAAAAGAAGGTGGGGGGGATAATTACGTGCCTTCGCTCGCCCTCCTCCCCCTCTCCCGACTGGGGAATTATGACGCCCCCGGTGTAGCTATTAGTGAATTTGTTTTTATTTACTCTCTGCTTCGTCACTTGATAGAAATCTTTAAATGACAAAAAGAGAAGCTTTTTCAGACAATATTTCGTAATTATCTCCCCTTTTTTTTTTCTATCATGGGGTGATCGTAAGATATATGTTATATAGGGATCAGAGGTGAGCGGACAGCGGACGCAGATCCGCAGACTTTTCCGAATCCGCGGACTGACAGCGGACGCTTCGTATGGTTAAGTTGCGGACTCGCGGACTGACGCGGATCCTCTTTAGCTTTAACATAAAAAAAATTTCAAGTCATTTAAACAGCTAAATTTCAGCAATGCGGACGCGCGGACTGACTGCAAACCAATGTTGTAAGATTATGCGGACGCGGATCATTGATAGAAATCCATGGACGGACGCGGACGTTAAATTTCAAGATGCATACACCTCTGATAGGGATGTGTGTTTGACACAGAATATATGTCTCTCAAAAAGACCATTGCTATTTTAAAAGTCCTCTAATAATGAATTTTAAAAAATACCGCCACTGGTGTTAATTTCGTGTTTTTTAAATAGTGTAACACCTAAATATTGCACAAAAACACAAACATGGAGGCTTTCGGTACAGTCAATTTGAATTGACGATGCGCATTTCACATAATTATATTCTGTGGTGTCACTGGTGTGTGTTTAAGTGTGATCATGTCACGTGATCAGAAGATTCCCATCATTTATTTTGTTGCTTCCTGTTAATTTAATTTATTAAAATGTTACAAATATATATATATATATATATATATATATATATATATATATATATATATATATATATATATATATATATATTACTTTTGTTAATTTTATTTTTTCAGAGTAACGTCATCAAAACAGGAAAAGTCGGTTCACTCAGAAAGTAATGTCTGTCGTCCGACAGACATCCTGTTACATATTTTTCTTCACAAGACAAATCCCCCCATCCCGGAAACACAATAGCCAACACCTTTTACTGAAGATTACCAACCAAGAAGAGGAAAAAAGAAAATAAAAAAACTTTATAATAAAAAATAAAAAAATTAACTTATGAATGAAAAGGTAAATATTTTATTCTCACAGCCGTGACAGGGGGAAAAGACCCAGCGCCACGCAAAACTCGCGTGGGTTCTAAATTAAAGCGTCTTTTTTAAAAAAAAAACCTTTTACATAATTTCTGTGTACAAACCAGAAAACTTAAGAAAGGCTTCGCTGACATTTAAAAAAAAGAAGGGAAGACGACAGAAGTCAAATAGGAAGGGAGGGAGAGGGGGGAAGAAGAAAAAAAGAAAGGAAAACGGAAGATCATTATACAAGCGGTAGGAAACATCGTCTGATTTTTTTTTTTTGTCTTTCGGTGAGCTGGATGGTGTAGACGAGCGTCTGGTGAAATTTTTGCGCCACTGAGATGTGTTCTTAGATGTGAGGATGAGACTAGAGTCATGCTCTCCGCTCTTCTAGCCCTCACCCTGTTTCTGTCCATCATAGACCGCGAGCGGACCATGGTCCTGTCTATGGCGATCGAATTGAAGAAGGATTATTCCACGGATTTACCGCAAAAAGGGTCGACGGGATGGACGGAGGAGGTCCGAAGTAGTGGGCACGAGGGACGTTTTCCCGTGACGAAAGATAAATTTGGATCTCTGGGACCATCTGGCGACGCTGTTGGTGAAGATGTATACAGGTCAAGTGGTTTGAACGATGTGCTGAGTTCTCGCGGTGTGACATTCTTAAATCACATTCGTGATAAGCCCAGAGTAAAACAAAACTTATTAAATGTGCCATTGCATGGTGAAAAATTCTCATTATTGATCTCGGAAATTGGTGAAATTTCAAGTGTACACTACGGGGGATCATCAAATTTGTTTAGAAAGACATTGTCCACCGATAGGATGGACACAAAGTTTCCTCCATCTGACCAAACAGTGAGCGACTCTGCTCCCCGCCAGTTCACTAAAAGAGATTCTAGTGCAATACTAGTGAGTATTAATAATATTACTCTCTCTCTCTCTCTCTCTCTCTCTCTCATTTTATCTGTGGGTTAAGACCTAGTATCTAAGAGCACGTGAAATCAAACCCGCTGTGTTCCTTGAAAGAAGGGAACTGCCATACATACAGGCCGATGGCAAGCAAGCAAGCGTTCTGTACGTCTGTCTGTATGTCTGTCTGCATGCATGTCGGCCAGTCAATCAGTCAGTCAGTCAGTATGTCTGTCTATCTGTATGTCTGTCTATTTCAGCGAGTCAGTCAGTGTCAGTCTGTCTAATTAGCTATTTGTATATCTCCGTATGTATTTCTTTCTGTTTTTCTTCGTTTTTATTTTATAAAATTTTAACATGTTAAATATATACACTGTAATATATGATATGTTCATGACTGCTCTTAATTTAAATTAAAAAAATACAAGAATTTGGATACGAAATCAAAGAAACAATTTGAAACATAGTTCGTTGCAAATAGCACATTTACATGTTGGAGTACAGCCCCAACAGAATCGGATTTAACGGCGGGTGCTCCGATTTTCCAGTTGAAATATTTTCACCGTTTTTTTCCTTTAATATTCATTCCACTCCTCCCACGTCCCAGACGTCTTCACTTGACGTTCAATTTTTCTATCACCTTACAAAGGCTAACTAAGGGGTGGGCAAACGTTTTTGAGTCGTGGACCGCATTTGGGCCATAAATTAGACCGCGGGATTGATAAGAAAAACATAATCAAGGGGATGTTGACATGAACTAATAGGAATTAAACATTAACATAATAACCTGAAAATATTGTGTTTCAGTCTGAAACCATGAATGGGCCAACTCCTCTATAGAAAAACCTTTCTTAAGTCTTGTCTTTTGTTTCTCTCTCTTCCTGTTTAGGCAGACTGTGGTCCACTGACGTCCAGCAGGTGTCAGCTGATGCCGGCCAGAACCTGCATGACGGTGTGTGTCGAAGGGTACAACGTGCGCGTGTGCAGGAGAAGAAACGGGTGCAGCATAATGAGACATTAGTATTGGCGCCCCTCTCCACCCCACCCCCATCCCGCCCCACCAAGCACCGCTGATCATCTGTTATTTATGTCCACGTGTCCGAGAATTCATTTGGATGTGATAATGATGTAAATAATTTGTTCATTGAATGTATTTATTCCCCTTTTGTTTTAAGAGTAAAATTTGTTTGATATTCCGGTATCTTTATGTAACATGGTTGTTATATGAATTGTCCTTGTTTAGATATTACATCCTAATTATTTTGACCGGGCATGTCTTAGCACATGGACTAGACCGGGCTCTTGCCCTGAAGCCAAACGATTGTAGGAGCCGCGTACTTTCAGCGTCACATTCCCCATGAGTCATAGGCTACACCCTAGAAAAATGAGGTCGTTGCCCCCCCCCGGGGTCAATATATTTGGCCCTGTAGCCATATTAAGTCAGTCCCGATGAGGTTGCCCAGCTAGTGGCGTAACAAGTGCTTGTGGCGCCTCCGTTGGACTCTGAAGACACCGTCCTTTTTTAAGTGCAGTAAGTACTAAAGTAAAAGCCAGATGCCGCCCCTGGCTGTTGGGAAAGTACTTTAGTAAGCCAGATGCCACCCCACTGGCTGTTGGGAAAGTACGCCAGATGTCGCCCCTGGATGTTGGGATAGTTCTAAAGTAAGCCAGGTGTCGCCCCTGGCTGTTGGGGAAAGTAGACACCACCCGGTGAGGAAACGCCCTGCCTAACGTATTCATCTGGCCATTTCATTTCACGGTTGCCTCCCATCCTGGAAGTTGTAATCATTGTACCGAGATGCAGTATGATTTTACTGTGAGGTAAATATTTACATTTTACATACATTCTTTTTTAAAGAATTGAGGATCTCGAAGCAAAATTCAGTCATCTGTTACTTGTTAATTTATTCATTATGAGAATGCTTCATTTATTGCTGTACAATTCTACGCAGACTACGTCTGTTTAACATTATTTTTTTTTTATTTTATCTAATTTAATTTTTTTTTTGGAAATAATCTCATGGCAATATTTTTTCTAACATTCTGACATGTATTGTGTCTCAAAACGTGTTGTTGAATCTCTACACTATCATTTTTTTTTTTAAATTACGACCTATTTAGTACTTAAGTCTATAAAATGTGAGAACCTGCCAAGATGAATAGATGATTGCTAAAAGATTGTGTGAATGAATCATGTAATATGACAATTTTTTGGTTGTTAATTGAGTTTTATGTATTTAAAACGACTTTGTGTGTATGTTTGTTTTCCCTTATCACTGTTCGCCTTATACTTGCTCATACAATACCGTCAAAATAAATTAATCTACTATTTTTGCCTCCAGATTATTATGCCATTGTTCATAGTGTTGTTCTGTGACATTTGTTCAGTACCTATGTACTTGTTGCTACTCCAGCCTATAGTGTAACATTGTTGTGAACTTAACTGCCAAAGAAAATGTGAATTTAAGAAATAATGATAATTTATTATGAATAAATTAAACAATTTAAAATTATTGCAGTAATTTGTTTGTATCACTTTTTTTTTACATCCTAGAACGAAACTTTCTAAATCGTGTTTTGCATTGGAATCTTAAATTTGACAGAAATGTTGGACCGAGAGTAAAGGGATGGGGCGTTTATATTTCACTGATATAAATGATCCTACGAAAAGCCTACGAACATGTAGTTCCTAGAGCTTACGAACATTTAGTTCCTTGAGCCTACGAACATTTAGTTCCTAGAGCTTACGAACATTTAGTTCCTAGAGCTTACGAACATTTAGTTCCTTGAGCCTACGAACATGTAGTTCCCAGAGCTTACGAACATTTAGTTCCTTGAGCCTACGAACATGTAGTTCCTAGAGCTTACGAACATTTAGTTCCTAGAGCTTACGAACATTTAGTTCCTTGAGCCTACGAACATGTAGTTCCCAGAGCTTACGAACATTTAGTTCCTTGAGCCTACGAACATTTAGTTCCTAGAGCTTACGAACATTTAGTTCCTAGAGCTTACGAACATTTAGTTCCTTGAGCCTACGAACATGTAGTTCCCAGAGCTTACGAACATTTAGTTCCTTGAGCCTACGAACATGTAGTTCCTAGAGCTTACGAACATTTAGTTCCTAGAGCTTACGAACATTTAGTTCCTTGAGCCTACGAACATGTAGTTCCCAGAGCTTACGAACATTTAGTTCCTTGAGCCTACGAACATTTAGTTCCTAGAGCTTACGAACATTTAGTTCCTAGAGCTTACGAACATTTAGTTCCTTGAGCCTACGAACATGTAGTTCCCAGAGCTTACGAACATTTAGTTCCTTGAGCCTACGAACATGTAGTTCCTAGAGCTTACGAACATTTAGTTCCTAGAGCTTACGAACATTTAGTTCCTTGAGCCTACGAACATGTAGTTCCTAGAGCTTACAAACATTTAGTTCCTAGAGCTAACGAACATGTAGTTCCTAGAGCTTACGAACATATAATCCTTGAGCCTACGAACATATAGTTCCTAGAGCGTACGAACATTTAGTTCCTAGAGCCTACGAACATATAGTTCCTAGAGCGTACGAACATATATTTTTTTATGAGAACAACTGAATTAAATGATGTTAAACGAAAGTACGAGAATCATTCTTTTATTTTTTTGTGGGGGGGGGGGTGGAGGGGGTAGGTGTGAAACGGGGCCACGACGATCTCAAGACAGCCCCCTAACCCTCCCCCCTCCACCATTCCGTAAATTCACACATAAGCACACAGAAGACGGACACAGACGCACTCACAGATGGACACAGACTGACATATTTCGATGCTCGCCGTAGAGACAAACTATCTGAATGTTTCAACTCACGACTTTGCATGCAGCTCATCACTTGGCGCCACCAGGTGTCAGCAGTGTCAGAGTGACACGTGGTCAAACATCTCACGCCTACATATCGCAAAGTTTTTTTTTTGTTTATATTGATGATAAATGATGCCCTCGTCCGCGACCCTCGTTAGCAGACTTACCACCCCCTCCCAACCCCCCTCCCAACTCTTTTTACTCTCTCTCTCTCTCTCTCTCTCTCTCTCTCTCTCTCTCTCCCCCTCTCTCTCTTTTCACTTGACGAGCACATAAACGCGATAGGTATGGCTTTATATTTTTTTTAATTTATCACATACGCACGCACACACACACACACACACACACACCTCTTTCTCTGATACATGTAGTCCGTCTCGGTGGTGAAGATGGTGTGAGTAATTAGCTACACTTTTACATTCCCTGCCTTAAAATGTTGCAGTGAAAGAGAAAAAAAAAAAATCTTTGAGCCTTAAAACTAGTGAAATGAAATAATTCACATAGACGTGGGGAAAGGGGGGTAGGGGGCAATAAAAAATCATATTTAAAAAAATAAATTCGTTTTCATCAATTTTATCCCTAATAAAATTTAAAAACTAACAATAATATTTGTTAAGATTCACATAAAACTTTTTTTATTCCTTCTGATGGTGAAACACGTTTCACATATTCTAAAAACTTTATCTGTCACACTGTCAAACTGCAGCTATTAAAAAAAAGTATTCTGACAGCGAACAGAAAAGTACCCATTCACAAATATACTAAACAGAAAAGTACCATTCACATATTATACAAAACAGATAAGTATCATTCATATATTATGCAAATCAGAAAAGTACCATTCACAAATATACAAAACAGAAAAGTACCATTCATATATTATACAAAACAGAAAAGTACCATTCATATATTATACAAATCAGAAAAGTGCCATTCAGATATTATTCAAATCAGAAAACTACCATTCATATATTATTACACAAAACAGAAAAGTACCATTCACAAATATACAAAACAGCAAAGTACCATTCAGTGGCGTCACTAGGGGGGTGCGGGGGTGCGGACCGCACCGGGTGACACCCTCACGAGGGGTGACACCCAAATGCAAAATATCTTGTTTTAGGTCTATATTCTTATTTTGTAATTTAAAATAATTCAAAGCCGGATTTAATTTTTATAAATAAATAAAAATATCTCCGATTACTAACAGATACTGCGTACTTTTTATTATTAATTATTTTAACGCACTGGCTCCGGATACGTCTAAGATGAACTCTTATGATTTAAAGTTATTTTCTTTTCGCGGGAAATTGCATAACCGAGCAATTTTTTCTGATTATATATTAAAATTGTAGATATTTTTTCTGTGGCGCCCTGGCGCAGAGTGGGTTAATCGTTTGGCCGTGAACCATTTATTGCTAACTATGTACGGATTCGATTCCTCTCAGAGACATATAATTTTTTTTTTCAGATTTTTTTTTTCAGGATTAGGGTTAGGGATAGAGTTAGGGTGTGGAGCAATATCTATTGATGGACCCCGAAAAAAAATATATCTCCCATTATTAACAGTAAACAACGTCATCAACGTCTGCAGTAAATAAGAGTTCTCATTCATTCTGTTTACTGACGTCATCAAAGTTTGCTAGACGTATCCAGAAAAAAAAATACTTAGTACGTCTTAGACGTATCCGGAGCCAGTGCGTTATTTTAATGAAATTATTGGTATACTTGCACTGACCTATAGATATCAATTATCGCTAAAATCCTGACCCCGGAAACGGAAAAAAAAAATAAAGTCGCGCATGCGCACATATATACGGTCTCTGGAAAAAAAAATATGGAGACCGGAGTGTCATGAGAGGGGTGACACCATGAGTTACCGCACCGGGTGACACCAACCCTAGTGACGCCACTGGTACCATTCACAAATATACAAAAAAGAAAAGTACTATTCACAAATATACAAAACAGAAAAGTACCATTCAGATATTATGCAAATCAGAAAAGTACCATTCACAAATATGCAAAACAGAAAGTGTAAATAATTTACCCCCGCCACTATATAACTAAATTCAGGACCACCCCCTTCCCTCTGTTCAAGCATTCAACGGATCCCTAACCCGTAACCCTCTCGTTGACCAAGAGATTGATTCTAGTTAGATCGAAAATCAGCTTGAGAAACCCTGCAAAAAATAATTAAGTTGAACCTGTCATTGTCTGAGTGTAACTGTAAACCTTTGTTCTAGTTTCCCCGCTCAACATCCAAGGTCGCAGCAGCAAAAATTTAGTTGACAGGTTACCACAAACTACCACCGGAAGAGGAAACGCCTATCAAGACATGACAAAAACACAATTAGGTTTTGTATTAATTTATGTATTTAAAAAAATGCCTAAGCAACACAAACTAATTATGTGCATCTACTATCCAGACTAGGGATTATCCGGCTTCGGTAAGTGTATGTGATAAAAATAAGCATCTTTTGGAATAAAAATATTTTTTTTAGTAGTAAAAGAGGAGAGGACATATCCAGACTGTTGGTTATCCGACATACCCAGATTGGGCCGGATAATCGAGAGTCCATTGTATTTTCTACTGCGTTTCCTAACAGACCAGAAAGTGTTTATTGAGTGAAATGAAAACATAGATACAGATCTCTGAATGTTTATTTGTCAACAAAGAAACAAAAGCTATGAATAAAAATATGTTTTTTTTTATATTACAATATTCTTTGTTCGTCTTTGTGGGGGAAAAAATGTGTTGCGGGGGGGGGGGGGTAGGGGGGAGACTGCTTTCCATTGATAATATTTATAGTAACAAATATTATCGAGTTGACTTTTGCTTTTTTTTTTTAATTGGATTAACAATGACAGTAAAGCTTTCAAAGATCTCATTTCTGTTTGAAGAAATTCTAATAATATCCCACAGTTTAAGCTAATCCTGGTTTTGTGTACAACTTTATTTTATGGCTTATATTTAGACTTAAAAGTTACAAAAATCTGGCATCGGGAACTGTTTTAAAACTGGGCCAATGCCCTTGTAAACAAGGCAAGGAATATTCATTACTAAACATCTTACGATGTACCCCCACAGACAGTTCCCGCCTAAAAGGACATGGGGCAGTGAGAAACGGAGCCCCAGAGGCTTGCACCTCCCCCCCCCGGCATGTGTCCAGGTAGCGCCCCCCCTCTCACTCCAGGTAGCCCTGTTGTGGGGGGGGGTCAACATAAATTTCTTTTTTAGGCACAACGTGGGCCTTGGGGTCACGGCAGGGCCGCTTTATCATATAGGCACAGTAGGCACTGTGCCTAGGGCCTACGGACTTTTCAAGGGCCTACGAAAGCCAGGATGTCAAATAAGTGCCGGTAAAAAAGTAAAAAGTTCCCTTTGCCCTAAAGGGCCATCGGGGCAGATGAAGTGTAGAATCCATCTGTTTCTATAACCTCGGGCGTATGAAGGGATTATGTAGTTAGCACAACGCCCAGCCGCCTTTACTTCCCCAACTTAAAGTCAAGTACCGTCCCACTTAAATAAGTGCCGGTGCATTCTTGAAAAATATTACAAAATGAAATCCGGGAGGGCCTACGATTTTGAAAGTGCCTTGGGCCTAAGATGACCTTAAGATGGCCCTGGGTCACGGTGCAGCTCAATAATCGGATAACAAAAAAAATAAGATAGCAGTAGAATGGTTGGAGTGGCGGAGGCTTGATATATTAGAGACTTTGGGCCCCCGGGATGAGGTGATGACTCTGGGTTTAATACGTATGGCAGTGTGTGTTTTTTACTATAATTATTTATGGAATAGTGAGTCTTGGAAAAAGATGGCGTCAATGCATCTGACGTGGAAGAAGGGAATCAATTGGAAGGCTACATCACGTCAGTCAAAATAAAAAATGTCGATCAAGTCATTTAAAGTCAAAATATAATTTTCGATAGAATATGAATCGTATCCTTGATGTGCCTATAATTGGTGGTATGTAGGTCACATGCATATAGTAAGTAGATCACACGCATAACGCGCAAACATACATCCACGAACACAATGTACAGGAAATGAAAAAAATAATAATAAAAATAACGTAGCATTTCGCTTTTATTTCGAGGATTATGTTTGCCTTTTGAAAAAGAATTTGTTTTTCATAAGATTTTTTTTGGTTCAATCCGACTTGAAAAAAACAAGGGATAAGGAAAACATTTAACTTAGCCAGAAATAGTGTAAAGTGTCTTAAGGGGGTAAACAGAACCGTTCTTACGTCTTTGGGTGCCCTAGGAAATTGTAGCTTAACGGACCTGATTAAAGGTCTCTGTTATTAGGGATTGGGGGCTTAGATAAAGGCATTTCGGGATACATGAACAAAAATGCTTTTAAGACTGTCGTTTGCAAATATTAGACCCTGGACATCTTTTGAAAATTGCGACCCCCCCCTAATACCCACAACTTACTTAAGCCGAGGGTTGTGTTGCCGCACAAATCCTACTAACCCTTCCTACGTTACTGCTAGTACTATTAGGCCTACTAAGATTGTGCAAAGTCTACTTCATTAAGCTATACGTGAGATTATTTTTTTTATAAAAAAAAAAGCACTTTGACTGAAAAGTTTTCTTATGTTCATGTACCGAATAAGCCGCCTGACATTCTGTTACAACTGGCGCCCCATTTCCCCAACTGTCAAACCATTTTTTTGTACAGCAGATTTTTAAGCGCATTGTTCCGTTTCAAGAGGTCAGTTTCTATCCAGAGTGGTCAGTTTCTATCTAAAGTCAGTAGTAAGTAGTAGACAAACGGCTGACTGATGGATTTGGTAGCCCTCCTTGGTGTTGTTGTTTTTTTTTCAATGTGTGTATCTTTGATGTTTTACAAAGAGTGAGTTCACATAATGAAAAAAAAAAGTTATCTAAGTCGCCTGTGCGGTAACAACTTAAAAGACTGAAATATGTGTGGTTAATAAGCATGCGGTGATCCACAATATATATATATATATATATATATATATATATATATATATATATATATATATATCATACGAAGTGCGTATTGCTATTTAAAAAAGTCCTCAAAAATGCCACCATTTTTGTTTTTGATTTTCTAATAGTGTAGCACCTAAATATTGATACATAATAGCACAAATATGGCGGAAATATCAATTTGAATTGATGATGCCCACTTTCTGTATAATTTATACTGCGTCGGGCAATCTGTCGAAACGGCTGACTTTGCTCGCTTGCTCTCTCTCTCTCTCTCTCTCTCTCTCTCTCTCTCTCCCCCTCCCTCTCTCTCTCCCATACAGATAATAATACAGCAAACTAGACGATACACCGTTATCATCGAGCAGTGTTGTACACGTCATTGACCCAATAACCAATAACATGCTGTAGATCAATTTACTTATATATATATATATATATCATGTCACTGAGTTGACCTTGACCTGAAATGCAAGGCCAGTTTGTTCGTTTTTTTTTCACATGTTCACAAAGATGTGAATCAATACGCTATTCGTAAAGAAAGAAAAAACGTGTTAAATCTTGGGGGGGGGGGGGGGGGGTCTTAACGGAAGACAATATAATAAACTTTCTGTTCTAATACGCGCATAAGTGGCTAGTTTTATACATTTGGTTTCAATGAATACAATATGAAAGGAGAATTCTCAGTCGTGAATGTTATGTTAAGATGAATTGATAAATGTATCGCTCCATAATTAGTAATAAATAATTCATTAAATTGGTTGATGTTCTTTGGATAATTCCTATTTTACACACTCCTTTAGATTTTCTAAACAATTGAAAAATACGCATTTTGATTCTTTTATTACCAGTCTTCAATGAAAGGGGCATTTTTTTTTTGTCCTTGTGGGAAAAAAAAACCAAAAATATGAATTTTTTTAGTCACCTACTGGGATCATGTATGCCTACATCTTAATAAATCA
This sequence comes from Bulinus truncatus, assembly GCA_021962125.1. Lineage (NCBI taxonomy): Eukaryota > Metazoa > Mollusca > Gastropoda > Planorbidae > Bulinus > Bulinus truncatus. The sequence continues at coordinate 3,019,977 of JAGDYQ010000010.1, read as the reverse complement.
ATGTAATATAAATCTGTATTATTTCCTCTCTTAGTTCAGATAATTTTTTATGCCTCTTGGAAAAAAGCCTTATTTTAATCCAAAGATTCCGAAATATGAACCTTAATTTTAGCCCGACATCCCTTGGATAAACAAAACGACGAGAAATGAGAAACCCTATTACAGCCTATGAGTTGGTTATAATGAACACAGATATTGGAGTAACACGTTTCTAGCCATGATATATTTTCTTTCAATTGTGACTGTTTTTATATAGGTCCTTTTCACATTCATCCCCCCCTTCCCCTCAGGTGCTGGCTGGAATAGGTTCAGACACCAAGGTTCAGGGCTAGAAGTTTCAAAAAGTATCACGGCTGGACTTCAGTACTTCCATTGAATTGGGACCCCCCCCCCGGGGGGACATCTTTAATAGCTTGACCGTGTAGGGCCACACTGTACACCTGTTTTTTTTTATTTTTTTATTTTTTGAAGTTTTATATTCCTAAAATTATTGCTTTGTCGATGATTAACTTTTAAATATAACGTCCATTCCATTTAGAAGGAAAACATCTATAGGAGAAGTATATATTTTATACTATGAATTCTATTTTTATTAGGCTGCCATTGTCCATGGAAACCACATGACAAATTCTATTCCGACGATTGTCTTTGTATCACTAGCAATCCCAAACTAATAAACACTTATATTATTCATATAAACTTTTTACATGTCCTGTCACCTGTCTTGTGTTTGACCTGTTTGTGTAAGCGCTTAGGCTGCAGCCATTGATCTCGTTTATGACGTCGCCACTAATGTTTCCTATATGCATACCCTCTAGGCTCTCGCCAGCATTAAAAAATACAACCGTCAAACGATTTTTAAAGATAACCTCTCATTTCAT
>JAGDYQ010000010.1:2876986-3018596 GCA_021962125.1 Bulinus truncatus | reverse complement strand
TGACGGTTGTATTTTAATGCCGCGAGAGCCTAGAGGGCATGCATATAGGAAACATTTGTGGCGACGTCGTAAACGAGATCAATAGCTGCAGCCTAAGCGCTTACACAAACAGGTCAAACACAAGACAGGTGACAGGACATGTAAAAAGTTTATATGAATAATATAAATGTTTATTAGTTTGGGATTGCTAGTGATACAAAGACAATCGTCGGAATAGAATTTGTTATGTGCTTTCCATGGACAATGGCAACCTAATAAAAATAGAATTCATAGTATAAAATAAATACTTCTCCTATAGATGTTTTCCTTCTAAATGGAATGGACGTTATATTTAAAAAAAAAAAAAGGTAAAAGTTAATCATCGACAAAGCAATAATTTTAGGAATATAAAACTTCAAAAAAAAAACAAAAAAAAAACAGGTGTACAGTGTGGCCCTACACGGTCAAGCTATTAAAGATGTCCCCCCCGGGGGGGGGTCCCAATTGTGGAAGTTACTGAAGTCCAGCCGTGATACTTTTTGAAACTTCTATAGCCCTGAACCTTGGTGCCTGAACCTATTCCAGCCAGCACCTGAGGGGAAGGGGAAGGGGGCATGAATGTGAAAAGGACCTATATAAAAACAGTCCACAATTGAAAGAAAATATATCATGGCTAGAAACGTGTTACTTCAATATCTATGTTCATTATAACCAACTCATAGGCTGACTTCAATATCTATGTTCATTATAACCAACTCATAGGCTGTAATAGGGTTTCTCATTCCTCGTCGTTTTGTTTATCCAAGGGATGTCGGACTAAAATTAAGGTTCATATTTCAGAATCTTTGGACTAAAATAAGGCTTTTTTCCAAGAGGCATAAAAAATTATCTGAACTAAGAGAGGAAATAATACATATTTATATTACATTGATTTATTAAGATGTAGGCATACATGATCCCAGTAGGTGACTAAAAAAATTCATATTTTTGGTGTTTTTTTTTCCACAAAGACAAAAAAAAAATGCCCCTTTCATTGAAGACTGGTAATAAAAGAATCAAAATGCGTATTTTTCAATTGTTTAGAAAATCTAAAGGAGTGTGTAAAATAGGAATTATCCAAAGAACATCAACCAATTTAATGAAATATTTATTACTAATTATAGAGCGATACATTTATCAATTCATCATAACATAACATTCACGGCTGAGAATTCTCCTTTCATATTGTATTCATTGAAACCAAAATGTATAAAACTAGCCACATATGCGCGTATTAGAACAGACAGTTTATTATATTGTCTTTCGTTAAGACCCCCTCCCCCGGCCCCCCAGATTTAACACGTTTTTTCTTTCTTTACGAATAGCGTATTGATTCACATCTTTGTGAACATGTGAAAAAAAAACGAACAAACTGGCCTTGCATTTCAGGTCAAGGTCAACTCAGTGACATGACATATATAAGTAAATTGATCTACTGCATGTTATTGGTTATTGGGTCAATGACGTGTACAACAGCGCTCGATGATAACGGTGTATCGTCTAGTTTGCTGTATTATTATTATCTGTATGGGAGAGAGGGGGGAGAGAGAGAGAGAGAGAGAGAGAGAGAGCAAAGTCAGCCGTTTTGACAGATTGCCCGACGCAGTATAAATTATACAGACAGTGGGCATCATCAATTCCAATTGATATTTCCGCCATATTTGTTTCTATTATGTATCAATATTTAGGTGCTACACTATTAGAAAATCAAAAACAAAAATGGTGGCATTTTGAGGACTTTTTAAATAGCAATACGCACTCCGTATGATATATATATATTTTGTGGATCACCCCATGCTTAGGGGCTGTCCATTATTTATTTCAACAATTTTTTGGCGATTTTTACACCCCCCCCCCTTGTCAACAACTTGTCAAACTTCCAGAGACCCCCCTATAAAATTACGTCAACATCTGATTATCCCCCCCCCCCTAAAAAGGTGCCTTCCAAAATGTTTATGTGGCAAAATTAGTAGGAATATAGTTAGTTTAATTAAAATACTGAATGTTAAGCGAGTGTGTATATAACACAGGACTACAAACGCTGCTTAATTTTCCTATTTATTAAGTAATTATATTAAATTTAAAAAAAAGTAACATTGTTGACGTCAACTTTTCTTGCCCTCCCCCCTCCCCCTTGTCAACAATTGTCAAAAATTTTCTGACTCCCCCCCCCCCCCCCCGTATTTTGTTGACGTAATTAATGGACAGCCCCCTTATTAACCACACATATTTCAGTCTTTTAAGTTGTTACCGCACAGGCGACTTAGATAAACTTCTCACTCTTTGTAAAACATCAAAGATACACACATTGAAAAAAACAACAACAACAACACCAGGGAGGGCTACTATATCCATCAGTCAACCGTTTGGCAACTACTTACTACTGACTTTAGATAGAAACTGACCACTCTGGATAGAATCTGACCTCTTGAAACGGAACAATGCGCTTAAAAATCTGCTGTACAAAAAAATGGCTTGACAGTTGGGGGAAGGGGAGGTTCGATGGGGCGCCAGTTATAACAGAATGTTGGGCGGCAATTCGGTACATGAACATAAGAAAACTTTTCAGTCAAAGTGTTTTAAAAAAAAAAATAATCTCACGTATAGCTTAATGAAGTAGACTTTGCACAATCTTAGTAGGCTTAATAGTACTAGCAGTAACGTAGGAAGGGTTAGTAGGGTTTGTGCGGCAACACAACCCTCGGCTTAAGTAAGTTGTGGGTATTAGGGGGGGGGGGTCGCAAATTTCAAAAGATGTCTAGGGTCTAATATTTGAAAACGACGGTCTTAAAAGCATTTTTGTTCATGTATCCCGAAATGCCTTTATCTAAGCCCCCCACCCCTAATAACAAAAACCTTTACCCAGGTCCGTTAAGCTACAATTTCCTAGGGCACCCAAAGACGTAAAAACGGTTCTGTTTATCCCCTCAAGACACTTTACACTAATTCTGGCTAAGATAAATGTTTTCCTTATCCCTTGTTTTTTTCAAGTCGGATTGAACAAAAAAAATCTTATGAAAAACAAATTCTTTTTCAAAAGGCAAACATAATCCTCGAAATAAAAGCGAAATGCTACGTTATTTTTATTATTATTCTTTTCATTTCCTGTACACTGTGTTCGTGGACGTATGTTTGCGCGTTATGCGTGTGACCTACTTACTATATGCGTGTGACCTACAAACCACCAATTATAGGCACATCAAGGATACGATTCATATTCTATCGAAAATTATATTTTGACTTTAAATGACTTGATCGACATTTTTTATTTTGACTGACGTGATGTAGCCTACCAATTGATTCCCTTCTTCCACGTCAGATGCATTGACGCCATCTTTTTCCAAGACTCACTATTCCATAAATAATTATATTATAGTAAAACACACACACTGCCATACGTATTAAACCCAGAGTCATCACCTCACCCCGGGGGCCTAAAGTCTCTAATATATCAAGCCTCCGCCACTCCAACCATTCTACTGCTATCTTATTTTTTTTTTTTGTAATCCGATTATTGAGCTGCACCGTGACCCAGGGCCGTTTTAAGGTCGTCGTAGGCCCAAGGCACTTTCAAAGTCGTAGGCCCAAGGCACTTTCAAAGTCGTAGGCCCAAGGCACTTTCAAAGTCGTAGGCCCAAGGCACTTTCAAAGTCGTAGGCCCAAGTCACTTTCAAAGTCGTAGGCCCTCCCGGATTTCATTTTTTAATATTTTTTCAAAAATGCACCGGCACTTATTTAAGTGGGACGGTACCTGACTTTAAGTTGGGGAAGTAAAGGCGGCTGGGCGTTGTACTAACCACACAATCCCTTCATATGCCGAGGTTATAGAAACAGATGAATTCTACACTTCATCTGCCCCGATGGCCCTTTAGGGCAAAGGGAACTTTTTTACTTTTTTACCGGCACTTATTTGACATTCTGTCTTTCGTAGGCCCTTAAAAAGTCCGTAGGCCCTAGGCACAGTGCCTACTGTGCCTATATGATAAAGCGGCTCTTCCGTGACCTCAAGGCCCACATTGTACCTAAAAAAGAAATTCATGTTGACCCCTCCCACCTCCAAAACAACAGGGCTACCTGGAGTGAGGGGGGGCGCAACCTGGACACATGCCGGGGGAGGGGCAAGCCTCTGGGGCTCCGTCTCTCACTGCCCCATGTCCTTTTAGGCGGGAACTGTCTGTGGGGGGGAGGTACATCGTAAGATGTTTAGTAATGAATATTCCTTGCCTTGTTTACAAGGGTATTGGCCCAGTTTTAAAACATTTCCCGATGCCAGATTTTTGTAACGTTTAAGTCTAAATATAAGCCATAAAATAAAGTACACAAAAGCAGGATTAGCTTAAACTGTGGGATATTATTAGAATTTCTTCAAACAGAAATGAGATCTTTGAAAGCTTTTCTGTCATTGTTAATCCAATTTAAAAAAAAAAAGCAAAAGTCAACTCGATAATATTTGTTACTATAAATATTATCAATGGAAAGCAGACTCCCTCCCCCCTCCCCCCCGCACCCCATTTTTTCCCTCGATTATCCGGCCCAATCTGGGTATGTCGGATAACCAACAGTCTGGATATGTCCTCTCCTCTTTTACTAACTAAAAAAAATATTTTTATTCCAAAAGATGCTTTTTTTTATCAAATACACTTACCGAAGCCGGATAATCCCTAGTCTGGATAGTAGATGCACATAATTAGTTTGTGTTGCTTGGGCATTTTTTTTTGTGTGCATAAATTAATACAAAACCTAATTGTGTTTTTGTCATGTCTTGAGAGGCGTTTCCTCTTCCGGTGGTAGTTTGTGGTAACCTGTCAACTAAATTTTTTACTGCTGCGACCTTGGATGTTGAACGGGAAACTAGAATACAGGTTTACAGTTACACTCAGACAATGACAGGTTCAACTTTATTTATTTTTTGCAGGGTTTCTCAAGGTGATTTTCGATCTAACTAGAATCAATCTCTTGGTCAACGAGAGGGTTACGGGTTAGGGATCCGTTGAATGCTTGAACAGAGGGAAGGGGGTGGTCCTGAATTTAGTTATATAGTGGCGGGGGTAAATTATTACACTTTCTGTTTTGCATATTTGTGAATGGTACTTTTCTGTTTTGTATAATATATGAATGGCACTTTTCTGTTTTGTATAATATGTGAATGATACTTTTCTGTTTTGTATATTTGTGAATGGTACTTTTCTGTTTTGTGTAATATATGAATGGTACTTTTCTGTTTTGTATAATATGTGAATGGTACTTTTCTGTTTTGTATATTTGTGAATGGTACTTTTCTGTTTTGTGTAATATATGAATGGTACTTTTCTGTTTTGTATATTTGTGAATGGTACTTTTCTGTTTTGTGTAATATATGAATGGTACTTTTCTGTTTTGTATATTTCTGAATGGTACTTTACTGTTTAGTATATTTGTGAATGGTACTTTTCTGTTTTGTATATTTGTGAATGATACTTTTCTGTTTTGTATATTTGTGAATGGTACTTTTCTGTTCGCTGTCAGAATACTTTTTTGAGCATTTTCGAAAAAAAAATGCTCTATTGTCCCCGTTTTGTCTGTCCGTCCGTCATCACCCTAGATCTCAACAACCATAAGTCCTAGACCCATGATGTATATATCATTTTGTAGGTCTTGGCCTGCCAAGAAATGACTTTTTTCCATTTCGCGATCTGACCTCTCAGGGTCGTAAAAGGGGCCTTAGTACCGTTTTTTACTATATAAGCTATATTAATAAAGGAGCGCTATATCTCAGCAACTATAAGTCCTAGATCCATGATGTATATATCATTTTGTAGGTCTTGGCCTGCTATGTGTACATCAAAAGTTCATTTCGCGATAGGACCTCTGAGGGCCGGGCTTCAGGGCTCCTAAGGTGGCTTATATATTATATATACACCTTGTACGTTCAATATCCCGTTCATTTGGTGCGAAATACTGCAGCACGTAGTTTCACCAAGATTTATTAAGAAACTCATCAAATGAAATAGTAAGCTTGTGTTCTGAGTTTAATTGAAAGTATCAGAGCTATGCAACAATTGACGGAGTTTTCGGACGATTAAATTACTATAATTTAGAATATTTTCAATTATGAGTCCTATTTCAGTGACCACAAACCACTTGTAGTTAGATTTAAGAGAAAATAATTTTTTTTCAAATATAAAGAAACGTCTTTATAATTTTTTTTTACAGATATATGCATTACACAATTGAATTTATAAACATTTCCAAAATTTACAAATATTTACTGAAAGATAGCATACGTACTGATACATAACCTGAAAATGCGCTAACACGTCCTGTGTCCAGAATGGAACAGGCTTAATTGCTTGTTTTTTTTTAATAGCTGCTGTGGGGCAGTGTGACAGATAAAGTTTTCAGATCATGTGAAACGTGTTTCACCATCAGAAGAAATAAAAAAAGTTTTATGTGAATCTTAACAAATATTATTGTCAGTTTTTAAATTTCATTAGGGATAAGATCGATGAAAACGAATTTTTTTTTAAATGATTTTTTATTGCCCCCCTCCCCCCTTTCCCCACGTCTATGTGAATTATTTCATTTCACTAGTTTTAAGGCTCAAAGATTTTTGGTTTTTTTTTCTCTTTCATTGCAACATTCTAAGGCAGGGAATGTAAAAGTGTAGCTAATTTCTCACACCATCTTCACCACCGAGACGGACAACATGTGTCAGAGAAAGATGTGTGTGTGTGTGTGTATGTGTGTGTGTGTGCGTGCGTGTGTGATAAATTAAAAAAAAAATAAAGCCATACCTATCGCGTTTATGTGCTCGTCAAGTGAAAAGAGAGAGAGAGAGAGAGAGAGAGAGAGAGAGTAAAAAGAGTTGGGAGGGGGTGGGGAGGGGGTGGGAAGTCTGCTAACGAGGGTCGCGGACGAGGGCATCATTTATCATCAATATAAACAAAAAAAAAACTTTGCGATATGTAGGCGTGAGATGTTTGACCACGTGTCACTCTGACACTGCTGACACCTGGTGGCGCTAAGTGATGAGCTGCATGCAAAGCCGTGAGTTGAAACATTCAGATAGTTTGTCTCTACGGCGAGCATCGAAATATGTCAGTCTGTGTGCATCTGTGTGTGCGTCTGTGTCCGTCTTCTGTGTGCTCATGTGTGAATTTACGGAAGGGTGGACGGGGGGGGGTGGGGGGTTAGGGGGGGCTGTCTTGAGATCGTCGTGGCCCCGTTTCACACCTGCCCCCTCCCCCCCCCCCCAAAAATAAAATAATTAAAAGAATGATTCTCGTACTTTCGTTTAACATCATTTAATTCAGTTGTTCTCATAAAAAAAATATAAGTTCGTACGCTCTAGGAACTATATGTTCGTAGGCTCTAGGAACTAAATGTTCGTAAGCTCTAGGAACTATATGTTCGTAGGCTCAAGGAACTATATGTTCGTTAGCTCAAGGAACTACATGTTCGTAGGCTCAAGGGACTATATTTTCGTAGGATCATTTATAACAGTGAAATATAAACGCCCCATCCCTTTACTCTCGGTCCAACATTTCTGTCAAATTTAAGATTCCAATTCAAAACACGATTTAGAAAGTTTCGTTCTAGGATGTAAAAAAAAAAAGTGATACAAACAAATTACTGCAATAATTTTAAATTGTTTTATTTATTCATAATAAATTATCATTATTTCTTAAATTCACATTTTCTTTGGCAGTTAATTTCACAACAATGTTACACTATAGGCTGGAGTAGCAACAAGTACATAGGTACTGAACACATGTCACAGAACAACAATATGAAGAATGACAATAATAATCTGGAGGCAACGATAATAGATTTATTTATATTGACGGTATTGTATGAACAAGTATAAGCGAACAATGATAAGGGAAAACAAACATACACGCAAAGTCGTTTTAATACATAAAACTCAAGTGACAACCAAAAAATTGTCATATTACATGATTCATTCACACAGTCTTTTAGCAATCATCTATTCATCTTGGCAGTTTCTCAAATTTTATAGACTTAAGTACTAAATAGGTCGTAATTTAAAAAAAAAATGATAGTGTAGAGATTCAACAACACGTTTTGAGACACAATACATGTCAGAATGTTAGAAAAAATATTGCCATGAGATTATTTCCAAAAAAAAAAAAAATTAAATTAGACAAAATAAAAAAAAAATAATAATGTTGTACAGCAATAAATGAAGCATTCTCGTAATGAATAAATTAACAAGTAACAGATAGCTGAATTTTGCTTCGAGATCCTCAATTCTTAAAAAAAGAATGTATGTAAAATGTAAATATTTACCTCACAGTAAAAATCATACTGCATTTTGGTACAATGATTACAACTTCCAGGATGGGGAGGCAACCGGGAAATAAAATGGCCAGATGAATACGTTAGGCAGGGCTTTTCCTCACCGGGTGGTGTCTTCTTTCCCCAACAGCCAGGGGCGACATCTGGCTTAATTTAGAACTATCCCGACATCCAGGGGCGACATCTGGCGTACTTTCCCAACAGCCAGGGGCGGCATCTGGCTTTTACTTTAGTACTTACTGCACTTAAAAAGGACGGTGTTTTCAGAGTCCAACGGAGGCGCCACAAGCTGGACAGCCTCATCGGGACTGACTTAGTATGGCTACAGGGCCAACAATATTGACCCCCCGGGGGGGCAACGACCTCATTTTTCTGGGGTGTAGCCTGTGACTCATGGGGAATGTGACGCTGAAAGTACGGGGCTCCTACAATCGTTTGGCTTCAGGGCAAGAGCCCCGGTCTAGTCCATGTGCTAAGACATGCCCGGTCAAAATAATTAGGATGTAATATCTAAACAAGAACAATTCATATAACAACCATGGTACATAAAGATACTGGAATATCAAACAAATTTTACTCTTAAAAGAAAATCCCGAAATATATATATATATATATATATATATATATATATATATATATATATATATATATATATATATATATATATATATATATATATACCTACATATACACATTTGTCAAAAACAAAAGGGGAATAAATACATTCAATGAACAAATTATTTACATCATTATCACATCCAAATGAATTCTCGGACACGTGGAAATAAATAACAGATGATCAGCGGTGCTTGGTGGGGTGGGGTGGGGGGTGGGGTGGAGAGGAGCGCCAATACTAATGTCTCATTATGCTGCACCCGTTTCTTCTCCTGCACACCCGCACGTTGTACCCGTCGACACACACCGTCATGCAGGTTCTGGCCGGCATCAGCTGACACCTGCTGGACGTCAGTGGACCACAGTCTGCCTAGACAGGAAGAGAGAGAGAGAGAAACAAAAAGAGAAGACTTAAGAAAGGTTTTTCAATAGAGGAGTTGGCCCATCCATGGTTTCAGATCAGAGATGAGCGGACAGCGGACGCGTCCGCTTGCGGACGCAGATCCGCAGACTTTTCCGAATCCGCGGACTGACAGCGGACGCTTCGTATGGTTAAGTTGCGGACTCGCGGACTGACGCGGATCTTCTTTAGCATTACCATAAAAAATTTCAAGTAATTTAAACAGCTGACTGACTGCAAACCAATGTTGTAAAATTCTGCGGACGCGGACGCGGATCATTGATAGAAATCCATGGACGGACGCGGACGCTAAATTTCAAGATCCGCACACCTCTGTTTCAGACTGAACCACAACATTTTCAGGTTATTATGTTAATGTTTAATTCCTATTAGTTCATGTCAACATCCCCTTGATTATGTTTTTCTTATCAAGCCCGCGGTCTAATTTATGGCCGCCCAAATGCGGCCCACGACTCAAAAACGTTTGCCCACCCCTGAGTTAGCCTATGTAAGGTGATAGAAAATTGAACATCAAGTGAAGACGTCTGGGGAAGTGGGAGGAGTGGAATAAATATTAAAAGGAAAAAAATGGTGAAAATGCCCCCCCCCCCCCATGAATACGCCCATGGTCATGAACATATCATATATTACAGTGTATATATTTAACATGTTAAAATTTTACAAAATAAAAACAAAGAAAAACAGAAAGAAATACATACAGAAATATACAAATAGTTAATCAGACAGACAGACTGACACTGAGTGACTCGCTGAAATTAGACAGACATACAGACAGACAGACAGACTGACACTGAGTGACTCGCTGAATTAGACAGACATACAGACAGACAGACAGACTGACACTGACCGACTCGCTGAAATTAGACAGACATACAGACAGACAGACAGACTGACACTGACTGACTCGCTGAAATAGACAGACATACAGACAGACAGACAGACTGACTGATTGACTGGCCGACAAGCATGCAGACAGACAGACATACAGACAGACGTACAGATAGCTTGCTTGCTTGCCCTCGGCCTGTATGTATGGCAGTTCCCTTCTTTCAAGGAACACAGCGGGTTTGATTTCACGTGCTTTTAGATACTAGGTCTTAACCCACAGATAAAATGAGAGAGTTCAAAGAGATAGAAAGAGAGAGAGAGAGAGAGAGAGAGAGAGAGAGAGAGAGAGAGGGAGAAAGAGAGTAATATTATTAATACTCACTTGTATTGCACTAGAATCTCTTTTAGTGAACTGGCGGGGAGCAGAGTCGCTCACTGCTTGGTCAGATGGAGGAAACTTTGTGTCCATCCTATCGGTGGACAATGTCTTTCTTAACAAATTTGATGATCCCCCGTAGTGTACACTTGAAATTTCACCAATTTCCGAGATCAATAATGAGAATTTTTCACCATGCGATGGCACATTTAATAAGTTTTGTTTTACTCTGGGCTTATCACGAATGTGATTTAAGAATGTCACACCGCGAGAACTCAACACATCGTTCAAACCACTTGACCTGTATACATCTTCACCAACAGCGTCGCCAGACGGTCCCAGAGATCCAAATTTATCTTTCGTCACGGGAAAACGTCCCTCGTGCCCACTACTTCGGACCTCCGTCCATCCCGCCGACCCTTTTTGCGGTAAATCCGTGAAATAATCCTTCTTCATTTCGATCGCCATAGACAAGACCATGGTCCGATCGCGGTCTATGATGGACAGAAACAGGGTGAGGGCTAGAAGAGCGGAGAGCATGACTCTAGTCTCATCCTCACATCTAAGAACACATCTCAGTGGCGCAAAATTTCACCAGACGCTCGTCTACACCATTCTGACAAAAAAAATCAGACGATGTTTCCTACCGCTTGTATAATAATCTTCCGTTTTCCCTTCTATTTTTCTTCCCCTCTCTCCCTCCCTTCTTATTTGACTTATCTCGTCTTCCCTTCTTTTTTAAATGTCAGCGAAGCCTTTCTTAAGTTTTCTGGTTGTACACAGAAATTATGTAAAAGGTTTTTTTTAAAAAGACACTTTAATTTAGAACCCACGCGAGTTTTGCGTGGTGCTGGGTCTTTTCCCCGCGTCACGGCTGTGAGAATAAAATATTCACCTTTTCATTCATAAGTTAATTTTTTATTTTTTATTATAAAGTTGTTTTATTTTCTTTTTTGCTCTTCTTGGTTGGTAATCCTCAGTAAGGTGTTGGCTATTGTGTTTCCGGGATGGGGGATTTGTCTTGTGAAGAAAAATATGTAACAGGATGTCTGTCGGACGACAGACATTACTTTCTGAGTGAACCGACTTTTCCTGTTTTGATGACGTTACTCTGAAAAAAAAATTAAACAAAAATAATATATATATATATATATATATATATATATATATATATATATATAACATTTTAATAAATTAAATTAACAGGAAGCAACAAAATAAATGATGGGAATCTTCTGATCACGTGACATGATCACACATAAACACATACCAGTGACACCACAGAATATAATTATGTGAAATGCGCATCTTCAATTCAAACTGACTGTACCGAAAGCCTCAATGTTTGTATTTTTGTGCAATATTTAGGTGTTACACTACTAATAAAAAAACACGAAATTAACACCAATGGCGGTATTTTTTTAAATTCATTATTAGAGGACTTTTTTAATAGCAATGGTCTTTTTGAGACACATATATTCTGTGACAAACACACATCCGTATCAGAGGTGTGCGGATCTTGAAATTTAACGTCCGCGTCCGTCCATGGATTTATATCAATGATCCGCGTCCGCAGAATCTTACAACATTGGTTTGCAGTCAGTCCGCGCGCCCGCATGGCTGAAATTTAGCTGTTTAAATGACTTGAAATTTTTTATGTTTAAGCTAAAGAAGATCCGCGTCAGTCCGCGAGTCCACAACTTAACCATACGAAGTGTCCGCTGTCAGTCCGCGGATTCGGAAAAGTCTGCGGATCCGCTGTCCGCTCATCTCTGATCCATATATAACATACATCTTACGATTACCCCATAATAGAAAAAAGGGGAGATAATTACGAAATATTGTCCGAAAAGCTTCTTTTTTTGTCTTTTAAAGATTTCTCTCAAGTGACAAAGCACTGAGTAAATAAAAACAAATTCACTAATAGCTTCACCGGGGGCGTCATAATTCCCCAGTCGGGAGAGGGGGCGAGCGACGGCACGTAATTATCGCCCTTTTTTTTTTTTGCTAAGCGGCCCAAATAAATTTAAAAAAAAATTCATTTGTTAAATTTGACACGTAAACAAAAGAATGACACACCTACGTTAGGGGTTAGAAGAAAACAAAACCAACACATATACAAGCATATTTATTCGACGCAAATCCTTATCCTTAAATACATAATCGTCCAACCCGTGTGTCTCCCTCAGGTAGTTTTCATATCGTGCGGTGTATGCGTTGTAACCGTGTTTCTCCCTCGCAGGTAGTTTTCATATCGGATTTTGTTCATGGCAATAAAAGCCAAATCTTATTTTCTATTACAGTATTTCATACATTTCTTTGTTATTTCTGTTCATATCGTATTCTGCTCATGGCAATAAAAGCCACATGTTCTTTTCTATTACAGTATTTCGTATATTTCTTTGTTATCCCTTCTGTCGGATTTCGTTCAGCCAGCTTCAGCAGGCTTTCCCCACTAGTATTTAATAAATGTTAAAAAAGGAGTAAGCAGTGATGGACGACGTTATGTCTGTGTGGGTGGGTGGGGGAGTGGTGGGGGGGAGGACTGTCTACATATCACCCGCTAAATCATGTCAAGGTTCTTTTAGACCAAGGCCACGATGACCTACATTTCCATTTACTGGGACACAGACGAAGTGGACACTATACCGTAAATAACCAGATGTAATTCTATTATGTTTAAATTTTTTGTTTATATGACATAAAAAAAATACAAAAAAAAAACAAAAAAAAAAAACAACAACACGGGACGTTTAAATGAAGTAATTATGTGACTCAATATTGATCATGTGACTTGGTATTGATCATGTGACTAGACATTGATCATGTGACTAGACATTGATCCACTCATCTTCTTTAAACTGTCGTCGCCCACACAAATGCATTTTTACAGATGAGTTTAAAATGATGTGTCAACACTTTTGTTTGGATGAAAATAGATTTGTAATTTGTTTTTTTTTAAAGTCATATTAAAAATAAACTATAAATTCAAAAGTTGAAAATGAAGAAATCTAAAGATTGAAACATTATTATACAAAGCCATACTCAACCAGTGGGATTTAAAGTTAAACTGGCATTGCTGAAATTTAAAATGTTGACGTAAATGGACGCAATCATACTTTTAGGACAATTTATAAGAAAACACTATAAAGACAAATGTTTACCGCACTTAAATTTTTTTCTTTGGCCTAGACCCTCTGAGAAAATACAGGAAACTGTTTCCTAACTTCCTTATTATTTCCCTTGATGGATGTGGTGGCTCACTGTAGCCTTAAGGACACATAAATACGGATTATTATTTTTTTTTTTGTTTTACATGATTATTTACACAACTATTTACGCGTCTACATTTACACTGTTACGGCACTATAGGTGTGCGAATCATCATTTCTAAACAAGTGCGTATGCTCTCTGGCTCTCCTAACTCACGTCACATCGTTCATCCACACAAAGGTACACATGTGTTTCCGTTTTATACCACACGTACAAACAACAATCACACACACACACACACACACAAACTGTGTGGACGACACGTCATCAAATTTCACGAGCTTTTACTTAATTAATCCACTAAAGTGCTCGGTAGCCCCAATCAGTGGCGTTGGAAGGGTACTGCGTACTAGGAAAAGGGGCGCCAAAGGAGCGGTATTAAATGATTGTTCACTTTTCAGATTGGGAGGAGTAGTTAACTAACCTTGGGTTCCTGAACTAATTGGGCCCTATGCTGCCGGCCCCCACCCCCGTGAGGCGTTACGTAAAATTGTTTACGTAAGTGCTGTCAATTTATGAGAATTTTTAAAAGCTGAACTGTGTACGTCAGTGAACATGATTTTAGAAAAACGCACGTCGTGGCAGTTTGTTTTGTCCGAAAAAAAAAACGGCTCGACAACGGCCTGTCGGGTGTAGGACGACAAACGTGCGTTTAACGCACCGTCATGTTGGTGTGGGGATACTTTATATATTCGTGGGGAAGAGGGCGGGGGTCCGCGAACTTCATTTCGACCGTCTGAGGAGTCTCAAAATTAAAAAAATAGAAAAAACAACTAGCAGAAACCTTAAATGGACCATGGACGACCTTAATTTGCATAACAAGAATGATAAACCTGTGAGGAAATTTTTTGAGAGTATCTCAGTAGGTCTACAGCACCCAACCTATAGACAACCATTTCTTTAAGTTATGTGGCGGCTTCATTCGCACGAGGCAAAAAAATGAATGACATGTCGTCTAAAATTTTCAGACGGTTGGAAAATGTTAAAGCAGTTAAACTACTTCAGAGATTAAAAAAAAAAATAATCTATAAATTAATGGGTGACGAAAGTGTGCAATCTGACGTCTGCCAATGACGTGATCAGGTGCCAGGTCATGTGACATGACAACTACCGACCAATCAACGACTAGAATGAATGAGGAAATCTGAGACCTATTTCCCTTCGTAGATGGTTGTTTTTTTTCTTCCCGTTTTTTCTATAAACAAGTTCGGTAACTGTTGAGGGGGGGGGACACACTTCAAGTAGCAAAGAAATAATTTCGAGGATTGCAAGAATGAATTGATTGCATTGTCGTTGAGAAGGCTGGCTGTTTACGTCATCAAAACACTTTTTTTTTTACTCCAAACTTTTTCCCCCATTACAAAGTCTCAGGACTTGAATTATTGTTGTTGGCAAAACGGCCGCCATATTTAGGGTGTGGCATCCCGACCACATCTCAGGGTCCTCAAATAGGAAGATAGGGGACCCCGGTTGTCACAATTTGTCAGGGTGCCCCATATTTGCTATCTGGGGGGGGGTCCCATTTTGGCAAAAATACAGTTTGTTGGTTTAATTAGTTTTGTTTTCATTTGACAGGATGTCTTTATAAGCCACTTTGGCCTACGTGTAATAATTTAATCAGGAGAACTCGTTACCATTGGTTGTAATAAATTAATTTAAAGTGCATATGTAATCATTTTAACTGTAGAGTGTTTCACAACACTGACATGACGCTGTTGTCGTCTGTTTCAGGAAATGCAGAACACAGGTGACGAGAATAAATAATTAAAAAAAAAATAACCTAAGTAGTCATTTATATGTGACAATAGTGTATACCAGTTGTTCTCAAACTTTTGCCATCCACGACACACTAAAAAACCATGTTTGGCTTTCGCAAACCAAATGTAAAGGAAAATAAACCGGACAAAAATGAAGAAAAGCTTAATTATATATATATATAATCTTGATTAAGTAGTAATTACAATTAGCTGGCGACCTACTTCAAATTAGGGTCGGTCGCGACCTACACTTTAAGGACCGTGTACCAGATGCTCCGAGAACCCCTACAACGTTTAAAGAAATACTTCAGTAGTTGAGACATAGTAATACAGTCGATTCCGCTTAATTGGGGGACACATCGGGACCGAGGCTTTTTGTCCCAATTAAGCGGCTGTCCCAATTAAACATACAAATTCATTATTAGCTTCTTGGTTTGGTTTCTTTGAGATTTGTCCCAAATAAGCGGCTGTCCCAACTAAGCGGTGTCCCAATTAAGCGGAATCCACTGTATATGTAATAATAATTTTCAGGTCATGTTTAATGATTCCATGTCTCTCCCTCCCCCTTCCCCTCCACCCCCCCCGCTATATCTCCCCTGGTGTCTCCAAGGCCATCGCCCTATCGGCTGTTGTGGGGATGAAAGAAGGGCACCATGAAAAAAAAAAGTCACAACAATGGCCTATAGCAGTGGTGGCGAACGTTATTGGGGCCGTGTGCCCCAAATTCAACCAAAGAATCACTTCTTGATAGCAAAGAGTGCCAACGCGAGCCATAGGTTCGCCAGCACTGGTCAATGGGATCTGAAAGATTTGGTCTCATTTTTACAGGGACTTTCTCTCTCTCTCTCTCTCTCTCTCTCTCACACACACACACACACACACACCACAAACACATACTCGCACTAACGCACGCACGCGTACACACCCCACACACTACTATACAAGGCTACAATCCTGTTATACCAATAAGATATATTATGCGGATGCTCCCCATGCTGGAGAGCAATTGGGATTTGAAATCTCATCGTTTATACTTTCGTGACCCCCCCCTCCCCCCACCATGTAAGTTCGGGGCCCCCTTCTCACGGCGCCTTCTGTGCCAATAAGATAAAACGGCCCTGATCGTGATAAAATATCGCAACATCTGGGTCATGTCTTCAAACTAGGTCATGTTATTATCTTACATCGAGGACATTTTTTCTTATTCAATCACCGTCCAGGTCAAAAGTTGAAGAAAAAAAAAGGTCGGCTGACCTCATTAAGTTAAACGCAGACACCAGCTTCCCATATTTTATTTTTAATGTGGAGTTTAAATTGAACGACTTATTATGTATAGGGCAAAAGAAATGCAAGGACTTTAAGAGTTATCTCCAAACTGTTACTATGTATATATAACAGCCGATAACATTCTTTTTATTCGTTATGTTCTATATATTAGCCTGCTCATCTGCTCGACCATTCTGACAAAAGATAGGTAGTGTTGACGACTTATTGCTAGGTCGATGACAAACAAACACACACACACACACAAACACACACACACACACACACACACACATATATTGATAGACCAATTAATGAAGTGATTGATAAATAAACAAATAGATTGATTATACATCAATATAATGAAATAATGCTATATATTATTAATGTCACTATCTATCTATCTATCTCTGTATATATCTATCTATCAATATATATATATATATATATATATATATATATATATATTGAAATCAAGAAATAGACCAAATATAAATGAAGTAGATTGATTGATAGAGATGGGCTAATAAGCTGATAGACTTCTAGATTTGATGGCTAAATAAAATATATGCGAAACAGTGGCGGCAGATGCAATATATATAGAGAAATATAAAAACATAGATAGGCTTAAAACAAAGAACGACAGATAGAAATAGATAGATGGAAGGTATGGAGATATACAGAGATTTATAAAAATTTCAATGCAGAGAATATGTAGGCTTGGTCATTTGAATAAAGAATGATATTTTGAACAAAAAATAAAAAAAAAAGTATCTACGCACACCGGAACTTATTTCATATCCTGATTTTCATGAACTTTCTGCCTCGATATCTGGGATGGGCACGTCACGAGTGTGAGGAAAGAAAGGGGTGGGGTGGGGGTGGGGGGAGTGGGATGGTGCCAGGAAGCAAGTGATCAAAATAGAAAGGAAGCAGTGTCCAACCAGGCGTGTCAGAATCACGATTCGTCAAGACACAAACAAACAACAAAAAACTTCAAACAGCACGTCTCATTAATAAAACGAGAGATCAACCAGCGCGCACACACACACACACACACACACACGCGCGTGGTTGTGAGGTGCTGAACTAAACGTTTTTTTTTTTTATTGAAGCATGTTATCTCTCCATCTGCGTGTTTATTAAGAGTTGACATCAACAGGTTGGGAGGCTATTCACAGATTGATCAAAATAAGCTGAATGTTTTGTAATGTACGTTGTGTTGTCGGGCGAATAGCAGAGAAACAACGTCATGTAATGTGCGTTGTGTTGTCGGGCCAATAGCAGAGAAACAACGTCATGTAATGTGCGTTGTGTTGTCGGGCCAATAGCAGAGAAACAACGTCATGTAATGTGCGTTGTGTTGTCGGGCCAATAGCAGAGAAACAACATATTGCAATTTACGTTGTGTTGTCGGGCGAATAGCATAGAAACAGCGTCATGTAATGTGCGTTGTGTTGTCGGGCCAATAGCAGAGAAGTAACATCTTGTAATGTTTGAGTACTTTGAAAGTGTGTGATATGTGTGAGTTTGTGTGTGGGGGGGGGGCTAGATTTCTCTTTATTCAAATTGTTTAATGAATCAAACAATCTCGGAGAGGGAGGGAGGGGGGGGTGAGAATAGCATTCATTATAATTATTACTTTTGAATTTTATTTAATCAAAAGTTAATCGTCTTAAAATTAATATCTTATGTTGACAATTCTGAAGGGAGAGTGGGTTATTTATTGTTTAGGAAAATAAGTACATAAGCCGGAAATAAGTACCTAAGCCGGAAATAAGTACCTAAGCCGGAAATAAGTACATAAGCCGGGAATAAGTACCAAAGCCGGAAATAAGTACCTAAGCCGGAAATAAGTACCTAAGCCGGAAATAAGTACCAAAGCCGGAAATAAGTACCTAAGCCGGAAATAAGTACCAAAGCCGGAAATAAGTACCTAAGCCGGAAATAAGTGTATTTGACAGACTGCAATCAATCGGAGCCAGCGCAGAAGTGGGGAGGGGGGTGGGTGCAATTAAATTTTCAGCCCTTGTGCGTCCTAAGGTTGGCCCTGTTGAGAACAGGCGAATGACTTCAAATTTACGAGTAATCAATAGGTAAACTCAATGAAAAAATGGGGGGGGGGGTTAAAGTATTAAGAAGAATAGCGATAAACTTCCAATAGTTCAGACAATAAATGGTAAACTACTGCAGTACTGAGGGGAAGATGAGAGAGAAAAATAAGTTTAAAGTTGTTTTGGTTTTTTTTGTTTTAATGTTCATCTAGAATAAATCATGTCAAAAGCTCTTAGAATACTTCCATAAATATCCCCAATCATAGTTTCAATACAAGAAAATGTTTCGTCATACCATTATACTTAACATATTCATTTAGTGAATTTAGTTTATCAAAGTGCTAAACTTTAATCCATTCCTTGTTTGTTTTTTTTCCCCAGTTTTTTTTTTCTTTAGGTCTTTTGTTCATCATTTATTTTTGTTTATTTTGTATCCTGTTGCTTATATTATTTATCGCTGCACCCACCACTGGCTGTCCTCATACTCCCTCCCCCACCACTGGCTGTCCTCATACTCCCTCCCCCACCACTGGCTGTCCCCATACTCCTCTCTCCCCCCGCCCCACTTCTTAAATAACAAAACATTCTTTCTTTACTTCCTCAATTCAAGTTTTAAACGTTACAGACCCGTTCAATCATTGAACCAACCAGGTACAGTGGACGTAAAATCCGAATAAGTAATTAGAAGTAGCAGCAATCAGAAATTAAATTGCCGCTGTATAATTTGTATAATTTCCTCCTTTTTATGACCTAGATATTAGAGCGGTCAGTATCTGGATATTAGAGCGGCCAGTATCTGGATATTAGGGCGATCAGTATTTAGTTATTTGAGTGGTCTGTATCTAGATATTAGAGCGGTCAGTATCTAGATATTAGAGCGGTCAGTATCTAGATATTAGAGCGGTCAGTATCTAGATATTAGAGCGGTCAGTATCTAGATATTAGAGCGGTCAGTATCTAGATATTAAAGCGGTCAGTATCTGGATATTAGAGCGATCAGTATCTAGATATTAGAGCGGTCAGTATCTAGATATTAGAGCGGTCAGTATCTATATATTAGAGCGGTCAGTATCTAGATATTAGAGCGGTCAGTATCTATATATTAGAGCGGACAGTATTTGGATATTAGAGCGATCAGTATTTAGTTATTTGAGTGGTCAGTATCTATATATTAGAGCGGTCAGTATCTATATATTAGAGCGGTCAGTATCTAGATATTAGAGCGGTCAGTATCTAGATATTAAAGCGGTCAGTATCTGGATATTAGAGCGGTCAGTATCTAGATATTAGAGCGGTCAGTATCTAGATGACTTGGCACATTCCAGAAAAGGACGTAGTGACCATGCAGCTGATAGCGAGGTGGCAAGGGGATAATAAATGGAGAGGAGGGAGAGAAGGGGGGGCCAGCGAAGCGTATGTCTTCCGTGGGAGGGAAGGGGGGAAAGCGAGGTCACTTGAAGGGAGCATCAAGAAGTTGACCATGACAGGGGGCGGCCAGATGTAGGCTACTCTAACCTACATATCAGTGTCATTGATAACAAAACAGATGTTAGAGTTCAAGGCCGCCTACAGGAGTGAATGGGAACTTTTTAAAAAATAAAAAACAACCAATCATCTAGCTAGTGGTTTTCAAAGAGTCGGGTGAGACCCAATCGGCTTGCACTGCTCACGAGTAATAATAGAACTTTGCTAGAAATCCACCTCCACCCCCCCATTCCACACAACAATGAAACATAAAATATTGTGTATTTTTTTAATTCATAAACATTTTTTTATAAAGAAAAAACTATATATATTGTGTTTGTTTATCTTATATATATATATATATATATATATAAGCCACAGATTCAAATGATTCAAAAAACAATTCAACTCTTTGTAGCCGCTCAACAAAAACATACCAATAAACAGCCCCGTAGCGGGAAAATTCTACAGCAGGGACCAGGCATTCTACAGCAGGGGCCAGGCATTCTACAGCTAGGGGCCAGGCATTCTACAGCTAGGGGCCAGGCATTCTACAGCAGGGTCCAGGCATTCTACAGCAGGGGCCAGGCCAATAGCGGTGGGGGGCAGGAAATAAATGTTACTAAGTAGAGCAAACAAGCAGAGGGGGGGCAGACAAAACGCAGGAATTGGGCCCGCCCCCCCCCGCACGCTACGGGCCTGCCAATA
This sequence comes from Bulinus truncatus, assembly GCA_021962125.1. NCBI lineage: Eukaryota > Metazoa > Mollusca > Gastropoda > Planorbidae > Bulinus > Bulinus truncatus. Next base: position 2,997,521 of record JAGDYQ010000010.1, on the reverse strand, counting down.
AATAAATCAAACTCTTCATTCCGAATATATTTGTACGTACTTTGTGAATTAAAAACAATGGGATTAAATTCAGAATTGTGTCAAGTACATAATCATCATTATATTTAAAAAAAAAATAAAAACCCAGACATGTTTTAAAAAAGTTGTAATTAAGCGTAAATAAAACACAGGGAGGATTTAAATTAAAATAATAAAAACCCAGACATGTTTTAAAAAAGTTGTAATTAAGCGTAAATTAAACACAGAGATGATTTAAATAAAAATAATAAAAACCCAGAGAGGATGACAGTAAAATTACATTCACATTCTGATAAAAACGAATTAGTTTCATTTTAAAGCGATTAGGAAAATAAATAAATAAACAAATGAAAAAAAAAAAACAACATATGTACTAGTCTTTTTTGTATCCAAAAACATAATAAAATACAAAGATTTTTAAAATTGTGGCCATGCAAAAGAGTATTAATAAATGAGTTTACCTTTCAATAAATAAAACAATGTAGTTTACACCATGAGCACTGATACGCAAGTCAAATATCTTAGACACAGATAACCACCTCTATCCCTCTCTCTATATATATCTTGTATATACAAACTGTACAAATCTATTATTATGATGCGAATTAATTTTTTTATGAATTTTTTAAATATTTTTTTTAAAATTTAATTGAAACATGTATTTAAATATATATATATATATATATATATATATATATATATATATATATATATATATATATATATATATTGTATATTTTTTAAAAGAACTTCATAAATAAAACACAAACCAAGTACGATAACTCTACAGAATGTCGTATCTATGCTACTACATAGATGCGCGTTCTCGGCCGTGGCACGCGCGAGCAGATATTAATAGCACGCCGCTATTTCGTTTCCGTCTTGAGTTGATATAGAGACATGAACTCCCCCGCTTCCCCATCCTACGCAATACATCGCTACGATTAATCAAGTTGTAACAAATGGACTCTTAATTTTGGTGGCCGGTTTTATTGCCAACTGTGAAGTGCAAAATAACATATGATTTGAATCTTTCCTTAATAATAATAAAAAAAAGTAAAATAAAACTGAACAATAGTCAAACAAACAATTTCAGGCGGATTTTTTAAAAAAAAGTTACGCACAATTTGATATTATTCAAATTAATATTGATGTAATATGTAGGTGGTTGCCAGATGCGGCTCTGAGAGCAGTATGCTGCTCTTTGATGAGCTGTGTGCGGCTCCCGATGATCCAGTGTTTTCTACTTTTGTTTGCTAAATTTTGATAATAGGACTACACTGCACCTAATTAATTTTTAGTTTTTGTGTTTTCTTTATAAAGACCCGGGATACGGGCTGTCCTTGACCCCCACCATGCGTTCCCCGCCCCTGTAATAAGAGAATAACGGTTTAACGCTTTCATTATTTTCATTATTAAAAAAAATGAATGCTATGACTATAAGAGGATTTATTTATTTCGATTTAGCGTAGACAGTTATTTTTTTTTTTTTGACTTGATCCTGAGTGCTCCGTCACTATTTTTAAGTTCTCTTGGAGAAGAAGGCGTAGTATGTGGGTGTGGTAATTCGGGGAAAGGGCGGGGGGGGGGAGGGAGGGGGATGGTTGCAGGCGGCGTTCCTTTGAGGGGGGGACTATTTATAAATACTGACGAGGAAAATATATCACCGCTGGGCAAATTGACCGATAGCCGCTCTTGCGATGATTTCTTTTAATAGCCACCACCACCCCCCCACACACCCCGGGGACATCCGCTCCTCCCAGTTCCGATTTAAAAACAAACAAACAACAATAACGTCCGCCCACGTAAACTGACATCGTCTGATCTCATGCAGTGAGGACATTAGGGACAACATCAATTGACATGTCACTGGGTACCCCCCCTCCCCCCCCCCCACACACACACACTCACAGAGGAAAGACATAATTTGACTGGACACACTCCGGCAATCGATGGATTGGGGGAAGGGGGGAGTGGGTAATGGAACCGTGTGACTCGAGGCGGGGCGGTGAGTGTGATGGTGGTGTTGTTGGAAGTTGATTTCATTGGATTTATTTATTACTAGCTGTACCGTGCAAAACCTTTGCATAAAGTTATATCCCCTTATGCTTGATCGGTAGGCTAGGTTATTTTTAGTTTCGGGCAGATCCGATTTTTTTCATGATTGTATTTTAAACTGGAATACTATTGTATTAATTCTTTACTTTCGATTTAACGCACACTGGAAATGAGTATTATTATATATGATGTGCTGGCTATTTCCATCTGTATCAGGGGCGGCTCTAACATAACGGCGATCTAATGGACACCATTTTTTTTTTGGTTATATTAGGATATGAATTGGTATAACCAGTGTAGTGAGCCCTGAGCTGCTCCTACTCCGTGGGGGGAGGGGGGAGAGGGGAGGGTAACCTGGCGGGAATAACTTATTTTGGTGAGATGGCAATATGGTTCAATAACAATTGAACCAAGGTACCTGGGTTGGCTGCCCTGGGACAGGAATTTTTGAGTGGAAGACAGTTTATAAACCAATATGGATGTCTACAGAGGCGCAACTAGACCAAACTTTCAGGGGTGTGGGTGGGGGGGGGGGCAAAAAAAATCACTTGTATTAAACATCATGAGATACAACTTACTTACATGTGACTAATTTTGGTCTGATCTTATAATTTTTTTTTATTTCCGGGGGCGGGGGGGGGGGCAAATGCCCCCAATACAACCCTCCCCAGTTGCGCCACTGGATGTCTAAGGGGTCATTATGACCTTATGATGTCACACGGACAGGGATAACAGCCAGAGGACTTACTGATCACATCTTGAAAGGAGATGAAGAGGGGGGGGAGGAGGGGCTAACAATTGCTTAGTGATGAAGTGCAAAGGAGTGGAATCGTGGGGATAGGGGGGAGTTAATAACTAGATATGATTTTTTTTTTATGAAAGCAGTCTAATTCTTTTTGAAATTTATTAAGTTATTACAAACTTTCTTTCAAGAATGTACAGAATGAACCTTAAATACCATAGTAAAGTGCAAATTAAAAAAAAAAAAATTAGCCTTGAGTTTTGAAATGACATATGACGGCCTCGAAAAAACAACGCAAAACTTTACAAGACACTTTTAAAACTCTAAATTCTTTCAATTTTTCTGCTTTTTGACCTAGTTTTTCGAAAAGTTTTTTTTTGTTTGTTTTGCGATGCAGGGTCCCGCTAATGGCAACGATGCTTTTAACCATTTGTTTATTTTACTCGCTAACACTATTAGCACTTTAGCAGTTAGAGGAATTGTATTCTTCGCCAATTGGAAAGTGTTAATTATGAAAACTTTTAATCAAGACGAAATCCTTGACCCATCACGATCAGTGTCACGTAACCTGTGATATAAATAGAACAGATGTTTACAGATTGATTTCTGAAAAAAAAAAAAACAATGAAAACGGAGACACGATAAAAACAGAGTTTTTAAAACATAATTGTTTTTAAAAATATTATTTTTTAGCACAAAATTTTAATCTTATTATGTTTAATTTATTAAAATTTATTTATTTTTGTTTAAAGTATCTGATCTCGGGACATTAAGCACTCAAGCCGAGCACTTTACCCAGTACGAATTCTGCGAAAACTTAATTTATATATTATTGAAATATTTACCTATATAAATAAATACTCTTCCTATACAGAAATTTTTATTAAATAAAAGTAAATAAAATAATAAGCTAATTGCAAAATTAATTATTGAATTATGCATAGTCATGGATCAAGAACATGTATGCAACATTTCAAGAAAATATATCACTAAAAATGACTCAAAATTCGATACAAAATGTTCCCATTTAAACATTTAAACAAACTGAAGTTTTGAGTGGAGAAAACGATTGGAAAAATAATTCAATCTTTAGCACTTTCACTTGCTGTGCTACTAAGTGAGAGAAACTTCGTGTTACAGTAACCTAAGAGCAAATACTTATTTACAATACAAATTTTACTTAATAATTATTACTATTTAATTTAGATACACTAGCGGGAGCTAAGTTGAGCCGATTTGAATTGAAGTAGGTCGCATAAAAATGTGATACTTAATCGAGAATGTATATCATTAGTTTGAGCGTCTTCTCTCTCTCTCTCTCTCTCTCTCTCTCTCTCTTCCCCCCCTCTCTCTCTCCCTCCCTCCCCTCAGCCCCGTAGCCAAGGGGGGGGCATTGGGGGCCGTGCCCACCGCTAGGTGTGGAGTGCCCCCCCCCGGTTAAAAAAAGAAGAAAAAGAGGAAAAAATAAAGAAAAAGTAAAGGTGCCCCCTTGCTGGGTATTGGTGCCTCCCTGCTTACTTTGACCTGGCTACGGGCCTGCCTACCCTCCCCCACACTCTTTCCTTAGCATCCCTTTTTTGTTTTTGTCGTCCGGTTTGCGGTGAAAAAAAGTCGAACAAGTTCTATTACAGGGTGGGCAATCGCAAAAAGTTTGAGGGCCACCGCAATGCCCCATCAAGGTTTTGCTTGCTATTAAATATGTACACCACCACACATGAAAACAGGTTTCATAGATGTCGCAGTTTATTTTGGGGCCAATGTCAGGGAGACTGTGAAATCAGCGGAAACATGAACGCCCCCACCTAAACAGAAAAAAAAAACTCTTTTGTAACAATTTTTGATATAAATGGCGATTTATTTATTTTTTGTTCGTAAAATTAAAAAAAAAATGGTTTCACGGAGCTCAAGTGTTCTGCTTTGGACCGCCGATCGGATACAACTGCTATAAGACTGTCGGCTCTAAACCTACATGGACAGTTTGGAAATGACCCTACGTATGTTGTCATCACATTGTTGTGGTCAATAAATTAGGACTTTTATTGATGGGCCACGGGGTTGGATTAATTCGATAAATTTTCTGCTTGTTTGTTGTTTTTGATGTTATAACCCAACCCCTCCCCTCCTCCCCCCTATCACTGGTCGACAACGCCAGCTCGTGCAGATTATCGACCATTGGCGTAGGTAGGGTACTGCGCCGTTGTATAGGAAAGGGGCGCCAAAAAAAAAAGCGCTGTATAAACCTTTTTTTGTACTTTTCAGATTGGGATGAGGGTTATGACGCGAGTGTTCAACATTAACTGCAACCTGTCTAAACAACAACAGCTATTGTTCTTTATTTATGTATTTATTCAAATTGTTTTTTTACTCACAAAAAAATGTATAATATTCAGATTATACAAAAATAAAATACAATTAAAAAAAATGATTTGCGTCAAGTGCAAAAATAAATTCCAAAAGTAAAGTCGTTTTATCATATTTTTTACTTTTTATTTCCCCCAGTGACGTAATACACATGTCATCATGATCTTTAGACGCCCCCCCCTCTTTCCTGTCTAGACGTGACGTCACCAGCATGTCTTGATGATGCAAATATGTTTCTTATGTTTTTCTTGTCTGATTTGCTCAAAAAAAAAAAACATCAACAAGGGAAAAAACAATATATTTTGTTTCTGACAATTGGATTGGATAATACATGTTTCTGGCCAGTCTTCTGACAGTTTGATGATACATGTTTCTGGCCAGTCCTCTGACAGTTTGATAATACATGTTTCTGGCCAGTCCTCTGACAGTTTGATAATACATGTTCCTGGCCAGTCCTCTGACAGTTTGATAATACATGTTTCTGGGCAGTTTTATGAGAGTAGGATAATAAGTGTTTCTAAACCAGGTGTAGTTAACATATTGATATTGTCTAGATCTCATTCCAACCCCCCTCCACCCCCCCCGCCCAAACCTTTCCCTTTTTCCGCTATTCATCTGTCTCTTTATACATTTATATATTTATTTATTATAGGTGATTAAAAAAAAAACAACTGCTGGGACTGTTTACTTCTTTGCACCCCCCCCCCCTCAACAAACCCCACAACAAAGTTTTCGTTGATTAAAAAAAAATAGTTTGTTTGTTATTGGATTCTTCCCCCCTCCCCCGAAACATTTCAGGTTTTTTCACAGGTTAGGTAAAAAAAGACACATCGGTGTTAGCATTGATGGCTTCGGACTAAATCCTCATTCCACTGCTCTCCTGCACCACTGCTCTCCTGCACCACTGCTCTCCTGCACCACTGCTCTCCTGCACCACTGCTCTCCTCCTGCACCACTGCTCATCTAAACAGGTGACCAAACGCACTGGAACCCCTCAGGTGTTTTCTCCATGTGATGACCGATGAGATGGACTGTGTCGGCCTCATGTTTAACGTCCTGTCATTGACCAATGAAAAGCGTTGACTTTCCAGATCTGGTGAATTGGGCGCGAAAGCGGCAGAAATATCAGGTTTCTTTTTAGCCACGCCGTCTGCAGTTTCCCCGAGCTCTTCTTCTGTTTCCTCTTCAAATTCTGAATCCTCCAAATAGCTTTCTTCATCGACATTTTTATCATCTTCTTCATCCTCTTTAGTGACCTGACATCATAGGAGAGAAGAGAATAAAAAGGGAGATAATAGCATTAAATATTTTTGTTCAATTTATTAAAAGATCATTACCTCCCTTATGTTCATCCGCACATGTACCACTTCGTTGAAAAATAGATAGATAGATAGATAGTCTGGTATATTCAGAGAGAGAGAGAGAGAGAGAGAGAGAGAGAGAGAGAGAGAGAGAGATTGAGATAGGTGGGTGGGTAGATAGGTAGATAGTGATAGATAGATTGATAGCAAGATTAATACATGGACAGAGTGATTTATCAATGAATTGATTGACTAAATGGTTGATATTAGCTGGGTTTTTTTTTGTTTGTTTATATTTAACCAAAGTTTATAAACATCTGCAGATATATATATATATATATATATATATATATATATATATATATATATATATATATATTGATAAATTGATAAACTGACAGGCAGATAATTTGATTAAATACATTGCCTAATTGATCGCCATTTATTTATACATTGATTGACACATTGGTTGATTGATATATTGGTTGGTTGAAAGAACGACTGATGACGTAAAACCCACCTTTCTGCGCCCAGGTAAGACAACATAACCCGGCCACCTGGCCCAGCCGCTGGAACCTTTCACCGTCGCCGGGATGTTGGCGATGACCTGACCCTGTCTCTGTAACATGTGCACGTTGACCACACTCCGTTTGAACTGCGACCAGCTGACGTCATTCACGTAGTGAGCCCTGAGCTCCTCCTCCGTGGGGAACCTGGCGGGGGGAATGACACGATTGGTGAGATGGCGGAATGAGTAGACCACGTGACCAGACCGCCCGGAGCCGATTGGCCAATGGGGAGGCCGGCACTTATGTAACCAGGTCATTCATTTGTGAGGTTGTCACGGCAAGATCTAACAACCTATGATAAAGCTAAATTATTTTTGGTCTGTCCTTCGGCGCTCATAAGGACCGGCCCTGTGAATAGACATTCTGATATCGTGGGGCATATGATGGATGTAGAGTAGCTATGGGAACAGTAACACTCAGTGGAGTAACTATGGTAACAGTAACTAACACCCAGTGAAGTAACTATGGTAACAGTAACACTCAGTGGAGTAACTTTGGTAACAGTAACTAACACCCAGTGGAGTAACTATGGTAACAGTAACTTATACTCAGTCGAGTAACTATGGTAACAGTAACTAACACCCAGTGGAGTAACTATGGTAACAGTAACACTCAGTGGAGTAACTATGGTAACAGTAACTAACACCCAGTGGAGTAACTATGGTAACAGTAACACTCAGTGGAGTAACTATGGTAACAGTAACTAACACCCAGTGGAGTAACTATGGTAACAGTAACACTCAGTGGAGTAACTATGGTAACAGTAACTAACACCCAGTGGAGTAACTATGGTAACAGTAACTAACACCCAGTGGAGTAACTATGGTAACAGTAACACTCAGTGGAGTAACTATGGTAACAGTAACTAACACCCAGTGGAGTAACTATGGTAACAGTAACACTCAGTGGAGTAACTATGGTAACAGTAACTAACACCCAGTGGAGTAACTATGGTAACAGTAACTAACACCCAGTGGAGTAACTATGGTAACAGTAACACCCAGTGGAGTAACTATGGTAACAGTAACACTCAGTGGAGTAACTATGGTAACAGTAACTAACACCCAGTGGAGTAACTATGGTAACAGTAACACCCAGTGGAGTAACTATGGTAACAGTAACACCCAGTGGAGTAACTATGGTAACAGTAACACCCAGTGGAGTAACTATGGTAACAGTAACTAACACCCAGTGGAGTAACTATGGTAACAGTAACTTATACTCAGTCGAGTAACTATGGTAACAGTAACTAACACCCAGTGGAGTAACTATGGTAACAGTAACACTCAGTGGAGTAACTATGGTAACATTAACTAACACCCATTGGAGTAACTATGGTAACAGTAACACCCAGTGGAGTAACTATGGTAACAGTAACACTCAGTGGAGTAACTATGGTAACAGTAACTAACACCCAGTGGAGTAACTATGGTAACAGTAACTAACACCCAGTGGAGTAACTATGGTAACAGTAACTAACACCCAGTGGAGTAACTATGGTAACAGTAACTAACACCCAGTGGAGTAACTATGGTAACAGTAACTAACACCCAGTGGAGTAACTATGGTAACAGTAACTAACACCCAGTGGAGTAACTATGGTAACAGTAACACCCAGTGGAGTAACTATGGTAACAGTAACACCCAGTGGAGTAACTATGGTAACAGTAACTAACACCCAGTGGAGTAACTATGGTAACAGTAACACTCAGTCACTGAAGGAAACGAATCGAGAGGGTAAAAGCTAACAATACGTTTCCTAACCTATGGAGATTGAAATTAGATCTCAGTGGAAATCATTATCGTTTGGTTCACAAGACAGGGAATTCCCTGATATAGGATTGGCTCAATTCTAGTGGAATCCAGCTCCCCATAGCGGGACTGCTGCGTGGGAAAGGGGGGTGGGGGGGGGGAAGCGGACCTGAACATTGATCGTAGCTTTCGAAATTTTATTTTATTTATTCAAATCAGTTGAAACGAAGCCAGCCCTTTGATTTGAATTTTTTTTTTTTTGTTGTTCAGGAGCGCTAAATTTACTAGCTGCGAATTAAGGAACTATATTTTCCAACTTACGTCCTGGGTATGTGGACTTTTTTCAGATATTCCTCCGCCGCTTTCCGGGGCGACAACCTCAAGAATGTCCTGACTGAAACTCTGAACAGTTTGACACCCTCGCTAATCAAAGTTATTCGTGGGAGGTTTTTTGGAGGCTGGATGGACAGTATGGACAGCTCCTGACCAATCAAGAAGAAAAGAAATAATTAAATTATCAATCTTGTTATGAATGAAAATGATCCGATTTTTTCAAATGGTTTGTGATACAATATACCTAATGGTTCTAAGCAGGCCCGTAGCGTTCGGGGGGGGGACAGGGGGCCGGCCACCCTTGCGTTATTTCCTGCCCCCCCCCTCCTGCTATTGGCCTGGCCCATGCTGTAGAATTTTCACTCTACGGGGCTGGTTCTAAGACAATAGACCAAATGGTTCTAAAAATAAATGGACGGCTCTTTCAGACTTCCGGTTTGATAAAACTGACATTTGTCTATTCATGAATTGAACGATAATTGCTGTTTAAAAAATTGCTTACCGTGCAACTTCCCGTCTGCAAGATACCAACGTGAGCAAATTTAGTGACCCTCTTTTTCTTTTTGTTGCCCTCTGTCCGAGCTGTGGCCGGATGACCGCTTCCTTCAAAGTGCGGGGTGGAATCCTGGATGTCGGTGACATCAAACTCTTTCAGCATGGACAGTCTGCCCTGACCAGAGCAGAAGAAGAAAACAGGGAGGCAGATTTGTAGCATGCCATTATTTATATACTAGCTGCACCCTGCAAAACCTTTGCAAAGAGTTATATCTAGGGTTCGAAAATTACGCGTAAGATTGGCGCGCGTAATTTACGCGTAAATTACGCGTAATTTACGCGTAAGTTACGCGTAAGTTACGCCTAAATTACGCGTACCATTAATTCCCAATTACTTGAAAATTTATATCCCTTTTGTTGCTCACGCTCACTGATTGCTAGTAGGTGTATTTTTAATAATGTTTTCAAAGGTTTTAACTTGTAATTTACCGGTCATACTAATTTGCCCGTCGTCCGCATCGGCCACGTATTTCGTCGTGTACTGACTGCATCAGCGGCGGCCATCTTTGACTGAGTAACACCGTCTAATTCGGTCAACGCGGGGCGGGTGCAATGCGCCTCGAAATACGGCCGCCACGGGTGCCGAACTCAGCAAAAGACGGCACACGCGATTGACGCTGGTTAGGGTTCGAAAATTACGCGTAAGATTGGCGCGCGTAATTTACGTCTAAATTACGGGTGTCATTAATGCCCAATTACTTGAAAATGTATGTTCCTTTTGTTGCTCACGCTCACTGATTGCTAGCAGGTGTATTTTTAATAATGTTTTCAAATGTTTTTACTTGTAATTTACCGGTCATACTAATTTCCCCCGTCGTCCACGTATTTCGTCGTGTACTGACTGCATCAGCGGCGGCCATCTTTGGCTGAGTAATACCGTCTAATTCGGTCGACGCTGGACGGGTGCAATGCGGCGCGAAATACGGCCGCCGCGGTTGCCGAACTCAGCAAAAGACGGCACACGTGATCGACGCTAGTGCAATCCGCAGCGAAATACAGACGACGTGGGTGCAATACGCAGCGTAATGCGGCCGACGCGATCGACGGAAGCACTATACACAGTAAAATGTTTTCTATACGTTTCATGACATTTGGAACATATATTATTATAGATAATGTTTATAAAAAAAATTGGGTTTTTTCCAGATTACAATAAAAAAATTTCATGTCAGGGAAAAATGTTTTCTATACGTTTCATGACATTTGGAACATATATAGATAATGTTTAAAAATTTTTATTTTTTTTTTTGATTTTTGGGTTTTATAACCTCCCCGTTTGGCTTGCGGCCGCTTGCCAAACATCTCATGGCGGCATTGTGTAGAAAATTTTTATGATTTTGTCTTATTTTTAACCAGACTTTGGCTTCCTTATTTAAATATTTATTTTATTATGTTTACTGAAACGATTAAAACAAACAATATACTGTACGGTTTTCGCTGTTTTACCAAACGAATACTTCCGGTTTAGGCTTGTGGCCGGATGTAGATGGTACTCCCAATCACTGAAATTAATTAATCGCCACTGTTAACACAACAAATTGCGACAGAAACAATTAAAAATGGCCGTCAAATATGCATTTTTTAAATTACCGTAATTTACGCGTAATTTTCCAAAATTACGTTACCGTAAATTACGCGTAATTTACGGTAACTTACGCGTAACGTTACGCGACTTCGAACCCTAGTACTTATATCCCCTTAGGCTTGATCGGTAGGCTAGGTTATTTTTGGTTTCGGACAGATCCGATCTTTTTATGATTTTTATTACTATTGAATACGTTTGACGATTTTAAACTGGAATACTGTTGTATTAATTCTTTACTTTCGATTTAACGCAGAACCAAACCGCTTTTATTTTATTAGATTGCATAAACTGAAGAATAACTCACTGGATACCTAGCACTCCGTGAGGTGCATGTGGAATAGATTATAGCATAACTAACTCGTTGTAAATTGTTCTCTCTACAATGCATAACAGAATATGTCCATTGAACTATCACCTAACGCCTAGAACTATGTAAATATACAAACTGATACCTCAGTTTAATCTTCTGGATACCTCTTTTTAACCTTCTCTGGATACATCTCACTAAACTATCTCACTAATCTATCTCACTAAACTCTCTGACTAAACTATCTGACTAAAATATCTGACTAAACTATCTCACTAATCTATCTGACTAAACTATCTGACTAGACTATCTAACTAATCTATCTTACTAAACTATCTGACTAAAATATCTTACTAAATTCTCTGACTAAACTATTTCACTAATCTATCTTACTAAACTATCTCACTAAACTATCTCACTAAACTATCTCTAACACAACAGACACAGTGACCAATGTTTGTTTGTTTTTTTGCCTCTCCCCCAAATTGATTCACTATTAAGCTTTCATTTGGTTTCACACAGCTAGACTAGACTGTGTCCAACTTACTTTCATTTGGTATCACACAGCTAGACTAGACTGTGTCCAACTTACTTTCATTTGTTATCACACAGCTAAACTAGACTGTGTCCAACTTACTTTCATTTGTTATCACACAGCTAAACTAGACTGTGTCCAACTTACTTTCATTTGGTATCACACAGCTAGACTAGACTGTGTCCAACTTACTTTCATGACGAAATAAGCGTAGTTAGCCGCTGACCAGTCCGCCTCGACCACTGTGGAATGTGGGACATCCAGAACTTGGGACAGGAAGCACAGACGTCTGAGTATCTCCTGGTCCCAGGACTGGAACAACGGGAACTGCCTGTGGCACATTAAAAATGGAGTTTAGATATAAATCCTTTGAAAAGTACTTTCGTAAATAAGCCAAGATATCTATCTATCTAAGATTTTATCTATTTATCAATAAATCTATTTATAAATCAATCTGCCTTTCACATCACACCCCCCCCCCCTTTCAGTATGTACAATATTTACTTGGCAAATGTTATTTTATCCTGCAGCTGCTGGTTAAACAACACCGGACAAATCTCTAGAAATGTTGTTTTGTCTATCTGGCAGAGTTCAGTTGGTTCCTTGCATATAACAGACGCCGTCCTGCGTCCGTCACCGAGCAAAGCAATTTCCTGAATTGTGCAGATTCAAAATATATCTTTATATAATATATACCCTGGCCAGCATTGAAAAATGATAAGGCTTTCGAACATTGTAAAATTTAACTGTATGTATATTGATGGTTTGATTTACTTTTCCATGCTATTTGAGCTACATTTCTTAAGACAGTTTAAAAGGACTACATTTCTTAAGACAGTTTAAAAGGATTTTGTTGTAAATATTTTTACTCGACGTGCATTATTATCATATGATATTTACTATTGTCATTGTCTGACTCAAACGATGATGAGTTATAAATACATATTAGAAATTATATATGACTAAAATAAACTGGGGAGTTTACCGAATACCTTGTAGTTTGTGTGTTCGATATATAGCCAGAGGTCTGTTTCTAGGGATAATTTACAGAACAAAACAAACAAAAATCAACTGATAACTTACTCTAGGAAAGGGCCAAGTACGGACAAGGGCCAAGTATGAAAAAGGGCCAAGTATGGACAAGGGCCAAGCCCGGCCAAGTATAGACAAGGGCCAAGTACGGACAAGGGCCAAGTACGGACAAGGGCCAAGTATGGACAAGGGCCAAGTACGGACAAGGGCCAAGTACGACCAAGGGCCAAGTACAACCAAGGGCCAAGTACGACCAAGGGCCAAGTAAGGACAAGGGCCAAGTATGGACAAGGGCCAAGTAAGGACAAGGGCCAAGTACGACCAAGGGCCAAGTAAGGACAAGGGCCATGTATGACCAAGGGCCAAGTACGACCAAGGGCCAAGTAAGGACAAGGGCCAAGTATGGACAAGGGCCAAGTACGGACAAGGGCCAAGTAAGGCCCGTCTAGCTGTTAGATCAGGCCAGAGTATTTCTGTTTATGTACATTTACCTTACATTAGTTCATATTACCTTTGCCCAATTTCTGCTCCTGCCCCAGCCTTTAGGTCCAACAGATGACCCCCACATATTGGCCCCCGCGAATCAAAAATAGTCTGCCTTCCCTCCGACTTACACCGAATCCTTCGCCACTTTTCAGCACGTTCTCTATGTTGGTGTAGGTGGTGTCTGTTCTCTCGTCGTGAATGTCGATCTGGATGAAGACGGAACCAGAGAAGATGAAGTAGAAGTCGTACCCGATGTGATCCTGACGTAGTACGACCCGACCTTTGTCACACCTGGTGGTGGGGAAACAGAAGGACTGGAGTGACAGGCTGCTAGTACTATTGGTTATATTCTATACATCATAGGATAGGATCATTTAATTACTTCTATTACGTAATCCTTTTGGGTTAGTATAGTTACTTCTAGTAAGTAATCCTGTTGGGATCATTTAGTTACTTCTATTAAGTAACCCTGTTGGGATCATTTAGTTACTTCTATTAAGTAATCCTGTTGGGTTCGTTTAGTTACGTCTAGTAATTAATCCTGTTGGGATCATTAGGTTACTTCTATTAAGTAAACCTGTTGGGATCATTTAGTTACTTCAAGTAAGTAATCTTGTTGGGATAATTTAGTTACTTCTAGTAAGTAATCCTGTTGGGATCATTAGATCACTTCTGTCACAGGGTATTCCCTATGACAGTGCACTAAATAAATGGTTATGTTGAACGGAAGTAGAAAAATGATGCGCGGTAGTGACGGTTGTTGTTGTTGAAGGAGAGAATACATTATTTTGACTAACCTCGAGTATTGTTGTTTGTATTCATTTATAAGTATATTCAATACATTATATTTTGTTGTTAACATTGTATATGGGAGGTTATTATTCTCAAGTGCACTAAATGGAGGTTTACTGTTGTGATGGTGGTTTGTTGGATTTTGCAGCCACATCGGTATCGGATACCTGGGGTTATTTGTTCTCGATGTCATTTTATCATATTTTGTCATTTTGTTAGTAATGAATATTACTAATTAGGACTGTGAGCTGGATATGATACATTTTAAGTTATTTGTTTATTGAACGGGAAGATGTCCCGGAACCATTATGTTATTATTTGGCATTTTGTTAATACGTATATTCAATACATTATATTTTGTTGTTAACATTGTATATGGGAGGTTATTATTCTCAAGTGCACTAAATAGAGGTTTACTGTTGTGATGGTGGTTTGTTGGATTTTGCAGCCACATCGGTATCGGATACCTGGGGTTATTTGTTCTCGATGTCATTTTATCATATTTTGTCATTTTGTTAGTAATGAATATTACTAATTAGGACTGTGAGCTGGATATGATACATTTTAAGTTATTTGTTTATTGAACGGGAAGATGTCCCGGAACCATTATGTTATTATTTGGCATTTTGTTAATACGTATATTCAATACATTATATTTTGTTGTTAACATTGTATATGGGAGGTTATTATTCTCAAGTGCACTAAATAGAGGTTTACTGTTGTGATGGTGGTTTGTTGGATTTTGCAGCCACATCGGTATCGGATACCTGGGGTTATTTGTTCTTGATGTTATTGATTGTATTTGGTTATCCTTTTTATAAGTAGGGGTATCGTTTAAAAAAAAAAAACAATTGGCATTGTTTCTGTAAAGGTGGAGGGTATGTCACAGGGTATTCCCTATGACAGTGCACTAAATAAATGGTTATGTTGAACGGAAGTAGAAAAATGATGCGCGGTAGTGACGGTTGTTGTTGTTGAAGGAGAGAATACATTATTTTGACTAACCTCGAGTATTGTTGTTTGTATTCATTTATAAGTATATTGTGATAACTTCTTTTAAGTAACCCTGTTGGGATTATTTAGTTACCTCAAATAAGTAATCCTGCTGGGATCATTTAGTCACTTCAAGTAAGTAATCTTGTTGGGTTCATTTAGTTATTTCTAGTAAATAATCTTGTTGGGATCATTTAGTTACTTCTAGTAAATAATCTTGTTGGGATCATTTAGTTACTTCTAGTAAGTAATCTTGTTGGGATCATTTAGTTACTTCTAGTAAGTAATCTTGTTGGGATCATTTAGTTACTTCTAGTAAGTAATCTTGTTGGGATCATTTAGTTACTTCTAGTAAGTAATCTTGTTGGGATCATTTATTTACCTCAAGAAAGTAATCTTGTTGGGATCATTTAGTTACCTCAAGTAATTAATCTTGTTGGGATCATTTAGTTACCTCAAGTAAGTAATCTTGTTGGGATCATTTAGTTACCTCAAGTAAGTAATCTTGTTGGGATCATTTAGTTACCTCAAGTAAGTAATCTTGTTGGGATCATTTAGTTACCTCAAGTAATTAATCTTGTTGGGATCATTTAGTTACCTCAAGTAAGTAATCTTGTTGGGATCATTTAGTTACCTCAAGTAAGTAATCTTGTTGGGATCATTTAGTTACCTCAAGTAAGTAATCTTGTTGGGATCATTTAGTTACTTCTAGTAAGTAATCTTGTTGGGATCATTTAGTTACTTCTATTAAGTAATCCTGTTGGGATCATTAAGAAAAGATTTCACATCTTTGCTCTCGGAACGATAATCTGATAAATAAATGGGCTGCAACAGCAATTGTGGACCGCGTTTATTATAGTGGTCAGTGTGGATGACCGCTACGGTTTTCACTGGTTGGCATTCACGATTTATTGTAACAAGGACAGTGGCGGATAGTGACACGACAGATATATCGTGGGAGAGGGTCATTTCAAGTCAGTGGCAGGGACAAGCCAGTCCAGGTGTATTCATCGGGGGACACTAGGTAGTACGTGGTCATTTCCAGGGTCATTTGATACTTTGAAAAGGGACAAATAATATATATATATATATATATATATATATATATATTTACTTTTAAGGAAAGTAAAATTGTGTTGATATGATTTGTCATTCAAGTGAAGTATTTCTTTTTAATGAAATGAAATACATGTATGCTTAAAATCAGATCTTTGTTCATGTTTTACATGCAATTTCGAAGGAATTTACTAAGTGGACAATTTTGTTTTCATATCTTTAAACTTTTTAATGCGGTTAGATGTTCATTGTCACTTGTTATCTTGTGATGACGCCATATTCAGAATATTACGGGATGAAACGGAAAAGATAATGTTTTTTATTATGCGAATTGAATTTATGCGGCTTTTTCTTGCGGAACGTACACCCTCAGCCCTCTCCCCCCCCCCCCCACTTCCCTCCCTCACCCACATAAGCTAAGGGATCTGATTGCACTTACTTGGTGTAACGGACAACTTGACACAGTTTGTCCCTCATGGCGTCTGTCAGGTTTTCCCTGAAGCTCTTCATGTTCATCAGCAGCTGCTTCAGGTGGTGGATCAGTTCAGGCGTCCTCTCGTCAGGAGGTTGCTGCATCACGACCTGTGCCCACTCTGGCATCCTCGACCACTGGATTTGGGGTTAGGGGAGGTGGGAGGGGGGTGGGGGGTACAATAATGGTAATTAGACTTAAGGTAGCGTGCATCAACATGTATATTAAAATTAAAATTTTTTAAAACTTGTTTCTGCTTATAATCTTACATATACACCGGCGATTCTCAACTGGAGGTGCGAGCACGCTCCAGGGCAGGGCCGTTTTAACGTCATCGTAGGCCCTAGGTACTTTCAAAGTCGTAGGCCCTCCCCGATCTCATTTTTAAATATTTTTCAAGAATGCACCGGCACTTTTTTGCCATTCTGGCTTTCGTAGGCCCTTGAAAAGTCCGTAGGCCCGCTAAAGCGGCCCTGCTCCAGGGGTACGGGTATAGTTTTGCTAGGGGGGGTGGACGCAGTGACATGTAGTTTTCGTTTAAAACAATCAAGAGTTAAAAGAAAAAGGTCGGCGCTTTGCCGCAAGAGTCATCACCAGACCACGTGACCTAAATATCGCATCAGAAAGGTGAGCTCATTCCATAATGAAATTAAGTTCCCCACTGCTCAGGGCCGGCCTTACGAATTAACGGGGCCCAATTTTAACGGATGCTTGAGAGGCCCCCCTCCCCCCTTCTTCTAGCCGGTGACAAGAGACATGACTTATAATGATGGGAAAAATGTAAAATTGCGGGGGCCCATGGCAGGCGCGGGGCCCAATTTGGAGCAATAGGTCAAATCGTCCTGAGGCCGAGGCCTACCCGCGGGCAAACTTTCACACACTTTGGGGTACAGTCGGGAAAAATGATGAGACTCACTGACACACACGAACATGGGCGTATTCATGGGGGGGCAAGGGGGCATTTCCCCCCCCCTACATTTTGAAAAAATGTCATATAAGAGGGGGGCATTTGATTCCCCCCCCCTACATTTAAAAAAAAATGTCATAAAGTTGTTATTTGCCCCCCCCCCCCTTGGAAAATCCCCCCCCTGGAAAAATTCCTAGCGACGCCCATGCACACGAATATTTGAAAACTGTCGATAACAGCAAAGATTTTTTTTTCGTTGCAGTAACTGTTTATATAAATTAGCGAATACATAAAAAAATACTCAATGAAAAATGTTTTCCACACCCTGTGTTACAGAGTATTACAGTAATGTTTTCGCACGTTCAAAAATGTTTGCAAAGGGAGAAAACTAATAAAGAAAATATTTTTGCGCCCTGAGTTACAGAACATTACAGTCAATGTTTTTCACTGTTTGCAAAGGGAGACAACTAATAAAAAAAAAAGTGTTGTGGACCAATTTTTTTTTTTCGAGTTCCAATCGCATGTAGACTAAATGAGTAAACAAGTCGTTTATTTAATTATTGCAACTCTATATATAGCAGGAAAACTATTTTATTCATCAAATATACTTCTCTTAGCCTAATTAAATACTTCAATCTATATAGGCACAGATAAATCAGGCAGTTTTTAGAATAATACTTGTACACGATATGAGTCTATTACTGATTAGATAATATATGTGATTAATATGGTATTACAGATATAATTTTTGCCAGATCTAATTGTCACTGGTACGGGAATATCACATTATAACTACGAACGATGCAAAATAAGTTTTCATTATGCAATATTTCTGTCAAAGATATACAACGTTCCAACGTGACATTTGTATTTATAACAAGACACGATAAAAACAGAGTTTTTAAAACTTACCGTTTTCTAAAATATTTATATATTGTGTGTATATATATATATATATATATATATATATATATATATATATATATATATATATATAAAATATATATATATATTATTTATTTATTTTGCAATGCACGCGTGTGTATCTACCGGCACCCGGAAACACGTTCCAGCACAGATCTCGTTCCGTAACATGATGCAAGGGATGTAACCCATTTATTTGTGCCGTTTGTCATAGTAAAGCACGGTTGTATCCCTTAATTAGTTATGAGAATTTTTTTTTTGACAGATATTTGTTAAAAAATAAATAAAAATTAAATAATTGCAAAATTACAGACACTAATACCGCTAGATATTGTTTTTATCTAACTGTAACAAAACAAAATGTTTTTTTTTCTAGGCCTCATAACTGATTTTTGGCCGCTTGCTTGCTTTAGGCCCTCCGTACTGATGAGGCCGCCTCTGGCAAAGATAAAGCACAGACAGCAAGTAGCTTGACTAACATTTACATACCCCCCCCTCCCACATTCTCAACCTAAAGCAGCTGCCGCCCCTGGCTGTCGGCAGAGTTAATGCTGACCCGTCCTGGTGCCACCACTGAACCTAGACACACTAGGACACACCCAAAGTATGAACTCACTGCTCTATTCCTGTTAAACCAAGACACAGACACACACACACAGACACAAAGTATGTACTCAGTGCTCTATTCCTGTTAAACCAAGACACACACACACACACAGACACAAAGTATGTACTCACTGCTCTGTTCCTGTTAAACCAAGACACAGACACACAGACACACACACAAAGTATGTACTCACTGCTCTGCTCCTGTTAAACCAAGACACAGACACACACACAGACACACAGACACACACACACAGACACAAAGTATGTACTCACTGCTCTGTTCCTGTTAAACCAAGACTTGTCAAAGAGGAGAGCTTGGGACTCCTCGCCCTGACCCTCCTGTCCGGCGTGCGTCTTCGCCCCTGCGATGATGTAGAGGAACTCTGAGTAGGCCGACTGCTGCGTCTTGCTGATGCTCAACTTCTGCATGTCCATCAGCAGGCCGCATAGTGACCGGATGATGCGACCGTACCATCGGAAGGTGCGTATGGATCGGCGCTTCTTCCTCTGGTCAAGTAAGGCAGTGATAGTGAATAGTGAATCAAGTAAGGCAGTGATGGTGAATAGTGGATCAAGTAAGGCAGTGATGGTGAATAGTGAATCAAGTAAGGCAGTGATGGTGAATAGTGAATCAAGTAAGGCAGTGATGATGAATAGTGAATCAAGTAAGGCAGTGATAGTGAATAGTGAATCAAGTAAGGCAGTGATGGTGAATAGTGAATCAATTAAGGCAGTGATAGTGAATAGTGAATCAAGTAAGGCAGTGATGGTGAATAGTGAATCAAGTAAGGCAGTGATGGTGAATAGTGAATCAAGTAAGGCAGTGATGGTGAATAGTGAATCAAGTAAGGCAGTGATAGTGAATAGTGAATCAAGTAAGGCAGTGATAGTGAATAAAGTAAGTATTGTTTAGAGATGATGGAAGATAACTGGAGTATGAGGTTCAACTTAAAGCATGCCTAATGAAATATCTCAGTGTAAATGTATGGAGTGTACTTAAAGACACGACCTACTTCTATCTCTGTCAGGTTCTCAGAACTAGGAGGGACCCAGAACACCGAACCTCTCCTCATGGGTCTGGCAACTTGCGAACTTTTTCTACTGGAACGAACAGCCGATTTATATACAATGGTTATAATTTGACAAATGTAATTATATTGTATTATATCAGTTACACATACACATTACCAAATATACACACACGTATATTTGTAATGTGTATGTGTAATTGACTCTCTCTCTCTCTCTCTCTCTTTCTCTCTCTCTCTCTCTCTTTCATTGATAACTGCGGACTGAGATTTAGTCTCTTATAGTGACACATATTTTAGTTTGACCAGTTTGTCCAAGTGGCGGACAAATGGTATTAATTAAACAAGAATGCAGCACAGAAGACTTAGCCGCTGAACATTTTTTATCAATGACCAGTGTACCTTGAGATGGTCAGTTCAGGGAGGGGCTCAATTATCAAATGACCAATGTCCCTTGAGATAGTCAATTTGGGGAGGGGCTCAACTATCAAATGACCAGTGTACCTTGAGATGGTCAGTTCAGGGAGGGGGGCTCAATTATCAAATGACCAATGTACCTTGAGATGGTCAATTCGGGGAGGGGCTCAACTATCAAATGACCAGTGTACCTTGAGATGGTCAGTTCAGGGAGGGGGGCTCAACTATCAAATGACCAATGTACCTTGAGATGGTCAGTTTAGGGAGGGGGCTCAACTATCAAATGACCAGTGTACCTTGAGATGGTCAGTTCAGGGAGAAGTTCAACACTTGAGTTCCTCCGGCTCAAAATAGTACTGGTCGTTGTGAAAGACAGTTTCCTGCCCAGAATATCGGACTCTCGGAACAACATCTGAAGAAATTTGGTTTTGTAGGCTTCCTGTGTCCACACCTGGCGTATAGAAAAAAAAACATTGGTTATGTACGGTCCATTTTGATTGATAACAACATGTTTACGGCCAATAGTCGGTGCTTAGTTTAACTTATATTTATAATCTATTGGTTTCCTGTTTACATTATATATTACATTCGTAGTTAATTTATTATCAACCGGACTGCAAACTTTTAACCAAAGCCGTTCTAAGGCAGAGACTTTTCAGAGATAACTGGGGGTGGGGTGGGGAGAAGGTCGGGCGAGTTGAAAGTGTCTGTCTGAGCCCTCTTAGCGCCTCATTTAATAGAAGATTAATATTTGAAAGGGTACTATAGTTATTGAGGGTTGGGGGTGGGTGGGTGGGAGCTGTTTCCTAGTTGGCCTATTCATAGGACTGTCCTGACTTAGACAGTTTGGTTGACTAAAGCACTTGTTTCAACTGAAGTCCTAGAATACTGCACACTGAAACTTTTCACCACAGAACACTTACAGACATCTTTTTAAAATGAAGAGGGCAGTGATGAGAAAGAGAGGGGGGGAGGGGGGGTCGTTGTTCACAAAGATAACTCCACACTCATTCACTGGCACACAGTTGTCACCCCTTGTCTTTATGTTTTCACTGAACATTCGGGAGTGGCATAGAGGAGGGTTAGTGTTCCACGAAACACGGTTTGAGAACTAAAGGAAGGGAAGTGTTCCACGAAACACGGTTTGAGAACTAAAGGAGGGTAAGTGTTCCACGAAACACGGTTTGAGAACTAAAAGAAGGGAAGTGTTCCACGAAACACGGTTTGGGAACTAAAGGAGGGTAAGTGTTCCACGAAACACGGTTTGGGAAATACCGGAGGGTAAGTGTTCCACGAAACACGGTTTGGGAACTAAAGGATGGTAAGTGTTCCACGAAACACGATTTGGGAAATACCGGAGGGTAAGTGTTCCACGAAACACGATTTGGGAAATACCGGAGGGTAAGTGTTCCACGAAACACGGTTTGAGAACTAAAGGAGGGTAAGTGTTCCACGAAACACGGTTTGGGAAATACCGGAGGGTAAGTGTTCCACGAAACACGGTTTGGGAACTAAAGGAGGGTAAGTGTTCCACGAAACACGGTTTGAAAACTAAAGGAGGGTAAGTGTTCTACGCAACACGGTTTGAGAACTAAAGGAGGGTAAGTGTTCCACGAAACACGGTTTGGGAAATACCGGAGGGTAAGTGTTCCACGAAACACGGTTTGAGAACTAAAGGAGGGTAAGTGTTCCACGAAACACGGTTTGGGAAATACCGGAGGGTAAGTGTTCCACGAAACACGGTTTGAGAACTAAAGGAGGGTAAGTGTTCCACGAAACACGGTTTGGGAACTAAAGGAGGGTAAGTGTTCCACGAAACACGGTTTGGGAACTAAAGGAGGGTAAGTGTTCCACGAAACACGGTTTGAGAACTACTGGTCTAGACTCTAGAGGATAGTTCCTATTGAAAATAACGCATAAGGGTGAATGTGTGTTTGTGTGTGTGTGGGGGGGATGTATGTATGATGTGTGGGTGTTAAAAAGGTGGGTGGGGTAGGGGTAGTTGATGTGTGTTATACAAATACAAACACTTAAAATCAAAAGCCGTAAATTCTAAATCGAAGAGGATGGTGCATGTGTATACGTGTATGTGTGTGTGGGGGGAGGGGGAGCCTATTGTTTATAATAACAGATGTGAGCTCCTAGCATTTTAGGTAGACACCTATACTGCTGTAATTGGAAGGTGAAAAGTGGGTTGGGCGATCCAGGTGTTGTGTTATATAATTAACTAGCTGTACCTTGCAAAACCTTTGCACAGAGTTATATCCCCATGGGCTTGATCGGCAGGCGAGGTTATTTTTTTGGTTTCGGGCAGATCCGATTTTTTCATGATTTTATTTTAAACTGGAATACCGATGTATTAATTCTTTACTTTTGATTTAACGCAGAACACACACCGCTATTATTTATATAAACGGTTGGCCCTAGAGGACTGGTCCAGTAGTAAGACAATTTATTAGTTTTACCAGTTGGCTAATTTATTTATTTCGTTTTTTTTATTTTGTTTTTTTTTTTTTTGTTTTAATTTCACAAACACTGCATTGCATTTATATTTACACTAAACTGATCTTTATAATAATTGTATCTGTAATATCCAGTAATATTTAGGAGGACCTAGGCATAACTTCATGTCTGGGCCCCCCCCCCCTCAGCATCAGATTTAGTACGAATTAATATTGTCAGTTTCGCTGGAAGAGAAGAGTGGCGCGGGGGGGGGGGGGGAGGAGGGGGGAGACAGAAATGGGCGGAAATTTGCTTATTCGTAACAATGGTTCTAAAATAAACGTCTGAAAATAGTCGATTAGAATGTGATTAGAATTAAGTAGTTAAATTACAGGTAGGTCAAGTGACGTTACCCCCCTATCTCACCTTTATCCTGTCGTCTGTTCGGGAAGCCATGAAGAACGCTTTTCTCAGCTCCAGGTTATGCTTCCTGTATCCCGGCTCGGATTGTTTGGACAGCTTTCTTTTGTTTCTCTCGTCGCCTAGCAACAGCTCGTTGTCACTAAACTTGGCGTACATGTCGTAGGCGCTGAAGGCTCGAGACGCGCTGCTGCTGCCGGCAGCGGCGAGACTCGCAGGGGAAGCAACCGCTGCCATTTTTCTCATTCTTTCGGTTGTTTCCCTTGGACCGCGGTGAACGTCCGACTCGGACCACCGCATGACTCGTAGCATTTGGCGATGATCGCCGCCCCTGGCGAGGTCGTTTTCCGTGATCGCCCCTAGCATCGTCCTGCCGTTGACGTCGTCTCGGTCGTTGATCCGTACGCCTACACCTTTCAGAATCCCCCGCGGGTATGTCCCCGACTGTGGCTTCTGTCCGACGCCACAGTCCGCCATTGTGGACAGAAACAAATTTCAAATATAAATTTGACACCTGAGGATATAATAAACTGTTTAATATAAAAAAAATTGAGATACAGTTGATAAAACTGATAAAAGCGTACACAAATACACTGGATTTCCGTAAACATGTTCCTGATTCACCCGCCACGCCTCTATAAATAAGATTTACAAAAAACCGAGTAAATTGAGATTCAAATAAAATAATAACTGTTTGGTAGATAGAAAAAAAAAACTTAGCGATAACATTCTGTCTCGAAACATTAATGAATGCAATTAACAGATCCAGACTTTTATAAAAATATGTATTTGTATTCATCATTTAGCATTTTTTCTAATCGCGGTTATACAAGAACAACAACTAATTAAGTATCATCTTTTTTATGTAATGCTTAATCATAGTAAGTTTGATTATTATTATTAGTTGGACGGATGGCCGGGTGGTGTAGATACATGCCTGTCGACCTGAGAGTCCTGGGTTCGATCCTCTGTGAGACCCATAGGGAATTTTTCAAGGTGAAATTTGTTTCAAAGTCGTCCCACAAAGTCCACCCAGCTTTAAATGGGTACCTGACGTAAGTTGGGGAAGTCCAGACGGCTGGGTGTTGTGCTGACCACACAATTCCTTCATTTGCTGAGGTTATAGAAACAGATGAATTCTACACTTCATCTGATAGGACTAAGGGAACTTTTTGTGATTATTATTATTTGTTTAAGGATTTCACGAATAAGAGATTAGACTAATAGTGAGCATGGTGAGCATGGTATACTCAACAACAACAAACTACAAGACTCATTCATAAACAGCAATCAACACTTGCCAATTCAAAATACACTTCTTTAACTAACTGTAGAGTATATAAATCAAACCAACAATGTTTCACAAAGACTAGAGCCTGTATTAGAATCCAGATTGGGGTAGATTGGCAGAGTGGCTAGATCACTCAACTGCCAACCAGTAGGACACGAGTTCGTACCCCATGTGAGTCCCGGGATCTTTCTCGGGTCCAATTGATGTCTCTGAGTTCACCCAGCTTAGTGACCTATGCATGCCATTTTTTTTTTTGGGGGGGGGGGAAGGCAAATACGGCTGTGGCATCAAACTAGCCACACAATCACACACTATCCCACACAATCCCATCACAGTAGCCGTGGCTACAGAATCATGAGACTACTTTATCTGGGCTTTGTGTAAGGAACTGTACTCTGATTTAGTACTTAGAATTTACGATGCTGTGACATTCCAATAAACTTACTCGTTTAACTGTACTTGGTTTTCGGGAAACGCTGGAGACAGTTTTGCCATTCGAATGGGACAATGTTATAGTTCAAATGGGATATTGTTATAGCTTTAATGAAACATTGTTATAAATCAATGGAGATTTAGGATTTGGGCGAACGTATTTATTCTTGACAGCCACGTGCAAACACATATTGTTGCCCACATATATATTAGGCATAAACAGTTAAAAAATATTTATAGATAGTTAAATGATAGAATGATAGACGGCACAGATAAGTATTGGACTAATAATATATACATTTTATATATCTGATGTTATATATATTTATACTTTAATCATTTTATTATGAATGATTATGCTAACTATATTCAATACACACAAGAACATTTTATAGCTATATAATGATCCTGTGTGCATTGAATACAGTTAGCATAATCATTCATAATAAAATGATTACATTAAATATATATAAAATTTATTTATATAAATTGTATATGTTAATAATACAATACTTTATACAAATATATAGATCTTTGTTTGTTTATGCTTTGTATATAGCTATAATAGCAACAATCAATTTTTCTCTAAGAGTTAGACCGGCAACACTCACGCCTCGCCCCTGGTATATATATATATATATATATATATATATATATATATAGATAGATAGATAGATAGATAGATAGATAGATAGATAGATAGATAGATAGATAGATAGATAGATAGATAGATAGATAGATAGATAGATAGATAGATAGATAGATAGATAGATACAGTTTCCTTACCCTAATGTAAACTTTAAAATTCGCCCATCTGACATATCTTAACACTCAGCTAAAATTATTCAAATGTGTTTGATATATTCCAAAAGAAACTGTTTCCCCTCGTTGTACAACACCAGCGGCCAGGGATTAGTATTTTTACCTGCAGCGCACATCAATCAGTGTGTGAGATAAGTAAACTATCAACAAAAAATAAGTAGAAATAACACATCCAGAACACGTCCAATATGACAGGAAATATTGATAAACCAATCAGAACACGACTGGACCCATTTCCTCGACTTCAACTAAAAATAAACAAACACTAAAAACGGTTCAAAATGTTCACTTCCCCCCACTCCACAAATAGTGAAACAATAATTTATTTTTTAAAAAATCGTTTGACCCCCCCCCCCCCACCCTTTCACTTCGTCGTAGCTCTCTGCCTCAGCACCGTTCGAACCACTTGAAAGGTGTCAAATCTACAACACAAACACACACACACACACACACACACACACACACACAACACACACACACACACACACTCATTCACCACAAATAAATACATACATAAAAAAACTTGAACTAATCGTTAGTATTTTGTGTGATCGATACTTTAATTGATTTCAGTAATCGTTTCTTTTTTTTCCCCTTTTCGTTTTTTGTGTGAACGTTCTATTCAAAAGTGAGTATAAAGGGGAGGGAACTGAGATATTGGGGGGGGGACATAACTCTGACCTTTCCGTTTACTAAATCCATTTTTATTTCTTTCAGTTGAGAGAGTTCCATTCATTCTGGTGGATTTTATGCACTGTTGACGTGTTCATATAAGGTACCCCAGTGGTCACTAAACGTTGGTCATGGAAGCTCTAAGGGGCCCATTTTGTACCTTTTAAGGGGCCCCATCGCCATTTCATAAAAAAGAAAAGGTTTGGTTCAAAGGTACACTCATTGTGTAGAGTTGCATTAGGTGCATTGCTATGAGAGGGGCCCATGAACTCAAGGTGCCTGTGACATTCAATGAAGCCATCAAATTCAATGGAGCAATCTAATTCAATGAAGCCATCTAATTCAATGAAGCCATCTATTCAATGGAGCCATCTAATTCAATGAAGCCATCTAATTCAATGGAGCCATCTAATTCAATGAAGCCATCTAATTCAATGAAGCCATCTAATTCAACGGAGCCATCTAATTCAACGGAGCCATCTAATTCAATGGAGCCATCTAATTCAATGGCGCCATCTAATTCAATGAAGCCATCTAATTCAATGGAGCCATCTAATTCAATGGAGCCATCTAATTCAATGGAGCCATCTAATTCAATGAAGCCATCTAATTCAATGAAGCCATCTAATTCAACGGAGCCATCTAATTCAACGGAGCCATCTAATTCAATGGAGCCATCTAATTCAATGGAGCCATCTAATTCAATGGAGCCATCTAATTCAATGGAGCCATCTAATTCAATGGAGCCATCTAATTTAATGGAGCCATCTAATTCAATGGAGCCATCTAATTCAATGAAGCCATCTAATTCAATGAAGCCATCTAATTCAATGGAGCCATCTAATTCAATGGAGCCATCTAATTTAATGGAGCCATCTAATTCAATGGAGCCATCTAATTCAATGAAGCCATCTAATTCAATGAAGCCATCTAATT
Organism: Bulinus truncatus; assembly: GCA_021962125.1. Classification (NCBI taxonomy): domain Eukaryota; kingdom Metazoa; phylum Mollusca; class Gastropoda; family Planorbidae; genus Bulinus; species Bulinus truncatus. The sequence goes on along the minus strand of JAGDYQ010000010.1, from coordinate 2,969,674 downwards.
CAATGGAGCCATCTAATTCAATGAAGCCATCTAATTCAATGGAGCCATCTAATTCAATGGAGCCATCTAATTCAATGGCGCCATCTAATTCAACGGAGCCATCTAATTCAATGAAGCCATCTAATTCAATGGAGCCATCTAATTCAATGGAGCCATCTAATTCAATGAAGCCATCTAATTCAATGAAGCCATCTAATTGAATGAAGCCATCTAATTCAATGGAGCCATCTAATTCAATGAAGCCATCTAATTCAATGGAGCCCATGCAACTCAAAGGTGGTACCACTCACAAGACGCCCGCATTAGTTCAATTACGCATGCAATTTTAAAAAAAAAATCTCTTAAATGGAGCCCAAGCGCCGTAGTTACACTGCCTCGACGGTCCTGCCTAAAGGATTGATTAGAAAAAGGGGGTCTACTTGAATGTAAAATTCTGAGAACCACTGATCTCTGAAAAAAAAAAAAAACTTGATTTTTTTCTAACTCACCAGCAAATCGAATGATTTTATTTTTACCCCTGAAAGAAAGAAATGTTGTCGAGGTGCGTCTGTCGAATATAGAACTTGTCTTCAATAGAATGAAAAACGTTTGTATTTAATTCTCCATTCAGCTATTGAAAGCGACACATTTTTATGCCTCCACTCCCCCCCCCCCCCCCAATATCCAACCCGCGTTCTCCTCGAAACCCTATTCCTCTCTCTCTCTCTCTCGCTTTCTCTCTCGTCTATCTCCAGTTGTACGAGTTGATAGATCCATTCATTAGGTTTATATTGAGCAAGTTTTTGGTTGCTATTTATTAAGAAGCGATCAGGGGTAGGGGAGTCGGGAAAAGGGGGGGGGTGGAGAAAGTAATTAAGTGTGGTGTGAACGAAACTGATTTTTTGAGAAACTTAGAGAACATTTATTAACATGTTTTTAAAAAAAAAAAAACATTTAGATGTATTATAGCACCTGTATAACGATTGGGGGGGGGGGGCATTTTTTAACAAGATTAAATAAATTGAGAGATTATTTGTTACAAAAAAAATATTCATTTTGTATCGAGAGTTCCCCCCCCCCCCAATTATGAATGACGTCATTGCTTGGTAACCGTAAAACTGACATTTGAATTAAACATTTTTGTACGCGTGTGTTAAACTTAGTTTTATTTACTTTTCTAATTGTGTACCCCTACAACTGTATTCTGTAACTCTTATATTGGCTTATTTAACATTTGTATAAACTTCTTCAGACCCAAGTCTACTATAGATCGAAAGTAAGAATACTGTTTCCTTTTAAATTATGAATGTCTTCTTGCCTGTGTTTCGATGTAATAAATGTTTTTTTTAAATAATTTATGTGGTTTTAAATCTGAGACATAAAATTATAAAACCTTCTCTCCACTTTGAGATTATATAACATCATGTGGTTGAAAAGGTTCAGCTAGTTTGAGCAGTAAACAGGCTATTTTAGGTTGTTTTTGTTTTTTTTTGGTTTCGGACAGATCTTATATTTTCATTTTTTTGTAAACAATTCAAAAATGAAATATTTTGTAATAATATAAAAAAAAAAGCAACAACCAAACATTTGGACCAAATAATTTAATCTTTCAGACCAGGGCTTCTTAAACTTTTGTAATTCATGACCCCATATATGATTCCGAGTTTCTTGACGACCCCATACAAATATAAAAGAAAAATAAATTAATATTTTACAAGTTAAAAAACATTTTCTGTTAAATTGTATTTTTATCTCTCGCGACCCCAGAATTTTGCTTTGGGGTCGCGACCCCATAGTTTAAGAAGCCCTGTGTTTTTACTTCTACTGCAGCGTTTCTCAAATCGTGGGTCGCGACACAATGGTGAGTCTCAAAAATGATATGAAATGGATCACCAGGTATTTAAATATTTGTTTAAATCGATAATATAAAATCAATCAATCAATCATTGAAGGGTTTGTTTCTATTATCCTGGGCCTCTCAGTGAGTCGTGAATCACACAAGTTTGAGAACCACTGATCTGTGGTGATTCGAGCTGTCAGAAGGTCAAAGTTCAGACCATATACTCGTAACCTGTTATCTCTCCCTCTCTTACAGATTTTTATTTTCCTCTTATTGATACAGTCTTCGGCTCTCTGTCACATTGTCAAGTGTATGATACAATTGTGTCCGACACTAATTATAGAATACATTGTAGCCGTAGTCAATATATATATATATATATATATATATATATATATATATAGACATAGATAGATAGATAGATAGATAGATAGATAGATAGATAGATAGATAGATAGATAGATAGATAGATAGATAGATAGATAGATAGATAGATAGATAGATAGATAGATAGATAGATAGATAGATAGATAGATAGATAGATAGACAATAATGTTACAGCTAAGTCAATATTTATAATAAAATCATCAATCGTGTAAAACTAAATCCACTTAGATATTTGACACAATGTATGCAATCCCGGTAAACACCATATTAACAATATATATTTAAACACCTTATAAACAATCCCGATAATCGCCATATTAACAATATATATTTAAACACCTTATAAACAATCCCGATAATCGCCATATTAACAATATATATTTAAACACCTTATAAACAATCCCGATAATCGCCATATTAACAATATATATTTAAACACCTTATAAACAATCCCGATAATCGCCATATTAACAATATATATTTAAACACCTTATAAACAATCCCGATAATCGCCATATTAACAATATATATTTAAACACCTTATAAACAATCCCGATAATCGCCATATTAACAATATATATTCAAACACCTTATAAACAATCCCGATAATCACCATTATATAAACATTCGTGTTCCATCCACACGGTAACCACCAGCCACCCACAAACAAAAGTCCACCTCCACACACCGCAACCGTCTACCACTACTACAACCACCGCCGCTGTCGCTTACATATACTCACGTCGCCCCAAGTGGCAGGCCGTGTGACTACTCACACTTACAGCTGATTGAAGGTTTATTTAGCTTGTCGCCCCCCTTCTCTCCCCCTCCCCCCTTTCTCCTTTTCCCCCACGGGACGCTTTCCCTGGACAAAACGACTGAATGCCTTGTACAAATAAACACCAGACCCCCCACCTCCTATTCCCCCTCCCCTCCCCCAAACTCACCCTCGCCCAAGATACTTAAGGACCCCAAAGTTTGTATTTCCTCCCCTGTGAGGTCTTATAGACCCCCCGCCCCCCGCGACGGCGTCGACTTCTGGGCTGGCTGGCCTAGGCGACTGTCTCCTCCTCGGGAGCGTTTAACAGAGGCAGGGCCGTGAACCGGATGTTGAAATGTCGCTGGGAGGGTTTCTTTGAGTGCTGAGTATTGTAGGTGGCGCTGTGCTGTGGATGACGAAGTCAAGATCCTACTCAGTTGAACCCAGCTTATAGCTTAAAACAATAAAATAATTTGTTCCGTTGATAAAAATAAAAAAAAAAAAGATAAGCCTTTTTGTTTTTAATCCATTGCATGACGTCATTTTAGTTGTTTGTTAATATAATGGTTTGATTGACGGTAAACATAAAATGAAATATCGACAAAATGCTATACAAAAATACATAGTAATAAAAACAAATGATAAAGTAAGTATGAAATATCCACAGTGTTTCCAGTGGATAAAGTTTAAATGGGCGTGGTTGGGGGGGGGTAATATACTAGCGACCGAATTGTGCACTGGATGACGAATTACCTAAGACCCTGTGAGCCCGTGACATTGACGAATGCACTGGACACGAGCGAATGTAAAGGGAGCAGTTACCAGCATATAATATATAAAAAAAATATGTGTACACTGTTTTATACTGTTGTTAACTACAAGATACTGCTCAACATGTTCTCAGCACTGATATATATATATATATATATATATAAATATATGTATATATGTATATATACTGTTTTACACTGAAATGAACTTCTATTTAGTACTACTTTATACTGTTCTACATTCCTTTACTTTTTTTATATACTGAGAAAGTCTGCTACATACTGTTATATATATTAATAAACATTGCTATATGCTGGTTACTACTGCTATACTCCGCAGCAACACCACTAGTATATATAATAATTTACATTTAAAATTGTCTGTTAAAATTGTATAAATTGAAGTCCATATTGGTCAGTTCCTACACCACAAGTGGTCAGTGTTGTCGACCTTTTTTTTCCATCCAGCGGTCATTTCACAAACTATGGTATCACACATTACGTCATCACTGAGACAGAACCTAGCCACCGACAGAAATTAACCGTTTGAGAACAAAAAGGCTCAATTCAAATGAACTTGATGTCCGCTTTCATTTGGCTGCAACCCTCACAAGATTATACCCCCCCCCACCCCCCGGAGAACCAAAAAAAAAAAACTCACATCAAATAATGTATTCATATATCGTAATAATTAAACAATACATAAAGACGAGCTTATGGCGTCATCAAAAAAGGAATAAATATATAAATCGAATGGTCATTCATTTGCAACCACATTTTTTTCGTTTTCTTCTTACATTCTCCAGACAAAGCGATTATTTACCCTCTCTGCAATTCCTCTTTTACATTCATTCTCTCTGCTTTCATTTCTATTCACTTTATCAATGTTTATCCGACTTTCTCATATTCCACTGGTGTTCAAAGCTCCGCTCTCAGAACATACACACACACACACGCACGTAATTCCATCTGTTCACCTCCATTCAAACACCGGCCGCCCGACCACCAATTTACCCCCTGACATGTCCGTTAATTTGATTTTGCGTCACCGAACCTGGCACGATACCCTCGATAATTGAAAGTATAAATAGCCGGCGAGTGCTCGTTTAGGACGGAGTCATCCTTACACACGAGTTTTAATAAACATCTTGATACGGACAGGAGCGAGAGTTAATCCAAGAAACGACCATCTACCGAGGGGTGGGGTGTAAAAATAATAATACGGACTGCTAGTTGATATCGCATCGAAATGATGAAACGAATTCGTTCGTCAGTTTTAAATGTACAATCATTTCGTTACGAGCGAATTCTCACGTGTGTGTGTGTGTGAGGGGGTGTGTTTTTGTGTCACGTGTGTCTGTAGCATTGTATTAATGCAGGGTTGTTTTTGTTTTTTACTAAGGATAATGTTTTGAATTGACCAATACAGGACCGTCTTATGAATCCCTGGGAAACCAATGCCCTTAGCAGAGCACACTTCCGTCGTCAACTACTGAGAATGGTGATGTAATAAGAGTATTTTCAGGCAGCTACTATCAGTCACAGACGTTCATTCATAATTGTAAGGGCGACCCCCCGGGGGGAAGGGGTGGGGTGAGGCAGAAAAGTCGTCAGGCTTTTATTGTGTTGTTGTTGTTTTTTTTTTGGGGGGGGGGGGGGGAAGGTGGGGGCACATGAACGACAACCAGTCACTTCCTGATCCAAGTGAGTGGGTTTGGCAGTTTATGGACAGACAATGACAGCCATTTTGGAACTGTTTGCCACAAGCATCTATGACTTGTCGTGAACTGTTGAAATGTGCTTGTAAATAAAACAAGCAATTAAGCCTGTTCCATTCTGGACACAGGACGTGTTAGCGCATTTTCATGTTATGTATCAGTACGTTTGTTATCTTTCAGTAAATATTTGTAAATTTTGGAAATGTTTATAAATTCAATTGTGTAATGCATATATCTGAAAAAAGATATTAAAAGGACGTTTCTTTATATTTGAAAACAAAATTATTTTCTCTTAAATCTAACTACAAGTGGTTTGTGGTCACTGAAATAGGACTCATAATTGAAACATTCTAAATTGTAGTCATTTAATCGTCCGAAAACTCCGTCAATTGTTGTTTTATATAAAGTACGGGAAGTAAGTCATGTTGAATAACTGTTACAAAAATAAATAATGATTACGCCCCTTTGATTAGCTTTTATTATTTATATTTAAAATATAAACAAAACGGTACATAAAAAACTCGTATATTTTGGCCCTGAAAGGTCAAATCGCGAAATGGACTTTTGATGTACACTTGGCAGGCCAAGACCTACAAAATGATATATACATCATGGGTCTAGGACTTATGGTTGCTGAGATATAGGGCGGTCCATTATTAATATAGCTTATATTGTAAAAAACGGTACTTTATAAGGCCCCTTTTACGGCCCTGAGAGGTCAGATCGCGAAATGGAAAAAAGCTATTTCTTGGCATGCCAAGACCTACAAAATGATACATTCATCATGGGTCTAGGACTTATGGTTGTTGAGATCTAGGGTGATGACAGACAGACAGACAGACAAAACGGGGACAATAGAGCATTTTTTTTCGAAAATGCTCTAAAAATGCAGATCCAAGCGTTGTAAGTGCAACAAGGCCGGATTAAAATGCACTGCTTTATGCAGCTGTGTCTGTGGAGCCGACTTTTCAGTACAACATCCAGTTCGAGCATCTAACACAAATTGAACTCATTGAACCAGATTCAAAAATGTGAGGTAAATTTTTTATCATCATACTCAAAATTTACTTTTGTGGTCATTTTTATGTTACTAAAAATAGAAACTTAACAAACTTGTGCATTTTGTGTATCACATTTTGTTTTGCGTTATAAACTGAACATGTGTGTCAGGTTTGGTGTTTGTAGCTTAAAAATTATCAGTTTGTCACCTTACATGAATTTCTTTAAGGGGCCATTTTTAATGTTACTATAAATAGAAACTGATCAAAATTTTGCTGTGGCCCTGTATCACATTTTATTCAGCATAAAAAAAACTGAACATCTGTGCCAGGTTTGGTGTTTGCAGCACAAAAATGCATGATTTGTCAACATAGAACCCCAGCTATAAGCATGAAAAAAAAACACCTATTATAGTTTTATTCATCAAATTTGTACTATGAAGGGGGGGGGGCTATTTGTGTGGAGGGAGCCCTCCAGATATGGTATACTTGGTGCCTGCACTACTCGAGTATTTTCACCTTGGATACTTGTACTTTCATGGTCAGTACTTAGAACATTGCTGGGTGATCTTAGGTCTTTACTTAAGAAATGTTCCGCTTTCAGAAGATTCATGCAAAAAAAAAAAATGTTCCAGTCAGTGGCGTAGCCAGCTTAGCTCCCACCCGGGGCGCAATACCTTTTTTTTTTAGCGCCCCCCTCCCATTCAAAAAAACCATATAATATTACATGTAAAATATACGATTTAACGCCCCTTTGTGAGTAGCGCCCGGGGCATGATGCCCCCCCAACCCATGGCCCCCTCCCTCGCTACGCCACTGGTTTCAGTTAATCAAGTCATTGTTCAGTGTGAGCGTCTTAAACATTTCGACATTTTTTTTTATTGTTTGTATTTTAATTATTTCTAGAACACGTAAAGATTTGAACGTAATCGAACTCAGACTCATTTCACTTTCAACTAAATCACTGATTCTAAAGGGGAGACAATTCTCACCCTAGCAACAACCCATTCATTCATAAATATGTTGACAGTGAAAACTTTTTTGTGTTTTTTTTGTTGTTTTCGTGGAAACTGATGTCTTCAGAATTTGACTGTCTCTTCCACACAGACGGCGTATTTGAAGTCTTAGATAGAGGGAATTGCTCGTTTACGTAGGAGGGTGTGGTGATGGGGGGGGGGGGAGGGAGGGGGGCGGAGAATGAAAGGAAGAAACCGATAGCCAGGCTCCAGACGGTGCTATGTTATATTAGATCACTGCTACCAGCGAGTAGACAGGTGTACTTGGCAGTGACGTAACGAGACGGTCAGGTCTGTGAGGAGAGTGTGTGACCGGGGTGATAAACTAATAAATAAAACTGACCGATGGAGGTCACTATGCAGTAAAGACATTATCCACGGGCTAATTCAATTTACAGCAGATATTTCAAAAGGCAGGTCGCGTGAGTGGGCAGGACCAAGTGGTAACTTGGCATTTAATGTAATTTTTTCTTCCATGACTTTATATAAACTTTGAAACAAAAAAAAATAACACTTTCTTTAAATAATGTTATCTCATTTATAGACATTGTTTTGTTCAAACCTTAGATGACCAATAGTAATATAACTTACTGCAGTCTAGTTGATAGTTAAGTCGAATTTTTTTTTATTTAAACAGACACAGCGCCTCCCTCCACCATGGCCCACACCAGCGGCGTAGCGTGGGTATCGGCCGCCCAGGGCGGAAGACGATTTTGCCGCCCTCTCATTTAGGTATTTCAATTTAATCTATACATTTTTGCCGCCCCCCCCCTAAAAAGTAATAAAAAGTGCCGCCCGGTGCGGACCGCACCCACCGCCCCCCCTAGGTACGCCACTGGCCCACACACACCAAAATAAAAAAAAAAAGATTGAAAATAAACAACTAGATTTTACTGGTGGAAACTAAACATTTTGTTTATTTACTTTTGACGATTTTTTTTGTATTTAGTTCAATAATTAAATTATAGCTGCAATAGAACTTGAGAAAAAAATAATGTATATAATAGATCATTCAGTGACAAGTTAAGCAGCGTTGTGTCCCTTTTATATGGACATTTTCAAAGCGACGAGAATAAGGGGTGTGCAAACTTTTTTGAATCGCGGACCACATTAGTTTCGTAAATATGTCAGGATGGCCGGACTAAGAACAGTGTGGAGTTGTGTGGAGTGTTGACACGAACTGATATAAATAAATGTAAACGTCTAAACTTAAAAAAAGGCTGGTCACGTGTTTCACCCTGAAATGAGTGAGAGGGCCTGCGGGCCGGTTTTAAACAGTCTGTCGAGCCAGTTTTCGGACGCGGGCCGTGATTCGTCCATGGTTGGCAGTAGTAAAGTGCCCTTAGCCCTACTGGGCCATCGGGTGCAGTTGAAGTGTGTAATTCATTTTGTTTCTGTAACCTCGGCATATGAAGGGATTGTGTGTGATGAAAAGATGGTGCGTTACGGAGGCGGCAGGGGACGGATGGTCGTGTGGTAACACGCTCGGCTGTCTACATGAAAGTCCATGGTTCGATCTCCGGTGAGAACCAAGGGAATTTGTCAGGTCATGATAAATCTTCCCGTTATATCTCCCTCGGTGCCTGCATGTACATTGCACTACCGGCTATGGTGGGGAAGAAAGAAGGGCACCATAAAAACCGTCTTATAAGATCTAAGAGACTCCATCTCATCCTTACAGGGACTTCACGCACGTAGGCGGCAAAGATGGCGGGGGAAATGAGTCAAAGAAATACTCTCAAAACAGAGTCGTTCTTAGTTGTTTTCAAAAATATGAATTAGTGTGTGGAGGTAGAGAGTAGCTTCTAATTATATTTACATTTAGCGTTTCCAACATAGATATCTAAGACTTATATCTATGGTTACCAGTAGGCTAAATACCAAACTTTATAAAATAATTTATAAAAAACAATTCAATGCCATTTAACGTAAAGAATGTGTTTATTTATTATAAAAAGGCACTGAAAAATAAAATATGTTTACATTTTATGCATATACATTCAAAAAGTTGAACAAAAATTAAATTACTCAAACATACGGAACGAAATAACAATCCAAATTGAAAAAAAAAAAAAGTAATAAAGAGTGTAATACTTGCAATAAATATTGTAAGGCACCGCGATTGTCCACTCAACAATGACCACACAAACTGACCTTTTACATTATGCACGTTAGCGAAAATAGCAATGACTGATCGATCGTGGATCGATTTTTGATCAGTTTGATTAATCAAGTACGTCCTGGTAGTCAATCTATAAGTGAAATTCTGAGTAGATACGATAGCGAGGGGGGGTGGGGGGTGTGGGGGTGAAGTTTATAAAGAACAGAGATGGGTCAGCTGTTGGTCTTTTGTATTGAAAGTAAATCAAACCAATAGTATACTCTGAACAATCAAGAAAGAAAATATCACCAAGGCTTTCGTTGCAGTTCGCTAAACTTTCTCGTTGTGAAAAATAAAAGACATTTCTTTAAGAGTATGTACATGTATAAAGTTGTTTTTTTTTTTTATATCTACGTATTTGAAAGTTTACATCACGTGATCAATTTGCATACACCAATCAAAACATTTGACTTAAAGTGGTGAAATTTAAGCGAGTGGGGCGTGTTTCCCGTTACACAGGGGGGAGTCGCTGTATGCGCCCCCCCCCCTTGTTCAGTGTGGTGATCATCTAAAACTGACCAGTTTGGGAAAATCCATAGTCAATCATTCCATTCAATTTATCTGTAGATAAGACAAGCATGGGTGGATTGGGTGGGGCGTGTAACATGAACACGTGGTAAGGTCCCCTTGCCCCGAGGGGGGGGGAGGGAGGGAAGAGTCAGGTAGTGTAACCTGGTATACAATTACAGCTATGTAATATGTAATCAGGAGGGGGGTACCCATGAATCTATGAAGGTAGATTAATTACAAACCAAATAAACGGAACACAAGGAAAGAAAAAAAAAAGAATATTTGTCGATGTAAGATTACATAAATTGTAAGTCAAGATGTAACTAAAAAACTTTCACTGTTAGCAATACACATTTGATGAAACAAAAAATAAAATGTGTTTTAATTTTTCTTATGACGATATAAAAAAAAAACACCAACTTACGCGATTAGCCATCATTTTTTTTAAAAAGTTTCAGGCGTAACATATTTAACATTTAATTGTAAGTGACGCATTTATTTGCTGAAATAATTTACGTTACCAATTTTAATACAATGACACTAAAAATAATACAACACAATACTGTTAACTGCACGACCATGGCAGTGAAGACTTTTTTTTATTGTAACATAATGTAAGATATAAAAAAAATGATAATGCAAAACACAATGAAGGCACTTTCATAGATTTAAAAAAAAAACCCATCAAAAACTTAAATACAACACATACATTTTTTTTTGTTTTGAGAAACAATAATTTTTAGTTGGCAGCAAGTGGTTCTCAAACCACGGTACGGAGCTGGTGGGGGGGGGGGGGTATATAATACTTGATATAAAACTTTATTTACAACATATACTCCAGTGACTCACCCAGTTCGTTGTTTTATTCTTTTCAAAATGCTTCAAATGAATATTTACATAATAAGCGATATCAAAACGTCACGGATATATATATATATATATATATATATATATATATATATATATATATATATACAAGATGCCCGAAATGTCCACGATTTTCAAATATGTCCAGGTTGACCGAAATGTCCAGGATGCACAAATTTTGTCAAACATGTTTAAAATGCTTATGATGTCCAAGATTTTTAAAATGCGAAGTAGTCCAAAATGGTCAAGATGTTCAAAATATCCAGGATATCAAAAAAAAAAATTGTCAAGATGCCCGAAATGCCGAAGATGTACAAAGTTCTATAGATGTCCAAATTGTCCAAAATGTAAATGTGTGCAATTTATGAGAAGACAGAGATGACCACACGCGTAGCTAAGAGTCCATCTCTGGATTTCCCTCAAGGTACTCAAGGCACGGACGAACCAGTTGGACATTGTTGAAAGTTAGCGGCCTGAGAATACACGTCGTGTCTCTGCTGCGACGCGCATGCGCCGTGGAGAGATTCCGGCGACGGGTGCTGGTGCTGTGGCGTAGAGTACAAGAGCTGGGGGTCATTCCAGGGTGGGTACATTGGAGGCACAGCGGCGGGCCATTTAGTCCCCAGCGACTGGGCAGCGTCTGGAAAGAAGAAACAAGAGGGAAATTTTAAAAAATACCTTCAGTGAATTGCTATCGCAACATTTAGTAAATTAACTAGTTATACTTGTAACTCTTTAAGATTTTAAATATTGCGTTCAATTTCAATTGGCGCAATTTTCAGAGAAATTCTGAACTATTCTTGTTGTTTAACAATGTGTTATTCGAAAAATCGGACAAGCCAAAAAAAAAAAGCTATAGTACTTGGTGCATATAATCTTCTTGAGGTTACACTATAAATAAACTTATCCACGAGACTTCACTCAAACAGCGAAAAGGCAACTGTTGATACACATGTTTACTTTGTATCAAATACGTTTGTCTTTTTATGTCATTTAATTTTCTACTCGCTGATCTTGATTGTTTAACAATTTTCTAAACATATTTAACTAGTTGGTGCAAACTTTTGGACTAATGCATGTCTCTTACGTCTAAGAATATTTCTCTCCCCGTCTTTCTATCCTTGTCTTTCTCTTCCCGTCTTTCTCTGCCTGTCTTTCTTTGTCTGTCTTTCTATCACTGTCTTCTCCCTCTCTTTCTCGTTTTCATTCTACCCATGTCTTTCTCTATATTTCTATCCAGGTTTTTTCTTCCCTGTCTTTATTTCCCTGTCATTTTTTTCAGTCTTTCTCTCCCCGTCTTTCTATCCCTGTCTCTCTCTCTCTCTCTCTCTCTGTGTCTCTCCCTTACACACACTTCCATTTCTTTCTATCTCTCCAGTACACTGTTTCTTTCATCAAAACCTACCCTTCCCCTAGCACACACACACACACACACCTGACAATCAGGAATACGATATATCTACACTAATTGAAAGTAAATCTTTGCCAACATAAAGAATGTCTAATGTGAGGACCGTAAAGGTCTATCGGAAAGGTCACAGATGACTGCTGACTCTGTCAGGGAAAAAAAAAAAGGTCACAGGTGATTAGCTGTGTCATAGTCTCGCGTGCCGCGGACCATAGTCTCGTGTGCCGCGGACATGATAGTTTACATGAAAGAGCACTCCACGAACTCACCCATAGACAGGTGATATCCCTTAATGGCTGACATCGGGTTCCACATGTTGTTTCCATAGTGATTGTACATTTCCATCCACATCATGGACGAGTCGGGATTCTGAAACAGACGAGAAACGGGAGAGTAATGAAATGGTGACACATTGTTACAGGTACATCTTCCTTCACACACACATTGTTACAGGTACATCTTCCTTCACACACACATTGTTACAGGTACATCTTCCTTCACACACACATTGTTACAGGTACATCTTTCTTTCACACACACATTGTTACAGGTACATCTTCCTTCACACACACATTGTTACAGGTACATCTTCCTTCACACACACATTGTTACAGGTACATCTTCCTTCACACACACACACATTGTTACGGGTACATCTTCCTTCACACACACATTGTTACAGGTACATCTTCCTTCACACACACATTGTTACAGGTACATCTTTCTTTCACACACACATTGTTACAGGTACATCTTCCTTCACACACACATTGTTACAGGTACATCTTTCTTTCACACACACATTGTTACAGGTACATCTTCCTTCACGCACACACACATTGTTACGGGTACATCTTCCTTCACACACACATTGTTACAGGTACATCTTCCTTCACACACACACACACACACATTGTTACAGGTATATCTTCCGACACACACATTGTTACAGGTACATCTTCCTACAAACACATTTTTATTGGTACATCTTCCTACATACACACACCAGAGGTGTGCGGATCTTGAAATTTAGCGTCCGCGTCCGTCCGCGGATTTATATCAATGACCCGCGTCCGCAGAATCTTACAACATTGGTCCGCAGTCAGTCCGCGCGTCCGCATTGCTGAAATTTAGCTGTTTAAATGACTTGAAATTTTTTATGGTAACGCTAAAGAAGATCCGCGTCAGTCCGCGAGTCCGCAACTTAACCATACGAAGCGTCCGCTGTCAGTCCGCGGATTCGGAAAAGTCTGCGGATCTGCGTCCGCAAGCGGACGCGTCCGCTGTCCGCTCATCTCTGACACACACACACATTGTTACAGGTACGGGGAGAGGGAAAAGTACATTTTTTATCAATTTTTTGCATTTAATAGTATGACAACATTCCTAAAGTGAACTGTAGACGTCGAAGCCTGAATTGGGGCTAAAGGGGGGGGGGTAGATTTCATTATTTTGTTTAGTTTTATTAAGCTGTATTGGCCATGAAATAAAATAGTTGAGTTTGAATGGACTGAATATTTCACACAACGGTATATGATGATGTGTTGAACAATTGTGCATGTGGAGGTTACATCTTGATTTAAGTACACACACACACACACACACACATTACCTGCATCTGGGAGTAGGCGTCGTGTCTCGGGGCCAGGGGCATGTCGTAGCCCTGGTTGGCGGCAGTGGCCATGGCCCTCATGGTGTGGAGCTGGCCGAATCGCTCCCGCTTCCTCCACTTGGCCCGGCGATTCTGAAACCAAACCTGTGAGGAGGAGGAGGAGGAGGACAACACAAAAGAAATGTTAGTTAAGTTTTGGCTTAACATTAATTAATAGCATTTACGGCATGTTTGTTTGATTTAAAAAATATACAGGTGAACAGGTCATCAGGTCAACAGGTCATCAGGTCAACAGGTCATCAGGTCAACAGGTCATCAGAAAAAAATTATAAAATCAATTAGCAGGGTGTCCGTTTAGTCAATTTGAAACTTCGCTGCAACGAAGACATTTATGATAAACAGGAGCGGATTTTGATCAGGTCGGCCATGTTCCTTCTAAAGGTGTGTTATGAAGTGAGCAAAAAAAATGTTTGTCTCTGAGCGACATTTTTGTTTGAGGCCACAATTTGTGAGCGATTTAAGCGATGTCGTCCGTCAGAGTGAGCGATCGCACGTGTAGTACGAGCGACGCTCTGAATTCGTGTGAGCGATCCCTCACGAGCTCAGCTTAGAGGGAAACATTGAGATCGGGGCGTGCGGGTGTAGAAGGAACCTTGGGCCCCCTTTTGAAAAAGATAGGTACTTGAATTGAAGAATTAAGCTAACAAATGTTCCGCAGAGCCCTTTTAAAATACGGGGGGCCCATCGCGTGCGCCATACGGGGGCCCATCGCGTGCGCCAGGTGATACGTTGATTTTAATTTTCTCCGTTCTTTTAATTTCAATTTTATTTAACTGATATAACTCTGACATTTATGTCCTAGTTCAGGGGGGGGGGGTAAAAAAGTGACCACAAGGAGGACAACTGACAGACTGCTGCCACGTGACGACGATTCATGTAAAAGTCATGGGCTACTTTCCATCAACATGCTCTGATGTCCTCTCAACAGAACTCGTTTCTATCACCCAGGGGCCATTAAGAATGTCAGTCAAAGTCGTGCGGTCGTCTTACTTAACTGTCTACCGCGGGGGAAAAAAAAAACCAACATTTAACTGGTGATCCATCTCTGGTGAGTCAGGTACGGTTGTTGAAGTCTTTTCCTCTGCCTACCCATTATTAGGTCAATCCTGACTGACAGACCGCCCCTAGGGGTACGGGTGCGCCGCTAATTGACCGCCCAAGATACGGAGGTGCCGCTAATTCTTATCCAAATACTCTGGCTTCATCGCGGTCTCCAATCTCCTTTTTGACTTAATCCCGTCTCGTGAGTGAAGCTGACTCGGGTCGAGGATGCAGCGAGAGACAGACAGTTCAGAAATTCTATCTATACGTTTTAGTAATGGCGTCAACAAAATGGCTGACGTGGGCGGCGTCAGACGAAAGAAGGTTTTTTTTTTTGTCGTAATGGCGATCAGTCATTTAATAGTTTAATGGTTTTTCCGAAGACTTTTTTTTTTTAACGGTTTTCTTGCTTTTTAGATTTTTTTTTAAACTGTATTTCCCAATCGTCAGTGTAAGTGAAGTCTACTGTACATTTCTGTTATTTGGTCATGTGAAGAGATTGAATGTTCGGAACTCGAAGATGATGGTAACAATAAGAATAAATGCGTCATGCTAAATAATAATTTAAAAAAAAACAACTTTTTAGCCCCTCCCCCACTTTTACTCTTTTTACTCAAAGTAATGTTTCATGAAGGTACGCAGGCAGAAATCCTGGGGCCTTGGCAGACCCTGACAGCTTGCACCCCTCTCCTCATCCACGCAAAAAGAAATTATATATAAATATAAAAGTGATTTGGGCTCTGCGTTAAATCGAAAGTAAAAAATTAATACAACAGTATTCCAGTTTAAAATAAAATCTTGAAAAAAATCGGATCTGCCCGAAACCAAAAAAATAACCTAGCCTACCGATCAAACCTAAGGGGGATATAACTCTATGCAAAGGTTTTGCAGGGTACAGCTAGTTAATGATATTGATCAGTTTGGAAAGCGATTGGGCCACCAGAGATCGCGGGGCATGTCTTCTGGTTGCTTCCCTTCAATACGGCCCGATTTCATGTGAAATTCTTTAATAGACTTTGCGGTTTAAAGTTATTAATCAATTCTACTTTGCTCGTAAATAGCTAGTTAGCTAATCGTGAATCCGACGAGACAATCTACGCCAATGGGTCCCACCCTCTGATCACAGACACCAACACATCGCAGAAGCCCTCCTAACATATATCCTGGTTAAACTCTTCTGTCCCTTTCGCCGGCCATGTGTTTTTGCTCTATAGTATAAAAAAATAGAACTTCTATATAAAAAAAAATCTCAAAATTCATGCATACGCCACATCCAGCCACACACAAACAATCACTCACGGGCAGTTCTCAACTGGTAATGAAAGTACTCGCTCGCAAAGTGCGTTAGTTTATTCCATTCACTGATGATGTCATACATTTCCCGCATAACTATTTATTTTCTAGAACTGAGCTCCAAACTTTTACAAAAACAATCAACCAACTGGCTTAATGCTGCACTTCCTTGACCCCCGCCTTCCCGACCCTACACACTTTTTTTTTTATTATTTTCGTGGCGATCTCCCACGCTGAAATGCCCTTTATCAAAGGGGAGGCAAATGGGGGTTGTTGAGTAGGGTACAATGCCGACAGAGTAATCTGATCTTTGATTTAATTACGATGAGGCGAGTCACTTAAAAATTTGAATCTGTTGAGACAGGCGGCGCAAACACGTCTGACTGCATCTTGCTACACGCGCGTGAGCAGCCAAACACACATACACACTCACGCTCACTGAAAACGCTCAAACATGCACGTGCGCTCACACACAAATATTTTGCTAGAGTTGTTCATTCCAGACCTAACAAATTTATTTCGCCTTTTAACTGAAATACATTTCGTTTGTCTGTGTGTTTGTCTGTTTTGCATTTTCTAAGATAAAAAATAAAAACATCTCGGAAGTTCCACAATTAAGACCATGGACGAGGCGTGAGTGTTGTTGGTCATAACACTTAGAAATAAAAAAAAATATTGATGTTTTGGATGCAATGTGCAAAGTCACAAGCAAACACATTTATATACTTGTTTAAATAATTCGGCTTAAACATATACAATATATATATATTTTTTGTTTGCATGTGAGTCGAGTTCACAGAGGCGTAATTATGGGAGGGAGGTCGAAATTTAAAAGTCCCACGGGCCCCATCTAGAGGGGGTCCCCAAATAATAGTACATTAAATATTAAGTACATTTTCTCATATCATGGTGTTGAATGTCAAAATGCAGGGGCCCCCGAAAAAGTCAAGCCCCCACCGGGCCCCCAAATCCTTAGGTTCGGCACTGCCAGTTCACTATCGACTTCCGTATCCAGCCGCCAATTCAATAATTACAGTGCCATAACATATTATTGTCTATAAATATTACTATGACCTGCAACACACACGCCTCGTCCCTAAAAAAAGCATGCCATTTCTTAAGATATAGGTTTATTCCAACAAAACAGAAATATTTGCATAGGTCTCTGTTTTCACACACACACACACACACACACACACTACACACACACACACACACACACACACACACACACATATATATATATATATATATATATATATATTTATATACTTTATTTTTGTTTTTCTTTCAGTATAACTAAAAAAAATCTGGAATAGTGCGGCTAGCGCTAGAGCAGTTCTCAGCCGGCTTTACATTCACATTTGGAAAAGTTAGTTTCCCCATTCTGTATTTTTTTTAACTGGTCTAACCCCGGGACCTTCATGTCAACAGTCGCAGACCCAACCCCCTCCCCCACCCCCCGTCCCGTACAGCGACGGTGGCTCTATCACTTCGTTTACCCACATAACAGCATCTCATTAGAAACATATATATCATTTGAACAAACAGGTTTTATTAGAACAGAATATCTCATTAGATCAAAATCACTCATTAGATCAAAATCACTCATTACAACAAAATCACTCATTACAACAAAACCACTCATTAGAAAACCCTCGTCGGGACTCATCATACATAAACTGGTCTAGAATAGAAACACATAAGTGGAGACATGTTTGTAAGATGTAATGGAGGTCTCTTTTTTTTTTTTATTGTCGTATTTTTGTCTTAATTTTTATGGTTTAGTTAACATTGTGTTAGTTACTTCCCCTGTCACAAGACGCCATTAAAAAAGGAATCCACCAAGCCGTTGTCATTTTAAGCCACCGCCATATATTTTATCAAACTTATAATTCAACCCATACTTTAAAAAAAAATAGCCTATCGTCTGTAGCCAAATGTGAAAATCACATTAAAAATGAAAAAAAAGAGGCTGAATTAAATCACCCCTACCCCCTATTTTACCACCACGCCCCTGACTACGGGATATTTTAAGACCCCCCCATCACCCCCTCCCCTTCCCATCTTGAACCAGGCCGGTAAATCAAGTCTCCCCATTTTCCCGCCACAAAGTTGACGCGCCACAATATAAAAATTGACGTTTTCCATCAGTTATGGAACAACTAAAACATATTTATTACGTCATCAACAGCTGGGCAGTGCAGGAGGGAAAACATAAATGTAAGGTGAAAACATTCGACAAGGGTGGGTCTGTCTTTCTCTCTCTCTCTCTCTCTCTCTCTCTCTCTCTGTCTCTCTATCTATCGCTCTCTCTCTCACTCTCTCTCCTCTCTCTCTCTCTCTCTCTCTCTCTCTCTTTCTTGACAGATGATCACTGGAGAGTAAGAGACTAGACATCCAAGTAATTATGTATAGTTAATGGGTAAAAATATTGGTAGGGGATGGTAGGGGTGCGGGGGGGGGGAGAACCATTGTGACGTGGTATATTTCTGTATAAGTTTGGGCAGTGCCCAAGAACATAGGGAACTCAAAACGATAAAGTTGAATAAACAAAAAAGAAGAAATTCTCTTTTGATAAATATTTCGCTTAACATTGTCATTGGGAATGTCCGGACAGCCGCTACCGGAAATAAATGTAACTGTATGATTTATTTCGTTTCCTGGAAACGCCAGTTTGAGAACGACCCCAGTTTAATTAATTACAGGTATGTTAATTTCATACTTCCAACTTTGTTTTTTTTTGCTATAGGTTCGAAACGTCCTAAAAAAAAAAAACAACAACACGGGTCCACTTAGAGAATGCCCTAATGGCTAAGAACAAAATTGTATGTAAAATGGCCAGTTATGACATTATTAAAATAGTAACACATTTATTTATTCTAAAAAAAAAAGGAGACAAATTTATAAACAATGTATGAGTTGATGTAGTGTTAGTTACTTCCCCTGTCACTAGACGCCATTAAAAAAGGAATCCATCAAGCCGTTGTCATGGCTAATTAACTCCAAAATAATAATAACAATAATAATAACACAACTATCGAGAGTATAAAATAACAACGTTATTCGTTTTCTTTCTAATAAAACTGTATTCGGTGGTAGCGCGTTTAGTATCTGTCACACCCACTTACAGTCAATAACAACAATAGTTTTATTTGTTTGAAGAATGGCATGCATTAGACCATGTTGCGTACACCTGACTATGTATTTAAATTTTTTTTTAAAATGCACCATCATCATCATGACAACACGTCAACTTACCCCCACACCCCCACACCCCCACACCCCCCGCTCCCAGCCCCCATCCCCACCCCAACACTTCTCACGTCGAATTTAATCGCTATTACTTCCAGGTAACCACAGAATGGAGTTTTTTTTTTTTGTTTTTTGTTTTTGCACCGTAGCTTATTTAATCTTCATTATATATTCGCCATTACTTCTAAATAACCCTCACCATCACCCTCTCTCCCCCCCCCCCCCGGGCCCGTTATACACCTTTTCCTTCCCATAACCTTTTATTTTTTTTTTTCAGATTCTGTCCATTCCTGACTGAAAATTAAAATGTGTTTATCGTGTATCTGGATCCTCTTAGCCTCTGACAGAAATATGCGCGGCTTATCGCGGCGCGCAATGAGTTTCCACTTCCGGTCTGGTGGCCATATTTGCCCAGAAAAAAAAAAGTAAAAAAAAAATATTTCGGCAAACTGCACATGTTTCAAATGCAGCGGGAAAAAAACTTTTTTCAAGATGGGAAGATTTTAAGAATTAAAAAAAAATGTTTTGGAAGTTAAAGAAATAATAATAATAATACTGAAGTAGATGATGCACCTTTTTTTTTGGGTTGACGGTCTTGCAAAAAAAAAAAATAAATAAAAATTGAAGAGACTTGGTGGAAGTTTATACCCGTTTGAAGTGGTATCGCTAATTGCTGCTGTCTGTTGCCATTGGAGATCACTGACTGTGTGGATGGCACCTATATAACTGGGTTTGTTTTAGGATTATATTTTTTTATTTCAAAGGGGAAAAAAAAAGAAGGTCCCAGCAGACGATAGGTCTTAGCAGACGAGAGTAAATCTTAGGATATCAGTTCTGACGTTTAAAAAAAAAACGGTGAAACTGTTGATGGCTTGGGTGCAATGCTTATGCGGTCAGAATGAGTTAGAATGCAATGGGCTGTTAGACTCTCCGTTATAGTATCGATTGTTGACAAGGGTCAGCCTTAAGCCGGTTGGAAGGAAGGTGCCGTATTGAGCCCCAGGCAGAATCGGAGCCCTTCAGGCTTATATAATGTAAATAGATGTACCCTGCAAAACCTTTGCATAGAGTTATATCCCCTTATGCTTGATCGGTAGGCTAGGTTATTTTTGGTTTCGGGCAGATCCGATTTTTTTATGATTGTATTTTAAACTGGAATACTGTTGTATTAATTCTTTACTTTCGATTTAACGCGGAACCCACACAGCTATTATTTATATTAGATTCTGGGAGACTCGTCCGTCACAGCAATACGGGACGCAGAGAAAATACTTTTCCGCGGTTGGGTCTCACTCACGCTGAGGCCGCCCCCTTGCTGCACTGCATTAGTAGCATGGCCAGACACAAAGGTGGCACGAAAGACAGGTGAACAGAAGTGTATGGTGGGGGGGTCATGGTCATTCGTCCAATGACCTAGTCAATGATGATTACCGGTGAACTATTTGATGGCTTCTTTGGGAATCTTATTTGTGACATACATCAAGTCCCAGTTGTGACTCAATCACCTCTGCACCACTGGGCCACATAATAGAAGGAATTGAAATAAACACACGACTCAAGTCAGCGCCGCATAGCTTTTAATAAAAAAAACTCAACATTTGGGGGGAATCCCTTTCACCCCCACCCACGGGCAAAGACGGAAACTGAGAGTTTTTTTTTTTTTTTTAAAACTGTTCTTCAGTAACTATAAAATTTAATATGCTCCCTAAATTTAATGTGTTTCCTGAAACTATACTTTTAACGAGAGGGTAGAAATCCATTTTTTATGTTAACGTTTGCTTCCAGAGCACTTAAAGTTAACAAAGCTGGACATGTATGAAGACATATTTCGTTTCGTTATATTGTTCTTTTAGAATCTTTCATTTTGCCTTGTTTTTTAACAACAACAAAAAAAAAATTCATAATAAATTTTCCGAGCAGACGTCAAACTTCGAAACTGATCTCTGGCACCCAGGCTCATCCCCTCTTACGTTTTGAAACACTCTCAAGCTAGCTAAGGGGTAGGGGGGGAGGAAGAATGAATTGGGGGAGAGGGGTGGGAGGCAAGCTATAGAATCTCAGCACCCCCTCGAAGATCACAGGTACTAAATGATTGGAGTTGACTGTTGTAACCCTGTGAGAAACCCAAAAGGTTGATGTGGAAGGATGATACAGGGTGAGGGAGTGGGAGTGGGCGTGAGGGGGGGGGGCGGGGGAGCTTTAAGTTGACGTGGACCTGATGTTCACGTGCGGGTGTGCCGACCATTAAACGTGTCACGATCCATCTACTCATGAAGGGGGGGGGGAACAATGGTCGGGGGTGGAGGAGTGTCTATGTTTGTAAGTTTGTGTGTGTTTCGAGGGGGGGGGGGGTAGGGTGAGGTGTATTATGAAGTATGCAAGTGCTTCTGATTGTGAGTGCTACATGAATGCATTGTGTTCAGTTGATGTATTACACACGTGAAGACCAATAGGGCTGTTGTTGATGCTGGCTGTTTTGTTTAATATATTTACTTTACATAAAATGTAAATCATTTCTAGGGAGCGACCGATAATCGGATCGCTATCGGTATCGGACCGATATTGGCACTATTGGTTAATATCGGATCGGCCGATTGTTCTAGGGAGCGACCGATAGTCGAACCGATATTGGCACTATGGGTTAACTGTCGGACCGGCCGTTTTTTGGCTGCCGATACATTGTTTTTTTTTTTCACAACAGAGTTGCAGAAAAGAAAATCAGTAAATAACCCAATTCTATAACTAGATCAGACAAGATTTTAAAAAAAAAAGGAAAAAAAAACCGGTACACAGAAATTGTCACATATACATCAGAGATACGACCTTGAAACAATAAGATTGGCATTTCTTAATTCTAATGTATGACCTTGAATGATACAATTAGTGAACATCTGTGTGTATTTTTTGTTGGGATGGGAAGTTTGGGGGGGGGGGGGGGCCCACAAGACTTATGTGTGGGCGAAGTGTCACGAAATATGACAGGGAAGGGGTAAGCATGGGTTGACATACGTCATTAGCTGTATTATAGCACGAGAGAAACACGTGTTTGGCAATTGGCATTGTTGTTGCTTAAGGGGCTGTCCATTAATTACGTCAACAAAATAGGGGGGAGGGGGGGTCAGAAAATTTTTGACAATTGTTGACAAGGGGGAGGGGAGGGAGGTCAAGAAAAGTTGACGTCAACAATGTTACTTTTTTAATTTAATATAATTACTTAATAAATAGGAAAATTAAGCAGCGTTTGTAGTTCTGTGTTACACACTCGCTTAACATTCAGTATTTTAATTAAACTAACTATATTCCTACTAATTTTGCCACATAAACATTTTGGAAGGCACCTTTTTAGGGGGGGGGGGTAATCAAATGTTGACGTAATTTTATAGGGGGGTCTCGGAAAGTTTGACAAGTTGTTGACTAGGGGGGGGGTAAAAATCGCCAAAAATTTGTTGACATAAATAATGGGCAGCCCCTAAAAATAAAATATCGGTATCGGTATCGGTAAAAATGCTGGGGGAAAATATCGGTATCGGACTATCGGTAAAAAGGCATATCGGTCGCTCCCTAATCATTTCCATTCAACCAAAAGCCTGTAAACCTTTCTTTTTTTTAAATTTGATTACATTTTTTTTTATCATGGGGCCTATTGAACAGATATTAATAATTTTAATCTGCAGTAAATATTAAAACTGTGTGTACAATTATGCGATCTATGGTTTTTTTTTTTTTGGTTTTTAATCTTTGACTTTTAAAGTAACGTGTGCAAAATATTCATCGTCTTCTTCAAGCCATTCTGTAATATTAAGTCTGGAGTGACGTAATGATATATGTAACTTCAGTATGACATCGGTTCTTTCCCTTTAGTTTACACTAATATTAAATGATTAAATGATGACCAAAAAAAGACCAAATTGCAACTGACTATGAGAAATTTAAATCGGTGACAACAATTTTGAGGTTCAAAGTTGGCATCGCGCACAAAAAAACAAAATTGGGTTGTGAGCGTCAAAAAGATGTAGAGCCGTCTCATGTTAAATTAGATTGCTAAATATAATGTTATAATGGAAATGGTCAAGTTTACTCACAACATGTTTTGATTAGGAATGATCACACACAAAACACAAACAATTTTTTTAATTAGAAATATTTTTTTTTATAACACAAAACTGCAGCGACGCTTCTTCTCATCCAGCCCTTCTATCCACCCATCTCTTCTATCCAACCATCTCTTCTATCCACCTAGCTCTTCTATCCACCCATCTCTTCTATCCACCCATCTCTTCTATCCACCTAGCTCTTCTATCCAACCATCTCTTCTATCCACCCAGCCCTTCTATCCACCCATCTCTTCTATCCACCCATCTCTTCTATCCACCCAGCTCTTCTATCCACCCATCTCTTCTATCCACCCAGCCCTTCTATCCACCCATCTCTTCTATCCACCCAGCTCTTCTATCCACCCAGCCCTTCTATCCACCCATCTCTTCTATCCACCTAGCCCTTCTATCCACCCAGCTCTTCTATCCACCCAGCCCTTCTATCCACCCAGCCCTGTAAAATTGAGAACTAACAATTTATAATTTGTGAAAACTAACCCAAACAAAAATTGCTTGTCCCTTGCTGTCAAAAAATCTCTCTCTCTCTCTCTCTCTCTCTCTCTCTCCCCCCCCCTCTCTCTCTCTCTCTCTCTCGATCTCTACCTAAAATCTCTAAACCATCCTGAAATATTTTATAGTCAGTTCGGGACGTGCTGCCCAGGTTTAATAGCCTCGTTTCAACCTTATTTCCTAAAAACTGTTGAACCAGGAGGTGAAGGGAGTCGGGGAGAGAGAGTTTGATGGTGCGCAAAATGGTGAAGGTGTCTAGCCATGAAAAAAAAATCTAAAAAAAAAACATCAACTTTACCCTCCTCGCCACTTTCTCCAGTTATTTCTCAATAAATCACCAGTCACCGCTGTACCGCACGTGACGGGCCGCGTCAATTGACGTAGATGAGAACAAGTTTTAATGGTGCGCACCCCCTCACGCGCACGCATGGATGCAAACACACACACACACACACTTTACGTACACATACATGCGCGCTCAGATTCGTATTTTATCTCGTACTTCCAACATCTTATGTCTCTCGCCCCATCACTCAAGACGACAAGAAACTTGAATGTTGCAATATGACCGACAGAAGCGGGAGGGGAGGGGGGAGGCGAAAAGGGGGGAGGGCGTTAACGTTGCCATATGTCGATCATGTCGTTAGAAAACATCGCACATACCCGTTGGGGCAATTAGAATATTGTCATTAACGCTTGCTGTTGCAATGTTGCAGTAATGTGTTGATCAAAACGGTCCAACGCAATACAGAGTTGAGTTGTGACGTAGCGATGAGTCATATGCGTCTGTCATGCCAGTGATAGGAGTCTGTCATGCCAGTGATAGGTATTTGTCATGCCAGTGATAGGTATTTGTCATGCCAGTTATAGGTATTTGTCATGCCAGTGATAGGTATTTGTCATGCCAGTGATAGGTATTTGTCATGCCAGTGATAGGCGTCTGTCATGCCAGTGATAGGTATTTGTCATGCCAGTGATAGGTATTTGTCATGCCAGTGATAGGTATTTGTCATGCCAGTGATAGGTATTTGTCATGCCAGTGATAGGTATTTGTCATGCCAGTGATAGGTATTTGTCATGCCTGTGATAGGCGTCTGTCATATCAGTGATAGGTATTTGTCATGCCAGTGATAGGTATTTGTCATGCCTGTGATAGGTATCTGTCATGCCAGTGATAGGTATTTGTCATGCCTGTGATAGGTATTTATCATGCCAGTGATAGGTATTTGTCATGCCAGTGATAGGTATTTGTCATGCCAGTGATAGGTATTTGTCATGCCAGTGATAGGTATTTGCCATGCCTGTGATAGGCGTCTGTCATGCCAGTGATAGGTATTTGTCATGCCAGTGATAGGTATTTGTCATGCCTGTGATAGGCGTCTGTCATGCCAGTGATAGGTATTTGTCATGCCAGTGATAGGTATCTGTCATGCCAGTGATAGGTATTTGTCATGCCTGTGATAGGCGTCTGTCATGCCAGTGATAGGTATTTGTCATGCCAGTGATAGGTATTTGTCATGCCAGTGATAGGTATTTGTCATGCCTGTGATAGGTATCTGTCATGCCAGTGATAGGTATTTGTCATGCCTGTGATAGGTATTTATCATGCCAGTGATAGGTATTTGTCATGCCAGTGATAGGTATTTTTCATGCCAGTGATAGGTATTTGTCATGCCAGTGATAGGTATTTGCCATGCCTGTGATAGGCGTCTGTCATGCCAGTGATAGGTATTTGTCATGCCAGTGATAGGTATTTGTCATGCCTGTGATAGGCGTCTGTCATGCCAGTGATAGGTATTTGTCATGCCAGTGATAGGTATCTGTCATGCCAGTGATAGGTATTTGTCATGCCTGTGATAGGCGTCTGTCATGCCAGTGATAGGTATTTGTCATGCCAGTGATAGGTATTTGTCATGCCTGTGATAGGTATTTGTCATGCCAGTGATAGGTATTTGTCATGCCAGTGATAGGTATTTGTCATGCCAGTGATAGGTATTTGTCAAGCCAGTGATAGGTATTTGTCATGCCAGTGATAGGTATTTGTCATGCCAGTGATAGGCGTCTGTCATGCCAGTGATAGGTATTTGTCATGCCAGTGATAGGTATTTGTCATGCCTGTGATAGGCGTCTGTCATGCCAGTGATAGGTATTTGTCATGCCAGTGATAGGTATTTGTCATGCCAGTGATAGGTATTTGTCATGCCAGTGATAGGTATTTGTCATGCCTGTGATAGGCGTCTGTCATGCCTGTCATAGGTATTTGTCATGCCTGTGATAGGCGTCTGTCATGCCAGTGATAGGTATTTGTCATGCCAGTGATAGGTATTAGTCATGCCTGTAATAGGCGTCTGTCATGCCAGTGATAGGTATTTGTCATGCCAGTAATAGGTATTTGTCATGCCAGTGATAGTTATTTGTCATGCCTGTGATAGGCGTCTGTCATGCCAGTGATAGGTATTTGTCACGCCTGTGATAGGCGACTGTCATGCCAGTGATAGGTATTTGTCATGCCAGTGATAGGTATTTGTCATGCCTGTAATAGGCGTCTGTCATGCCAGTGATAGGTATTTGTCATGCCAGTAATAGGTATTTGTCATGCCAGTGATAGGTATTTGTCATGCCTGTGATAGGTATTTGTCATGCCAGTGATAGGTATTTGTCATGCCTGTGATAGGCGTCTGTCATGCCAGTGATAGGTATTTGTCATGCCAGTGATAGGTATTTGTCATGCCAGTGATAGGTATTTGTCATGCCTGTGATAGGCGTCTGTCATGCCAGTCATAGGTATTTGTCATGCCTGTGATAGGCGTCTGTCATGCCAGTGATAGGTATTTGTCATGCCAGTGATAGGTATTTGTCATGCCAGTGATAGGTATTTCTCATGCCTGTGATAGGCGTCTGTCATGCCAGTGATAGGTATTTGTCATGCCTGTGATAGGCGTCTGTCATGCCAGTGATAGGCGTCTGTCATGCCAGTGATAGGAGTCTGTCATGCCAGTGATAAGTGTCTGTCATGCCAGTGATAGGTATTTGTCATGCCAGTAATAGGTATTTGTCATGCCAGTGATAGTTATTTGTCATGCCTGTGATAGGCGTCTGTCATGCCAGTGATAGGTATTTGTCACGCCTGTGATAGGCGACTGTCATGCCAGTGATAGGTATTTGTCATGCCAGTGATAGGTATTTGTCATGCCTGTAATAGGCGTCTGTCATGCCAGTGATAGGTATTTGTCATGCCAGTAATAGGTATTTGTCATGCCAGTGATAGGTATTTGTCATGCCTGTGATAGGTATTTGTCATGCCAGTGATAGGTATTTGTCATGCCTGTGATAGGTATTTGTCATGCCTGTTATAGGCGTCTGTCATGCCAGTGATAGGTATTTGTCATGCCAGTGATAGGTATTTGTCATGCCAGTGATAGGTATTTGTCATGCCAGTGATAGGTATTTGTCATGCCGGTGATAGGTATTTGTCATGCCGGTGATAGGTATTTGTCATGCCAGTGATAGGTATTGTTCATGCCAGTGATAGGTATTTGTCATGCCAGTGATAGGTATTTGTCATGCCTGTGATAGGTATTTGTCATGCCAGTGATAGGAGTCTGTCATGCCAGTGATAGGTATTTGTCATGCCAGTGATAGGTATTTGTCATGCCAGTGATAGGTATTTCTCATGCCTGTGATAGGCGTCTGTCATGCCAGTGATAGGTATTTGTCATGCCTGTGATAGGCGTCTGTCATGCCAGTGATAGGCGTCTGTCATGCCAGTGATAGGAGTCTGTCATGCCAGTGATAAGTGTCTGTCATGCCAGTGATAGGTATTTGTCATGCCAGTGATAGGCGTCTGTCATGCCAGTGATAGGCGTCTGTCATTCAACTGTAGACTCGAACATTGCAGTAATTTTGTAAAGTCAGAATATTTCGTTGGAGCCGTTGGGTTGTTATTTCAATATCTTTTGCGTTACTTGCAACTAGTTCATTTGCTACCTCATTCTATTGATTTGAGAATGACAATTTCACAGTTGAGTAAACAAATTAAACCACAGTCCTGTTCTCTTTCTCTCCCTCTCTCTCTCTCTCTCTCTCTCTCTCTCACACACACACACACACACACTACACTAATCACATAGCCATCCCAACAAATTGTATAAAATAGCATAAAATGAAAGTCAATTTATCCTTTGAAATACTTTTACTCGGTAAAACAGAAGAGTTAAAAAAAAACCTTAATGTAAATTTGTTAAAAATCCTTATCTTCCTTTTGTTTAACAAGAAACGATTGAGAAAAATTAATCAACTGTCTTAACTATCTCAATTACAATCAAAAGAACTACAAATCTGAACTAAAAATATGAAAATAAAATAAAAGCGCGCAGCCACGCCCAGGGAGTTTGTTTACCTGTTCGCTATTGTCATATTGATGTTATCTCACTTTGATACTGGCCGGCTAGCAAACATTGGCCAAAACTAATTCATCATGTGCATTTAATTTGGCCCTATATTTTTATTTGAATCAATTCAGTAACAACACCAACAAAAACAACACTTAACAACAACAACATACTAACAGATAAACACTTTTAGGATTTTCCCGAAAGATTTTAGGCTATAAATAACTGTTCCTTCAGACAGAACCGCGTTTGAAGTGTGATTGCAGATAGCGATAAAACTTCCATCGTCTTATCAATAAGACAGCGGGATGGAAAATAAAAATTTACGGCGTTTTTTTTTGAAAACAACACTTTAAAATAAAACTATGATTCTCAAAAAGTTCCATAAAAAAAATGGCAATTCGCGAATTGAAATTCAGGTTATTTGGTAAAGGTGCATTTCCCTGTTTTATTGTAAAGGAGGTGTGTTTCTGAGACGTTCGGTTATTGTAAAGGAGGTGTGTTTCTGAGACGTTCAGTTATTGTAAAGGGGGTGTGTTTCTGAGACGTTCAGTTATTGTAAAGGAGGTGTGTTTCTGAGACGTTCAGTTATTGTAAAGGGGGTGTGTTTCTGAGACGTTCAGTTATTGTAAAGGAGGTGTGTTTCTGAGACGTTCAGTTATTGTAAAGGAGGTGTGTTTCTGAGACGTTCAGTTATTGTAAAGGAGGTGTGTTTCTGAGACGTTCAGTTATTGTAAAGGGGGTGTGTTTCTGAGACGTTCAGTTATTGTAAAGGAGGTGTGTTTCTGAGACGTTCAGTTATTGTAAAGGAGGTGTGTTTCTGAGACGTTCAGTTATTGTAAAGGGGATGTGTTTCTGAGACGTTCAGTTATTGTAAAGGAGGTGTGTTTCTGAGACGTTCAGTTATTGTAAAGGAGGTGTGTTTCTGAGACGTTCAGTTATTGTAAAGGAGGTGTGTTTCTGAGACGTTCAGTTATTGTAAAGGAGGTGTGCTTCTGAGACGTTCAGTTATTGGTTTTATATGGGGCGACATTTCGATTTGTGTCTATGAGGATGATTGTGTAAGCCGTGAGTTAGAATGTCACCGAAGCAAGCAGAGTCTCTAAACCGCCCCACTGACCCAGTTGTTTAGGGTGGGGGGAGGGGGGCTCTATTGTGTACCTGTGAAATCAAACGTAAGGCGGTGTTCTCATCTTCTATTCAGGGCTTTCTTTGCATGGTCGTCGTTGAAGCAGAACAAATTATACCTTTTAAAAATTAATAAATAAACTAATGAGATTCATATTTAAAGTTGTGTTCTCTACACTAAAAGACCAACAAATGTGCAGGTGAAATTGTAGGCAGTGGACATTATGGAGACAGATTAAAATGAGGATCTAGGAAAAGATTCTATGGAACTGACCCTAGCGGGAGATTCAGGTTCATATTAGCAGGGCCATGCTTATGTATGTGGGGGCCCTAAACCAAGATTTCGTATAAATGGTGGCCTTCGGCAGAGATTTCATAGATTTGGGGGGGGTCCCCGATGAGGAGATTTCATAGATATTTCGGGGGACCTACCGTAAGCACGAAATTTAATAGAAGTTAGACTCGAAGGGGCCCATGTGGCAGTGGGGCCCATGTGGCAGTGGGGACCATGTGGCGGTGCCTAATTTTCCTATTCATACGAACGGCGCTGCGTGTTGTGATCAAGAGAGGGAGCCATCTCATACATACAATTAGGTCTCCCACCTAGAAAGTCCCTAAAACCCTTGCGCGGCCATGACAATCTTTTAAAACATTGGGGGGGGGGTGTCTTTCCAACCAACCAGCAAAGTTTTTTTTTAATAGCAGGAGCTCGTAAATACTAGAGGCCCCTCCCCCCCCCCAAAAGTTTCAGAGCCCACCCCCCACACCTCCCCTCGTCCCCCCCTTGAGAAGCGTTCAAGTTGTCCCACTCAATGCTTGCGATGCTTACAAGAAATTCTCAAAAAAATTGGTAAGGTCTTTTCAAAATGGAAAAAAAAACAGTCGGTTTGTTCTTCTTTCCGTGACCGACTCCTCCCAGCTATACCTCCTCCCAGCTATACCTCCTCCCAGCTATACCTCCTCCTTTTAAATTCCCTAATCACCTCACCCATCAACTGGCGTTGAAAATTTCACCTCTTACAGTCAAGAGTAGCAAGTTAAGGGCGGTGGGTGGGGGGGGGGGGTTGAGGGAACGGGGCGAACGGATCTTCTTTCTTTTATTTCTTATTATTTTTTCAAATGGGCAATCGGAATGTAAGAAGAAGACATAAGTACTGTCGGAGACTTTTTATCTGTCAGTAATAGTAAACAGATGGTCCCCATGTATTGGCAGCGCACGAGAGAGAGAGAGAGAGAAAAAAAACCCAGACCGTCAACCCAGCTGTCTATGATCCCGTATACTGCGGTGATATCTTAACAAGATTATGCTAACTACATAATACTTTAGATAAAATTTTCACTTCAGTTTCTTTTTAAATATATATATATATATATATATCTTATTCCACCTTCGCCTTCCCCCTTACGTTATTCATTGATTATGTAGGGTCGTTGTTATAAGGATTTCAAGAAGAGGTCCAAAAGCAATACATAAAGCAACATCAAATCAGAAAAGGCCTAAAGGCAGACCAAGAAGCAGATGGTCAGAGGAAGTGGAGAAAGACCTTAAAGCCGTAGGAGCGAGAGAGTGAAGGAAGAAGACCAAGAAATACTAAATTGCTTGTTTGTTTTTTTTTTGGAATGGTTCTTAACAATTTGGGCCCCTTCCCTCCCTTAAGCCCCTATAAGAGTTCATTTTAGACAAATGCGGTGTGAAATTATACTGTCTCAGTTTTGAGGGATTAAGTGGTTATCACAACGCCCAGTCGCCTTTACTCCCCCCCCCCATTTAAAGTCTTGTAGCTGTTTAAAGCTGGGCATACTGTGGAAACTTTCACCAGCACCTGAAAATATCCCAAGGTTCTCTCTCTCTCTCCCCTCCCTCTATCTCTCTCTCTCTCTCCATCTCCTCCCTCTCTCTCTTCCTCTCCCTCTCTCTCTCCCCCTCCCTCTCTCTTTCCCTCTCTTCCTCTCTTTCCCTCCCTCCCCCCTCTCTCTCTCCCTCTCCCCCTCTCTCTCCCTCTCTCTCCCTCTCCCTCTCCCCTCCCTCTCCCTCCCTCCATCTCCCTCTCCCTCCCTCCATCTCCCTCTCCCCTCCCCCTCCCTCTCTCTCCCTCTCCCCCTCTCTCTGTCCCCTCCCTCTCCCTCCCTCTCTCTCCCTCTCTCTCCCCTCCCTCTCCCTCCCCTCTCTCTCTCCCCTCCCTCTCCCTCCCTCCCTCTCTCCCCCTCCCTCCCTCTCCCCTCCCTCTCCCCTCCCTCTCCCTCCCTCTCTCTGTCTCTCCCTCTCCCTCTCTCTCTCTCGCCCCTCCCTCTCTCTCTCTCCCCCTCCCTCTCCCTCTCCCTCCCCCCTCTCTCTCTCTCTCTCCCTCTCCCTCTCTCTGGACAAAGATAGGCAGTCCAGTCTTCTACCATGTACGACCACCTCCAACTACTTACAAAATTAAGATTAAAAAAAAACGCTATGAAAAGTATATAATAAAAAAAAATTCATTCTACTGTACAAATATCGAGGCAATGTACACATGTACACAATTTGTTCTTATTTCTTGATAAGGGAAAAGACATGACACATCCACATAATTTGTTCAAATGTTTGTTTGCTTATACTTTTCTTTTAAAATATACATTCATGTTTTTTTTTGTTTGTTTCGTTATTTTTTGTTTTTCATTTCCAGTGTCTGAAATTCCGACTTTTCAAAAGGTTCCCCTATCTACCGCCCACAAAGTCGCGCGACAGACTTCTGAAGTAACCCACTGAGCTCGTGAGTAAATGTACAAAGAATTTCGTTATCAAAAAAGTCTGCGCTATTTCGACAAAGATTTTTTCTGTCTTTTTATAATTATTATTTTTTTTTACTATTTTACACGGTGAGTAAATTTGCTTACAGAAAAGTTGAAAATAAAAAAAAAATGAATACATTTGTGAGTATAATGTTGTTTAGTTAGTTTGTCAGCGTGTGAGCGAAAAAAAACAAACTGTTAATTTACGTGTTTTTTTTTTAAATGGTAGGCATTTTCATCTACACCTTGAGAGAGAAGGTTGTGCTAATGAAAATGATCAGAGGAAACAGAAGTATGTCTTGTTGTTAGAGTGTCATTGGTTAGCGGCTTACCGCCATTACGAAGGGGGATAATTAAATCAGGTTTAATTAGCGGGGGAAAACAGTGGGGGTATTTATGTACACAGTGTTCGCGCGCGTTTGTGTGTGGGAGAGAGAAAGAGTGGTAGAGAGAGAGAGAGAGAGAGATTGGGATAGACAGAAAAGGAGAACGGTAATGTTAAAATCAGACAGACAAGTTTACGAAGACGGAAGGGCAGACTGACAGACGCACTGAAAGACTAAATTACAGAAAGATCATCGATGGACAGATAGATAGATAGATAAATATGCAGGTAGACAGATGAACAGAAAAACCGACAGACGTTCAAACAGACAGACGTTCAGAGACAGACAGACATATATATATATATATATATATATATATATATATATATACTTTTAGATGGATAGATAGATAGATAGATAGATAGATAGATAGATAGATAGATAGATAGATAGATAGATAGATAGATAGATAGATAGATAGATAGATAGATAGATAGATAGATAGATAGATAGATAGATAGATAGATAGATAGATAGATAGATAGATAGATAGATAGATAGATAATGTATAGGATGTTGAATAAGGCTACGAAAATCAAAGCTAAAACAATGTTAGTTGAGCGATTTAAAAAAATATTCATACCAACAAAACAAACCAAACAATCACTTAGGAAAACTAACTCGCTGGGACATTATAGAAGAATAAAATTACTAGATGCACCGTGCAAAACCTTTGTATAGAGTTATATCCCCTTAGGCTTGATCGGTAGGCTAGGTTATTTTTTGGTTTCGGGCAGATCTGATTTTTTTCATGATTGTATTTTAAACTGGAATACTGTTGTATTAATTCTTTACTTTCGATTTAACGCAGCGCCCAAATCGCTATTATATATATATTAGATTAGTTCAAACCTCATCAACGCTAGCCTATTGTTGTGTATCGACTGTATTATGAAGCTTCCATTCCAAGCCGATGTAACGATCAACGGACTTACATCTTCCCCCCTCACACACCCCTCACAACTAGCTCCCTCTACCCTCCACCTACAACAGACCGAGAGTGGGAGGGGGGGTGGGTCTTCAAACAAAAACGCACCAGTCCCACGATGAATGTTTGCCAAAAAAAAAAGGTGAAACAAGATCTAAGACTTTATGAAATTATCTCAAACCCAGGGGGTACCCCGTCTGAGCAACGTTATGTAATGGGCCCACCCCCACCCACCCCCCCACACACCCATCTCTCTATGTCGTACTATCTGTCTGTTTCTCCCCTCCCCCCCATTCCCCCCCCACCCCCTCTTTCTCTCTGTGTGTCTCTAAATCTATTTTATTTTTCTGCATGCTTCTGGTGATGATTACAAACTATCTAAATGTTGCGGTGTGGCTACACTTCGATTTAACTCACGGAAACATCTTATGTGTGTATGTGTCACTCTGTGTGTGTGTGACTGTGTGTGTTTGTGTACGTGTGGGCTTTTCTCTCTCTACTTATACCGGTTTTGCACTTTTACTAAAATGATCACACAAACAAACAAAACAGTTTAGCCAAACGTCGGTGATGGTTTCATTTTGAATTCCTGCACCGAGTGTCTCTGTCTTTATCTCTTCTTGTCCCAGTCACACTTTTATTAAGTTACATTCATTCATTCACCTCTCTCTCTTCTCTCTCTCTCTCTCTCTCTCTCTCTCTCTCTCTTTCTCTCTCCCTCTCGCTCTCTCTTTCTCTCTCTTTTACTCTCTCTCTCTTACTCTCTCTCTCTCTCTTTCTCTCTCTTTCTCTCTCTCTCTCTCTTTTACTCTCTCTCTCTTACTCTCTCTCTCTTTCTCTCTCTTTCTCTCTCTCTTTCCCTCTCTCTCTCTTTTACTCTCTCTCTCTTTTACTCTCTCTCTCTCTCTTACTCTCTCCCTCTCGCTCTCTCTTTCTCTCTCTCTCTCTTTTACTCTCTCTCTCTTACTCTCTTTCTCTCTCTCTTTCTCTCTCTTTCTCTGTCTCTCTCTTTCTTACTCTCTCTCTCTTTCTCTCTCTCTCTCTTTCTCTTTCTCTCAATAACGTCATAACGGGGTCCGCATTACATCGCTACAGGACCTGGGGGAGGAGGGTTTCCTCTGGCGGGGGTGAGGGACTGTAGACGGGTGTATAGTGATCGGGGGCTGTTATAAACAAAAAGTTCAGATCAATGCCTGAAATAAAAAAAAGAAACCGCGCAGTCATATATTTATAGTATTATCAACCGCGCTTTGCTGTCATATCAACACCCCCCCACCCACACACCCCTCCCCCTACCCAACGATTTGAGTTTCTTCGTACTTCCCCACCCCCACCCGGGTGAAACTCCGGAGCTATTCCACGCATCCCATTTCTCCTGCTCCAAGTCATGCGTTCTCTCGAAGCCTTCCTCCTATATCATTCATTTCTACACCCGCATTTCCGCAGCATTCCTTCCTCCCACCCTGATACTCCCCTCCCCACCTACCTACTTTTCCCCCCACCCCTCCGACGTCAACTACTCCACATAATCGTTTAATCTTTATTTCCACGTTCTTTTACATTCATTCATTCGCTCAAAGTTCTACTAACATTCACTACTAGTCAAACAATCACGGCGAGCCCCCCTGCACCCTCCATACCCACCTACACCTCACCCACGCATCTCCACCCTAATCCTCTGTCCCCACCCCCACCCCCCCCCCACTATATGCACATCCCACCATCACTCACGCTATTCGGTGCGCAAACAGTATGACGGGCCGACGGACAGACAGACAGACAGACAGACAGACAGCGGGAGATTTATTTTCTCACACAGATCTAAACATGCTGCCCCCCGCCCCGCCCCGCCCCCTTCCCATCCCCAGCACGTGCAAGCATGCGTGGCACCCCGAAACCCCTCCCCACATGCACGTGGTCCTCTCTCGCCCATGACCTTTACCTCGGTGTGTACTTTGTAAACTCGCCTAGTGTCCCCTACCGTCCCCACTTCCTAAAATATTAATCTCTGCACCCCTCCCCCCCCCCATCTTCTCGTATTTCCCAAACTAAAAAAAAATTATTAAATTCTGATCTCATTTCTGAGTAGTCCATCCAAATCTAGTACTCACTCAGCCCGAGTCAGTGTCTATTTTAAAAATGTGTTGGGAAGATGCGCACCACTCCCCCCCGCTCTCCCTCCCCTTCTTTTCTCTTCTCTGTCATATGTCGCGGGTCTGTTGCTACACCAAACAAGATAACGGGCTCGTCCGTCCGTCAGGTGACATTTTGCCCTGCACATGGACAAATATTTGGACAAACAGAAAAATCGGCCGCGGTCACCGGACGGACGGACGGACGGACGGACGGACGGAGAGGGGAAAAAGTTAAAAAAAAAAAATAGGCAGAGAAAACAATACAGCCAATCATAACTGCGCGAATCTATGGGCAATTATATCTGTGGGCAAGTATATGTGTGGACAAGTATATCTGTGGGAAAGTATATCTGTGGGAAATTATATATGTGGGCAATTATATCTGTGGGCAAGTATATATATGGGAGAGTATATCTGTGGGAGAGTATATCTGTGTGCAAGTATATCTGTGGGCAA
The DNA here is from genome assembly GCA_021962125.1 of Bulinus truncatus. NCBI lineage: Eukaryota > Metazoa > Mollusca > Gastropoda > Planorbidae > Bulinus > Bulinus truncatus. Next base: position 2,933,211 of record JAGDYQ010000010.1, on the reverse strand, counting down.
GTATATATGTGGAAGAGTATATCTGTGGGATAGTATATCTGTGTGCAAGTATATCTGTGGGCAAGTATATATGTGGAAAAGTATATCTGTGGGATAGTATATATGTGGGCAAGTATATCTGTGGGCAAGTATATCTGTGGGCAAGTATATATGTGGGCAAGTATATCTGTGGGAAAGTATATCTGTGGACAAATATATATGTGGGAGAGAATATCTGTGGGAAAGTAAATCTGTGGACAAGTATATCTGTGGGAAAGTATATCTTTGGGAAAGTAAATCTTTGGGAAAGTATATATGAGGGCAAGTATATATGTGGGAAAGTATATTTGTAGGGCAAGTATATCTGTGGGCAAGTATATCTGAGTGTGGATATTGTTGTTCTCATGGATGGACGTAACAGACGGCTTGACCGTCCCTCCGCTGCTATGGGGAATCACCAGTTAGTGTGACTTTAGTTTGCCGTTAACTGAAGTGATTGATTTCACTTTTTTATGGGGGGGGGGGGAGGAGTCAGGGGGACCCCTGGGGTGAAAAATTATTAGGGTGGGGGGGGGGGCAAGATTTGCTAAGCGGCTGACTTGACACATGATTTTTTTTTAATACGGCAGTGAAAAAAACGCAATTCTGTTTAAAGCCCCTCCAAATGTAAATCTACCTCCCCCCCCCCTCTCCAATTTAACGCACCCCCCCCCCGGGCCTGAAAAAGTAAACTCTGATGTGTGGATATTATTGTTCTCGTGTGTGTGCACGTGTGTGTATGTGTGTGTGCATGTACGGGTTTGGTCCACTTGTACGCTCCTGTCATATTATCCTACATGTCTTTTGATGAAAGGAACACACATGAGAAGAAAACATTCGATCATTGAATGAAAACTTTTTAGAATACATTTTACCGCTGCTTGTGACAATACACTTCAAGGTATCGTGGGGGGGGGGGGAATAAACAATCTTATTAATTAAACAGCAGCTCTTTATGAAATATAAACTGTCAAGTATCAACCATAAGGGAAATAAATCATAAAGATACAGATCATAAAGATATAAACCGTAGATATAAATGATAAAGATATGTAAATCAGAAAGATACAGTTCATTAAAAGACATAAATCATAAAGATGTTTTGTGGAAACAAATGGATAGTGTTGACATTTTGTGAAATGTCATATGTGACACTAAGGAGTTAGTGGAAGGGGCACGCGTAATGCCAGGTGGGGGAGGAGGGAGAGAGAGAGAGAGAGAGAGAGAGAGAGAGAGAGAGAGAGAGAGACTCGTTATGTCTGTTTATCTGTTCTCAGATGTTCCACCTATGACGAGGGTAAGGATGAGAACAAGATATGCCTGCAATATTTCAATCGAGGCCGTGGCTCTTGAGGCCCCCGTGAGACTGACAACGTTACATTATGTATGGCATACCTATGTAAGGCAAGACAATGTAAGCCGTGGTCATGTAAGTAGAGACGTAGCGAGGGTAGGGCAAGGGGGGGCGGCATCATGTCACGGGCACTACTCACAAAGCGACGCCAAATGGTACATTTTACATATAATATTTTATGGTTTTTGAATGGGGGGGGGGAGGGCGCTAAATAGGCATTAAAAAGGTATTGTGCTCCGGGCGCGAGTTAAGCTCGCCACGGCACTGCACGTAAGGCAAGACAATGTAACGCATGCTAATGTAAGGCAAAGCAATGTAAGGCAAGGCAAGGCAATGTAAGACGAGGCAATCTGAAAGCTTGATATTGTAAAGTATTATATATACACATATATCGCCTAATCCTACTTACTGTTTATGTGTGTGTCCGCAAAAATAACGCATTCGCAATAAAATGGGTCTTATTTATATATATATATATATATATATATATATATATATATATATATATATATATATATATATATATATATATATACACCGGCAAAATTAGCCTGAAATTATGGGCCCTGTGTTTTGTCTGGCCCCCCTCTGCTTGTTTGCTCTACTTAGTAACATTTATTTCCTGCCCCCCCACCTGCTAATGGCCTGGCCCCTGCTGTAGAATGCCCGGCCCCAGCTGTAGAATTTTCACTAACCCATCGAACCCAAAATTATATAGAAAGACAGACAGACAGACAGACAGGTAGATAGGTATGACGGTGTTAATCACCCCAACAAACCACCCCCTACCCTAATCTCTAACCCATCGAACCCAAACTCCCGCTCTCCTCCCCCACCCCCGCTCTCCTCCCCCACCCCCTTCCCCTGCGTTTAAAAAAATAGTTTTTGTCCCACAACGTGTTCCGCAGATGACAATGTCAGACTGTCAGCGAGGGTTGAAATTGGCCCAGAAAATGGCATCCTCTTTTTTTTTATCCCCCCCCCCGCGCGTTATTATTCATGGCATACCTGTTGGCCAATCTGATATGTGTAAGGGGCGGGGCGGTGAAGGTGTGGGGGAGGTTTGGGGTGGGGGGTGTGTGTGTGCTGGCGAGGGCGTTGAATACAACGAACAACTTAAAGTCAGTTTGTTGCTGCTTTCTGTCCCGAGGGTCTGCGTCCGTTTATTTACCCGGTGATGAAGAAGTAAAATGGTGGGCGATACGCGGGCAGCTCATCATCAACGCCTCCCCCCCCCTCCATTCCGCTTCCTCTTCCCTACTCCTCCTCCTCCTCCTCCCCGCGCCCATCTACCCCCCCCCTCACCAACCACCACCACCACCACCACATAGTCAAACATCTGCTTGTTTCTGTAACGTTGGACCCCCAGGAGAAAGCAACTTGTATAACCGTTTCTCAGTATTTTATCATTAGGTGTCATTATACGCTGGTACATTTGTGGGGGGTGGGGGAGAGTGTGTGTGTGATGGGGGTGGGTGGGGGGAGGGGGTCTGGAGTTAGGGAAACGTTTTTTTTTTTTAACCCTTTTGGAATTCTTAGAAGAAGTAAAAATGGGGGGAGACAATACACCGCAGCTGTGAGCCAAATGGAGATAAAGTAACTCGTCAGTTACGAGTGTATTATGTCACTCGTGAACTGAGGGCGAACAGAAAAACAAAAAATAAATAATAATAAAAAGTTTTTTGACATTGTAGCATTTGTCAGAGACATGTCACGCGCAGGTCACGCGTTTAGGTGGGTACAGGCGAGACTGACACCTGACAGCAAAACATATTTTCACTGACAGATGGTTGGCACGTTTCTGTGCGAGTTAGTTAGTTAATCAAAATTGATCATTTTTAGTGTAATAGAAATTACCGGAGCGATATTTAAATCCGTATAATCTTGGAGTTAAGCCATGTAATACAAGTGTGGTTACATTCCCGAGTCTTATTATATCTATTTGTTTGACAACTAATCTATTATCAATCATATGAATGATGTTATATTTGTCCGAAAAAAATATATCCGGTGCAATATCTATTCAATTTTTAGCCGCCGCACAACTGGCGCAGTTTCGCGACACACCTGGCACAGTCTCGCGGCACACTGACACAGTATCGCGGCACACAGACACAGTATCGCGGCACACTGGCACAGTCTCGCGGCACACTGACACAGTCTCTCGGCACACTGGCACAGTCTCTCGGCACACTGGCACAGTCTCGCGGCACACTGACACAGTCTCTCGGCACACTGACACAGTCTCGCGGCACACTGACACAGTCTCGCGGCACACTGACACAGTCTCTCGGCACACTGACACAGTCTTGCGGAACGCTGGTACAGTCTCGCGGCACACTGGCACAGTCTCGCGGCTCACTGGCACAGTCTCGCGGCACGCTGGCACAGTCTCGCGGTACAAATGGCACAGTCTCGCAACCCAATGGTTGCCGAGCACTGTACTATCGCACCAATCAAAGTCTTGTTTTCTTAATCCTGTGTTTTTCCTTCTATTTAATTGAACCGACTCGTTGGTTTGTCAAAATTTTCAAACATTTTCTCATGAGTCAACAACTACTACGTTTGTTACTATTCAAGAGTTTTCATTATTGAAGCAAAATGAAAACAGAATACATTTTAAAAATAAAATATAAAAAAAAAAATAATCTCATAAAAAAAACAACATACATTTATAGAAATCAGGTGAATAAACTCGATGAAAACTACATACAAATTAGTATACGTAAACTAGCCACTGACTTTTTCCCACCTACTCTAAAAATTAACAATTTGTGATCTTTACCATACCAGTGTCACTCCTTCAACTTCACCCACATATCCACACAAAGTGTTTTTTTTTTTTGTGTAAAACAAAAATCGCTAATGTGAAAAAGAAAAATATCATTTATGACGTCATTATTTTGTGTGCTTTTTTTTTAATCTTCTCATTCGTTCTAGTTACAACACCTTACAAGATTACGGTCACTAACTACGGTCACTGACTACGGTCACTGACTACGGTCACTGAGTACGGTCACTGACTACGGTCACTGACTACGTTCACTGACTACGGTCACTGAGTACGGCCACTGACTACGGTCACTGACTACGTTCACTGAGTACGGTCACTGACTACGGTCACTCTGTGTAGATTCCCAATGCTATCTGGTGCAGTTTAAAACCCTTCAGCAAAATAAAGGGATAAAACTCTAAACAGTAGAAAAAAAAATAACTAAGTTAATTATTTTCCTCATTTCAACAAACATTTACACCTATGATGGAGTGGAGCTAGAAGGGAGTTTGGGGCAGGGGGGCTGGGAGAGCGGGGGGGGGGGGTACTGCGATATGAAGGGGGGAGTAGGGGAGGTTCACGCCACAAGATTAAATTTATTTTTATTCTATGTTTTTTTTTTCACTTGACTTCCTCCTCACAAACAAAAACATAGAAACATGTACAAAAAAAAAATCTCACGCAAACATACAAACATACAAACATTCCTAAGTACTTCACTCACGTCGCGTTATGGTGCCACTACCAGGCGATGTTGCTCTTCTTACTGAAAATTCAATTAAAGCTTCTCCCTTAAGGAAAAAAAGCGCGATGGGCAGGGAAGTGGTGCGGGGGGGGGAGGGTCTTACCACCGCGCCCCCTCCCCTCCCCTCCCGCCCCTCGACGTTCACCGACTCTGAATTTAATTAAACCAGATTTATTTACTTTTATTCATTTATTTTTTTTTTTTTGTCTAAAAATTTCTTTTATTTTTTTCTTTAACATCCATGTAGCTTTTTAGAGACCGTAGGCTTGCATCGCTATTTGGTCGGGTGTAGGGGAGGTGGGGGGGGGACACCACTGAGATCTAACAGACTGAGAGAGGAGAGATAGGGTGAGGGAGAGAGAGAGAGAGAGAGAGAGAGAGAGAGAGAGAGAGACTGTTGTTTTTTTTTTTTGTGTGTGTGTGTCTTTCAAACAGCGACACAAACCCCGCCCCCTGAAGTGAAGTTCGAAGTCAGGAAACAAATGCCCTATCGGTATTAGGACAGCTAAATAACACTTTGATAAACAAATCTAGTTGTTTGTTTGTTTGTTTTTTAATTATTAATTAATGTAAACCTCCCCCTCCCGCCCTCTCCCCTTCCCCCCCCCCCAATAGCCGCCCTTGAAGATGTTGTTTATTATATTTCTTTTACGTGTGGTGGCATTTACTGTGGCAAACAGTTGTAACTCAAACAACTTTTCTTAAGTCTCTCTGTTTATTCACATTTATTTATTTTATTTTTAAAAGATGGTGTATAAAAAGTTGACTAACAATGGGCCACTTGATTTCTGTAATTCTCTGAGGTCACAGTCTCTGAGTTTGACTAACAGCGCGTTGGGTGAAAGGGTTTAGGGAAAGGGATCAGTGCAAGGGATACGATCCACTGACCGACTCTAGCACAAGACACAGAGCGTATTATATTAAATAAAAAAAAAACTAATTTGCATAGAATTCACAGATTCGCATTCAGTGTTCCTACCAATTCACAGAATCGCATTCAGTGTCCCCACTAATTCACAGAATCGCATTCAGTGTCCCCACCAATTCACAGAATCGCATTCAGTGTCCCCACCAATTCACAGATTCGCATTCAGTGTTCCCACCAATTCACAGAATGCAGCTTGTGTGTGTGTATGTAGCAAAAAAATATGTGTTTGGCGCGCAATTTAGGAAAGAAATTAAAATTTTAGTGCGCGAAAATATAACCGGTGTAAACGAAACATATGTGCGCTCCGCTGTAATGTGTTTGTGCGCTCTTGGCGTGTCGTTTGCCCTAACGTACACGTGATGACGTGTGTGATAATTACAAGTTGAGCGATTCAAAAAGTAACTTTAAAAAAAATCAACATCACTGACCTATCAAATACATTAACGGAATTCGAAATCAGATCGATTCAAAAAGTCGAACTACTTAAAAAACCGAACAAAGTTTATTAAAATGTCTTTGAATACGAATGTGCTTTGAAATTCGGCGTGTTATTTCTGTATTTTGGTCTTTTTTTTTTGTTGGAGTACTTTCCCAATGAGATCAAGCCATGTTTATTCCATCTATATCATTTCTCTGTGTGGCGAAAGTATCTCGACAGTTGTTTGTTGCAAATTTTATGTTAAGTAGAAGCTTTCTTGTTTTGTTTTTTTGTTTTTTTTTTCGGGAATTTTTTTTGTTAATATACAAACAATTGAGTACATTTACCGATCAAAGTGTCCTTAGGGTGAATACCAAACCCCCCCCCCCCCCCCCCAGTACCGGGCAAACAATGATTTCCACGGGGATTCTCTGGACATTGTTCAGTTCGGATTGAAAGCTTTCACTGTAGCCAGGCCCGTAGCGTGCGCGGGGGGGGGAGGCGGAGACAGGGGGTCGGGCCCTCCCTGCGTTTTGTCTGCCCCCCGCCCGCCCCCCCCCTGCTTGTTTGCTCTACTTCGTAACATTTATTTCCTGCCAACCCCACCCCCTGCTATTGGCCTGGCCCCTGCTGTAGAATGACTGGCCCCTGCTGTAGAATTTTCACGCTACGGGGCTGGCTGTAGCTTATGTACAACATATGCCCGCCCACCCCCCCCCCCAACTCCTCGGCTAGCGGCAAAGCAAATGTAAAATATAGAATACTTTTGAGTGGGGGGGGGGGGAGAGTGGAGGAGGGGGGACCAGGCAAATGATCGACCCGATTTATTTTAATTTATAGAGGTGGAAAATTTATTGAAAAACTGAACGATTTGAAACTCCGAAACGATGTTTATAACATTCAATTCTTATTCTGATGAATCATTGTATTTTTTTAGCCCCGGCATACGCCGCCCATCCCACCCCACACCCCCCCCCCATCCCCTATCAGATGGTTACGGATTTAACTAAATTTGGTAGATAGTGTCTTTCTATGCAGCAAAAAAAAAAAGTCAATAACCGACTTTTTGTAAGAATACAAGCGATAGATCGATCAATTAGACATGGATTATAAAAATATATAAATATAAAAATTCACACTAAATCGAAATGGAACTCGAAGGATTTATTTCAGAGTCTGAAAACACGACAAACAAACCGTAAGCACAGTTAGACGAATACCGATTATTAGCATACTGGTCAATCAGCGACCAGCGGTCAGTTCAGCTCCACCACCGTTGACTACAATTTAGACCTCCTTGGAAACCTGACCCCACACACACCTAACTACAAGGTCAAGCTTAGCAAAGCCATCGGCAACATTGTAGTCACTGGTTGACCGTTAAAAATATATGACTTTGTTAACTAGGCAAATTATACAATACAATGAATTCATTTCATTAAAAATTACGAATTATTTATTACAAAAAAAGTTTCATGGGATAAGTTTAATAAGCAGCATATTTAAACAATACAAAAAAAAAATAATATTATAATTAATAAATCTAACTTTTTTTTTAAATAATTTATTTTCAGTGTAAAGTTGGGATTAAAGATAAAATAAAATCAGACACAGTGGATCCCTGGGACCTACAGTTCCCCAACAATGACACGGCGGGCTCAGGGTGAGCAGTGAATGACATCCCAGGATTGCTAGAGTAAACACACCGCTTTAATTCTTGACCCTTTCCCCAAACATAGCAGAATCGGGAAAACCCGCTCCAGGGTTCTTTGATGCGATGGTTTTTGTCTGCATTCTTTATACTCGCCGACTTGTGGGCGATTTAATCAAATAAAAAAAAAAAGAAGAAAGGGGGAGGGGAGGGAGGGGTTGGGGGGGGGGGGGGGGGTAGTTCCGAGGCTGAGGTCTAAATTGTAGTCAGCGGTGGTGGTGGAACCGAACTGACTGCTGGACGCGAATTGACTTGAATGCTAGTAATCGGCATTCTTCCAACTGTGCTTATAGTTTGTTTGTGGATAAAATCTAGTATTACATGATAAAATATGTGTAATATACTTTTTTTTTTTAAACATATTGTGTCTGGACATTCTAAGCGTGGGGCAACAAGGTCAGAGTTATGTGGGGGGGGGGGGGAATAAATAACTGTCCGGCTTGTGACCGGTGAATTGATCTGTTTGTAAACATTGCGTCACTTCCGTCGAAGAGAGAGTGTTGACACTGAAAGTGGTCGGTCTGACCCTGGTGAACAATAGAATGATGTCCAGTCGCGTCCAGTATGTAAATACCCAGCGGTCATCAACCAGGTAGAATAAGTAGGACAATGGTGGACAATGGTGGGATTAAAAAGTATCTGTTGTACAGTGGCAAAATTCCTTTATAGCGCCCCCCCCCATTCAAAAACCATGTAATATTATATGTAAAATATACCATTAGTCGCCCCTTTGTGAGTAGCACCCGGGGTATGATGATCCCCCCTTACCCCCCCACTACGCCACTGCTCTTGTAGTAATGACATGACAACATCCCACCAACTTATAAAAATTTCTAGACTTAAAAAAAAAACAACTTTTAATGGCAGCTATTAGTAAATCCATATTTAGTTAATAAAATCTCTATGAATATGTGTACGACCTGAGCATAATGAATTACGTAAGACTATTTAGTGGATTTTAAGAAAAGTATTATGTTATTTTGTCCCCGTTTTGTCTGTCTGTCTGTCCGTCATCACCCTAGATCTCAACAACCATAAGTCCTAGACCCATGATGTATATATCATTTTGTAGGTCTTGGCCTGCCAAGAAATGACTTTTTTCCATTTCGCGATCTGACCTCTAAGGGCCGTAAAAGGGGCCTTAGTATGGTTTTTTACTATATAAGCTATATTAATAAAGGAGCGCTATATCTCAGCAACTATAAGTCCTAGACCCATGATGTATATATCATTTTGTAGGTCTTGGCCTGCCATGTGTACATCAAAAGTTCATTTCGCGATAGGGCCTCTGAGGGCCGGGCTTCAGGGCTCCTAAGGGGCTTATATATTATATATACACCTTGTACGTTCAATAACCCGTTCATTTGGTGCGAAATACTGCAGCACGTAGTTTCACCAAGATTTATTAAGAAACTCATCAAATGAAATAGTAAGCTTGTGTTCTGAGTTTAATTGAAAGTATCAGAGCTATGCAACAATTGACGGAGTTTTCGGACGATTAAATGACTATAATTTAGAATGTTTTCAATTATGAGTCCTATTTCAGTAACCACAAACCACTTGTAGTTAGATTTAAGAGACAATAATTTTTTTTCAAATATAAAGAAACGTCTTTATACTTTTTTTTTACAGATATATGCATTACACAATTGAAGTTATAAACATTTCCAAAATTTACAAATATTTACTGAAAGCTAACAAACGTACTGATACATAACACGAAAATGCGCTAACACGCCCTGTGTCCAGAATGGAACAGGCCTAATTGCTTGTTTTATATTTTTGGTCATAATTTTATAAATAGACAAAAAGTCAGATGGGTAGGATGGGTCAGAAATAAATGTATGATAGAAATGTTAGAATAGGTTTATACAAGTAGTTAACAAATGTTTGTACTTTGACTGAGAGTAAAGAGCTGACTAATGGGAAAATAGATATGAAGTTAAATAGAAAGAGAAAAACGCAATATCTTGACAGATGGATACTTAAAAGATAGACAGTTAGGCCGATAGATAGGTAGATAGATACATAAATAGATAGATAGGCAGATAGATAGGCAGACAGACAGACAGATAGATGGATAGATACATAAATAGATAGATAGGCAGATAGATAGGCAGACAGACAGACAGACAGATAGATAGATAGATAGATAGATAGATAGATAGATAGATAGATAGATAGATAGATAGATAGATAGATAGATAGATAGATAGATAGATAGATAGATAGATAAATAGATAGATAGATAGATAGATAGATAGATAGATAGATAGATAGATAGATAGATAGATAGATAGATAGATAGATAGATAGATAGATAGATAGATAGATAGATAGATAGATAGATAGATAGATAGATAGATAGAGTTTTCAAGAGCCATCGCCTCATATTTGAAACATTACCTTTTATTGATATTTATGAATTATCAGATAGTAAAATGTTTTATAATCATTTAACTTATTACAAAAAAAAAATCATAAAAATAAAAACGAAATAAACATAAAGAGTTTCGTCTGAACAGTTTCCTTTTTTTCAAGATGGCGAATCAAGTGAGTTATCCTTTACCAAGTTGGCGACAGGCTAGCATCGTCTGCTCCAGAATGCTTTTGAAGCAATGCCGTAAAAGAAGAAGTGATGAGACTTAAGACGCTCTATCCACTATCGGAAGCAGCAATAAATATTCCAATAAAAAAAACACACACACTCACTGTTTGTAGCCCTCGGTTTGTAGGTATGTTTGTGGCTCAAGCTCTTTATTTTGTTTGTTCCCTCTTCCTTTTATTACCGCTACAAGTCTCGACACTCAGGGGAGAGAAGTCTACGACTAAACGGCGGGCAATCTCATCGTGTGCAAACAAAAAAAAATAAAAGTCTTAGTTGTCGTTCTTGTGTTTATTATTCATTCATATGAAACAAAAAATAGGATTCCAATGGATCCCAAGCAGATGAATAAAAATAGATATTCTATATCTACTAGCTGTATACCCGAAAAAACCTTTACAGAGAGTTATATCCCCTTAGGTTTGATCAGTAGGCTAGGTTATTTTTTTTTGGTTTCGGGCAGACCCTTTATTTTCATGATTTTTATTACTATTGTTTACGTCTGACGATTTTAAACTGGAATACTGCTGTATTAATTCTTTACTTTCGATTTAACGCAGAACCCAAACTGCTATTATTTATATAAATAGTATACAAGAGAGTTTTTGTTGTTGTTTTCTAATCAGTTTATTTAGAGTTGATGCAGTAATGTATTAGTACGCGGGCTGTCCGACCATCTATTGCAGAACTTTTTTTTTATTCAGTGGCTTAATGTGCAGGTTCCTTTAGAGGTGAGACCTTGATCTCATGACCCTATTTCAAAAACACATAATTGCAATAATTAAACAGTTTTATATAGTGTTCTTTCTTTCACTCTTCACCATGGCCGACCTTGCAACGGACATTGGAGCGTCGCAGTAGATATGGAAGCGTCGAGATAGACATAGATAAATGGAGCTGCAGTTATTGGAGCCCACTACCTGTAGCTAGTGGCTCTTTTGTTGAGTTGTTTAGTTTGTTCCCACGAAGTTATTGTATTTGTTTTGTTTTTTTTTGGGGTGTGTGGAGGGGGGGTGTTAAACTAGTATTAAGTTACCTGTTTTACTCTGAATATATTGATAATTAGACTATTGAGAGTATTGTTTTAACAATATTTAAAATCAGATAAGACAGTACCATGGCTACATTGGGTAAAAATAGAGATAAGACAGTACAATGGCTACATTGGGTAAAAATAGAGCTAAGATAGTACCATCGCTACATTGGGTAAAAATAGAGCTAAGATAGTACCATGGCTACATTGGGTAAAAATAGAGCTAAGATAGTACCATGGCTACATTGGGTAAAAATAGAGCTAAGATAGTACCATGGCTACATTGGGTAAAAATCGAGATAAGACAGTACAATGGCTACATTGGGTAAAAATAGAGCTAAGATAGTACCATGGCTACATTGGGTAAAAATAGAGATAAGACAGTACCATGGCTACATTGGGTAAAAATAGAGATAAGAGAGTACCATGGCTACATTGGGTAAAAATAGAGATAAGAGAGTACCATGGCTACATTGGGTAAAAATAGAGATAAGACAGTACCATGGCTACATTGGGTAAAAATAGAGATAAGACAGTACCATGGCTACATTGGGTAAAAATAGAGATAAGACAGTACCATGGCTACATTGGGTAAAAATAGAGCTAAGACAGTACCATGGCTACATTGGGTAAAAATAGAGCTAAGATAGTACCATGGCTACATTGGGTAAAATAGAGATAAGACAGTACCATGGCTACATTGGGTAAAAATAGAGCTAAGATAGTACCATGGCTACATTGGGTAAATAAAAAACAGTGCTATACGCTGACAGTTACGGCTCTGACAGATCAGCCAAAGACTGCTAATTAAAATTTGTAAAACAATACATTTTATAATTATTATTGTTTTTGTTGACAAAGTGATAATAACAGATTTAAAAAAAAATATGACTAATGTTTGCTTTGTTTTAAAATGTTTATAATTGAAATAAGTTATTGCTGAGTGAATAATTTATAAAAACATTTAATATTAAAGAAGAAAAATTACGGTAATTTCTCTTTTTAAATCTACGTTCTTTAAGTTTTTATTTCTTATCAATGGCATTTCATTATGAAAATGGGGGGAAAATATGTCCATGCTCTTAAACAGACTACCAGGGAACTGCTGCTCTTTATGTCGAGTGCCCCGGCTTTTTGCCCGCCTGTCTTTGTGGCGGCAATGTAAAAGGACTGCAAAATGCTTTTGACTGCATCCAAGCGCACACTACTCTCTGTGCACCGTGTTTAAGATCAAGACAGGCACAACTATGTCTGTGTGGCGCACACACATACTTGCAGCGGATCAATCAGACTTGAGCGAAAAGTTTCAAAACAAACCTGAAAGAATTATTTTTTTTGTATGGTGTAAGGGATGTGAAGGGACTATAGGGGAGCAGAATTTGAAGCAAGCATTTATCGCTAAACATCGCCTATCTTCACTTTCTTCACCAATTTTTTTTTTAAACTGAAAAATATATTTATTACGAAAAAAAATAGCGTGAGCTCGCGATTATATCAGTTATCAGTTGTTTTAAATTTCTTCAAATAAAAGCATTCCTAATTATGCCCGCTTTTCCATATTGTGCCTGCATGTATACTCTTTGTCGAATTCACCCGGGTGGTTTAAGTTAGGGGTTGAGTGCTAAACCGAACATTAGGTTGCGGCAATTCAAATGTTTCCTAATAAAAACTAATGCCATCCATTCTGAGGTATATTATCCGTCTCAATGGGTGGAAAAGCCTCCAAAACAAAGTGCTGCATTTTTTTTAATTCATACAATCTTACGTGTGGTTTCAAAAAAAAAAAGAAACCATCACTTGGCTTCATCTCGTGTGGCCAGCTGCTCTGACACATTCATTGATGCCAGTTAAGAACTGCAAGAAACTAGAAGCCCAAATTGTTGGCCCAAGTTTTTGTTATTACTTTTATATCCTACTTTCACTTTTTGTGTTTCCGGTTAAGTTTCCCATTTATTAGCGAAACGACCAGACATAAAAGAGGGAGGTAAACAGCGCAATGGGTTTCTCATTTAAATATTACCTAATGGCCAGATTTCTCTGGCATAAGGAATAAAAGAGTTTGTATGGATGTGAGTGTTGTGCGTGTGTGTGTGTTTTGCGGACGTGAAGTGTAGGAATAGATAAGGCTGTAGATGGAAGTAAGTAAGATGTGCAGGTAAAAATAACTAAAATTATGGGTTGGCTAATTTTTTGTATGAACGTATAAGAAAGGGGAGTTATTTTAAGCATCGACAGCTGGAGATCTACAGTAAATATATTTGTTTGAACGGTATCACAGGTCGAAGTCAAATGAATGGGCATCTTTTGTTGTCAATATGAACATACATCTTTTGTTGTCAATATGAACGTACATCTTTTGTTGCGTTATTCTAGTGTTGTTATTAAAAATCGATCAATGATAAACTAAAATTAACACCATGTCCTTTACAAAACTGTAGGGCGTCCTGGAAAGAACAGGCTTGCCAGCATTAAGAAATAGGACAAGCCAAAATGTATTGACCCTACTATAGCGAACACAGGATAAAGACAGTAATGGAGAGACCTAGACACTTCATTTTATCAAACGGCCCGCCAAAGATCAAACTTATTTAAAGGTAAGATGCTGATTGATGATAATAATTGATGATAATGATGATTGATGATAATAATTGATGATAATGATGATTGATGATAATGATGATTGATGATAATGATGATTGATGATAATGATGATTGATGATAATGATGATTGATGATAATGACGATTGATGATAATGATGATTGATGATAAATGATGAATGATGATAATGATGATGGATGATAATGATGATAATGAAGATTGATGATGGTGATAGAAATAAAAGGAAATATGTATAACATAGATCAAGAGTTTGATAAGACGATTATTTTGTAGGTTTTAGCACGGTAGATTTTGATCCAATACTGGTTTAATCCGGTTCAGAATATGGTACATCTTAAAAATAAATAAAAACATATTTACAAAAAAAAAACAAAAAAAACTGAGGATATGAAACAGATTGAACAATTCATTTCAAAAAGTTGTATTGTTATTTTAATTAGTTGTAGTATGTTTGTAATGGAGGTCGGAAGAAAAAAAAGGGGGCGAAACCAAATGACCGTGGTCAGCTCTCCATTTTTATTTATAATATCCTTTTATCAGATCCTTATTGCCGTTGACAGTCACACTAGATTCTGTAGCGCCCCCTGGCATCACTTAATGCATGGCTATTAGTCCGATTTATAAATGAAAAATAAAAAACGTAGCCATATATCCCAACTCAATATGTATACTAGTTTATATAAATATATATATATATATATATATATATATATATATGAAAAAGGTTCTCGGTCGCTTTATTCTCTCGCTAACAGCTTCCGACATTTGAAGTAGCAAACATCCAGTGAACGAGTAGGGGGGGGGGGGATTCTTCAAACCTATATTGGCACTTCAATTTCTTCTAGTGACGATTTCCAACAAACGTAGATAGAGCAAAGACGCCCCCCCCCCCATTCTCTCTCTCTATCTCTCTCTCCCTCTCTTCCCTCGCTAAGACTTCCCTCCCTCATCTTTTTAGCTCTATTTTTTTTTCTTTTACTCGCAAATCCGTTTAAAAGACAAAGGGGTGTTTGTTCTGAGGTTTGCTTGTTTGTTTGTTTTTTAAGTAAAATTGTGTAGTTCAGGTAACATTCGGATAAACGCAAGAAACCATAAAAAAAAATTATTGAAAAAGATAGCGAGTGAAGTAATTCCCTATTCACACACAAAAACACTATAAAGTACTTAGGTTTAGTTTTAAGCTTTCATCGGGAATTCTCGTCAGACTGTGCAGAGGAGAGAAGATGGTCGGCAAAATGGCGATATAGAATAGTTGTTTTATTATATGTTTATGCTCTTTGTGTTATAAGGATGGGGGGGGGAGGGAGAGAGAGAGAGAGGGGAGGGTAGGGGGGGGGGGTAAACCTATGGGAAGAATCAATTTAGAAAATGGCCTGAATAATCCTTTAAAAAAAATATAAGAACATGACGCCAACACCACTGAGAAGTATGTGGTGGTGTTGAGATGGTTGGAGGATCGGGGTTGAGTGGGGTGCGGGGGTCACAACGGCCCTTATATCAAAGGTATATCATATGAGACGCCGAACGGTTTTCTGGGAGAAAACAAAAAAAAATATATATGGAGTGAATCGCCTCCCCCTAGCTCATCAGTGCCGTCCCCTTTCTACATTACTTCAAACTTTTCTTTTCGACCGTCTGAATTAAAACTCGAAATGGGACCATTGTGGATTATAAAAAAAATGGTTTTGACGCTTAGATACTTATAAGTTTAGTACTGGGGTGTGAGTGTGTGCTACTTTCACAATTATTGTTGTTGTTGTTGTTTTCCTCCTCCTCCACCTCCACCTCCTTTCACGGCAACGATCATTAAGACAACAGATGGAAACTAACCCCCCATCCCCTCCCCTTTTTTTTCCCCGGAGGGAAGAGGAGGGAGGGGGTGGAAATGGTGGGGGGAGGTTGGGAGATAATAAATTCAATTACGTGTGTGAAAGGAAAAAAACATCTCGATGCTGTCAACAGCCGGCTCTCGCAGACAGACAAATGGACAGACAAATGGTCGGGGAGTCTGTTGTGGTGGGCCGCACGCACGTGGGAGAAAAAGGATAAATGTAAAAAAAAAAAAAAAACAAAAGTGTACAGTCCCCGGGTAGAGCTCGTCCACAGCTTTACAATTAATATTTGATGTGGGGCGGGGGGGGGGTGTTGAAGATAAACGTTAATAAAGTCACATTTTATTTTAAATCATACCTGACAAGGTCGCAGGATAAACCTGCTACCACACAGGCATGGTATTTGAGTAACCCCTTCCCATATGGCCGGCCACAAGCAAAGTGTCCCCTGTAACATAGAAGCCAGATAACTGGAGTGTTCTAGGTCCCGTTAGTTGTAAGGGCGTGGCGAGAAGGATGCCCCCTTTTATATTGCAAGCGGCGGGAGAGGTTATGCCAAATCTACTGGCCAGCATTGTAACATAAATTTTCGCCTCGTTCGTTACGTATAGTTTATGAGAGGCGATTGATACATCTAGGACCCAACCACTGATATTGATAATAATTACAATACTGCTTATATAATCCCATCAATGAAATAGATCCATGGTGTCTAACATACTAATATAACGTTTTTATATGAATTAACTCCCTTGGTTAAAAAAAAAATAAAGAAATCGACATTGACGTAAATTTGGGGGCCCGGGGGTGGGGGGGTGTGTGGAACCAAAGCAGGATTAACTTGTAAGCTGTAAAAGTTATAGCTCAGACCCCCCCCTCCCCCCGCTCCCACACTTTTTTGTCCGTGAGTGAGCGATTGTCATATATACTTAAATACTGGGCACTGACATATAATATCTGGACTTATAAATAGCGTTGGACCTTATCAAGTCTAAATCCGGCCCTTTTGTTGGTCATTCTTTTTAAAATATATTGTTATAGAGAACAAAAAATAGACTGCATTTTTTTTTATTAAATAATAAAGTAGAAAAATTTCAAGAAAATACAAATTTATTCCGATGTCAATTTGGCAGATTTCAGCAAAGAATCGTGTTTTTTTCCGAAATTGCCCCCCCCCCCCCTTTTTCCAATTTCAGACCCTGTCAAAAATATGTTACTTATGGGGCCCCGTAATGTATTTTTACCTAGAGCCCCTTAAAATTTCTATCCTAGAGAACACTGGCAACAGAGGCTCGGTAAAGGCATTCTTATACAAAAAAATGTCTGGTTCCAGAAAGTGGCAAACCTTATTCAATGGACTGACCGGCGAAGAACTATTTTTAAAATTGAACATACAGAATAACATTTTACAAAAAAAAAAAAAATAATGTTCAATATTAAATTTACATATTTTCATAATAAGCATAAAAAAATTATCCTTGGCATGGAATTAAAAAAAGGGAATTATCAACATATATATTTTATAAAAAAATTAAAAATTATACAAAAATATTACAAATATGCAGGAGCCATTTTTTAAATTGACAGATAGACAGACTCTAAACAGAGTCGGACTTAGATCTGTTCGGGCCCCATGCGCAGATAAAATATTGGGCCCCTTAAAAATAGAGACAAATAAAAGAGTTTTAAAAAAATGGCTCTGTGTGGGCCCCTTGAAATTTGGAGCCCTAGGTTTGCGCGGGTATAAAAATAGTTCGTACGTAATAAAAGGAAATTCTTATTCATGGCAAAGTTCAAATGAATGTGGGTACAAAAATATATTAGTGGCTGAACGGGTTTTTCCCGTTGTGTCTTCTTCGAAAATTGGTTTATCATTGATTTCAATTCAACTGTCTACGTACTTCATTACTTTTATTTTTAATCAATTTCGTGACAGTTTTAGCCTGTCATATGCAGGCTTTATACTAGTCAACAATAATGAACTTCTCGCAGTTAAGGACAATAAAAACGTCTCTCTCTCTCTCTCTCTGTATATATATATATATCCAGGGCCGGCCTTACGAATTGCGGGGCCCAATTTAACGGATGCTTGCGAGGCCCCCTCTTCTAATTTTTTTGGAGCCTTGGTTTGCGCCGGATGCGCCCTTGCTTAAATCCACCACTGGTTATGCGATAGCTTGTGGATGAGTGGTTGTGTATGGTTGTTGTATATTGTTGTTGTATATTGTTGTTGTATATTGTTGTTGTATATTGTTGTTGTATATTGTTCTTGTATATTGTTGTTCTATATTGTTGTTGTACATTGTTGTTGTTGTTGTTTATTGTTGTTGTTGTTGTATATTGTTGTTGTTGTTGTATATTGTTGTTGTACATTATTGTTGTATATTGTTGTTGTACATTGTTGTTGTACATTGTTGTTGCACATTGTTGTTGTACATTGTTTTTGTATATTGTTGTTGTAAATTGTTGTTGTACATTGTTGTTGTATATTGTTGTTGTTGTTGTATATTGTTGTTGTACTTTGTTGTTGTATATTGCTGTTGTTGTATATTGTCGGTGTTGTTGTTGTATATTGTTGTTGTACAATGTTGTTGTATATTGTTGTTGCACACTGTTGTTGTATATTGTTGTATATTGGTGTTGTATATTGTTGTTGTTGTTGTTGTATATTGTTGTTGCTGTTGTTTTTGTTGTTGTTGTTGTTTTGAGAAATTATTCTCGTCACGTGAATCAGTTCCATTTAAAGAAATCAGAAAATGGCAGTCACACACATGAGTCCGTTATATTTTCATTTCGAGTTTCATTATTTAAAAAAAAAAAACCTTACTTATCCAGAATAAGAGATATTTCTATTAAAAAGTAAAATAGCGTGGAGAATTGTGTGTGTGTGTGTGTGTGTTTCTGGAAATGATTTGCGTAGTTTCAGAAATGCATTGCACGTGATCGGCCGTAGGTGATCGCAGTCATATTGGGTCAACACGACATTAAGTGTGGGCGTAAAAGAGGCACATGTCGGTACAATGTACCCGCCGATATTATCTGCTTATAGCAGCTTCCCTCTCCTCCTCCTCCATCCCACCCCCCCCCCCCCCCGGCCTTTAAGAGAGAGATTACGATTCTCATAACCGGATTCGAAATTAAGGCCAGCCGACAAATTCTCAGATGCGCGGTCTAGGTTGTTGTTCCGGTAACCTGCTGTATATAGATGAGTGTTGTGTGACACTAATGGCTGTCACTCTCAGGTGTTGCCGTGCGTGTACGACTCCGCCACCTGTGGTGGCTAAATGTAGAAGATGTACTTTTAACCAGCACTTCCATTCCCCCCCCCCCCCAATCGAGGCTCTCAACCCTCCGAATTTCCCCATCGTGT
Source organism: Bulinus truncatus (assembly GCA_021962125.1). Lineage (NCBI taxonomy): Eukaryota > Metazoa > Mollusca > Gastropoda > Planorbidae > Bulinus > Bulinus truncatus. Next base: position 2,913,804 of record JAGDYQ010000010.1, on the reverse strand, counting down.
GTTTATCGGTAAACAATCCACAGGTTGAATGTGACAATATTCTCCCCCCCCCCCTTCACCCCTTTCCAACTATAGCCCTATACACACTTTAGACTGAAGAACTCTTTCGCCAGGTTTATCAAACCTTTTTTTTTTGTTTTGGGTGCATAATTTATCAATTCAAAGGCGTCTCCGCATTATCGAATAGATCTAGAATAATGAGTGGTCCACCAGATGGGAGGTTAACGGCCCTTCAACTGACGCTGACTAAAAAATTATGATTTCTTCCGTCCGCTGGCACATAAAACGTCTGGCGAGCAGTAGCCATCAAGACAGTTATGAACAGAGTACAATTTATGAAAACATTTGAGTAAACTATTTTACTTTTAAAATCCCTGATTTAGTTCTCTCTCTCTCTCTCTCTCTCTCTCTCTCTCTCTCTCTCTCTCTCTCTCTCTCTCTCTCTCTCACACACACACACACACACACAAGACGAATGCTCAACTGCGCAGCCATGGTCCAGCATGTCTCTGACTCCATGTCCAGAATTCGTGTCGGTTGAGGACTCGGGGGGGGGGGGGGCTCTCGCTGGACATGATCTCACGACCGGTGCACTCAGATTTCATGTCACTGATACTTCATTGGATAGTCAACTTCAAGGGGGTAATGATTTTTTTTTTCCTTTGCAGAGTTATTCTTACATCGTGTTGATCCCTTGGCAGTAGAACATTTGGGGTACCTTGTACATTGGTGGGGAGAGGGGGAGGAGAAAGGGGGGCTAGTAAAAAACGATGTGAAAATACTGGGGCCTCTCCTAAGAATCTTTTACAGCTTTCCCCCCCCCTTCCCCCCACAATTCCAAAATGTTAAGTCATTTGAGATTACTACAAACTACAAATCCGCATGGAAGGGGGGGCGAACCGTTACTAGTGGGGTGGGGGGCTCCAACTCGGCCGCCCAGTTTACCTACCCTACAGCTCTGCAGGCTCAGGGGGGGGGGCGTTACAGCAAAACCTGCATTGGCTCCCCCCCCCGTCTCATAAACATGAAGACGTCACTCAATGTACTGAGTCCCCTCACACACACAAAAAAACACGTTTGCGCAATGCCTAAAGAAACAATACACACACACACAAATCAGACACACCCCCCTCCGTGCCCCCCATTTCCCCCTCCATCGAGCCCTGACTTCCTTACATCGGAAACAACACCAGTCACATACAGGGAAAGATGAAACAAGCCGAAGAGGAACAGAGCAGTAGTGGTGTCAACAGAGTACAAAGTAAGCCTGCTTCTTCTTCTTCTTCTTCTATTCCTACTACCCTCCATCCATACTTCCCTCCCTATAGTCCAGCTGACTCGACCCTCCAGTACGCATGACCTTCGACTGACTATACAAAAAAAGAGAAAAAAGTAAGAAAGAGCGAAAAGGGAAAAAAAAAAGAAGTAAACCGCAAGTTCCGCAGAATAAACCGAAAAAATTTTCTCTCGATGTCCGCTCAGACATTTTACATTCCCCTCCGTGCCCCCCATTTCCCCCTCCATCGAGCCCTGACTCTCTCTCTCTCTCTCTCTCTCTCTCTCACTCGCTCTCTATCTCTCTCTGTGTCTCTCTCACTCTCTCTCTCTCTCTGTCTCTCTCTCGCGCGCGCGAGTCAGAGGTCTCGGCTAACTTCCTCGGACGAGGACAAGGGGAGAGAGAGAGAGAGAGAGAGAGAGAACGGAGACGAGGCAGCGATGTTGAAACATCTCTTAGGGCCTATTTGGCGCATTAAAAACACATTTCCAATTTCTTCTGAGCAAACAACGGGCCGTAATAAGTCCCAGGCCGGCCGGGATGCCGGTTTCCCCCCCAGCTCCCCGCGTGCAGAAGAACAACATCCAGGGGCCGGTCGTTTCAGAGGACACATGTCTTGTGGGGCGGAAGGCAGAAGTGGGGCTTAGCGTAAGGGAGCATGTGGCCGGCAGGCGGGGTTAGGGAGTTCACTTCGGGGGGTGGGGGGAGGGGGAAAGGTAAGGTGGACGTTATAAATATCGATTTTTTTTATATTGGTAAACAAAACAATGGTACAAGACCAAGAATGTTTTCAAAAATAAAATCGCTCAAAGGATTTAAAAAAAAACAAACAAAAAAAAACTGTTGTACGACCTGATGTGGGGGATTTGAGAGGAGCGGAAACAAACAGTACCAACGGGCCCAAATGTCTTTGACTATTTTGTAGACAAGATCAAACATTACAATGGAGGAGGGGTAGATTTGGGGGGAGGGGGTGGGTGGAGGGTCACGTTTGAGAGAGATGAGAAATACATTTCCTTTCCATTTTGTATTTTATTATTTAATTAAAAAAAAATTCTTTTAATAACCAAAAAGTAGTCGATTTATCAAATAGTTAGATGAACAAAATTTAATGAAAATAAATAGAACGAAACAAATAATGTCCGATCATTGAGAGCTGCACAAAGACACAAGCGACACCCATAGGTCAAAAGTGTTCCATTCTTTCATGTTACACCTAATGTCGGAAGTGTTTGTTTTTATTAGTTTTTTTTTTTACAATACATCTGCTGTTGTATATTAATATTCACTGTTAGAAAGCCATTATCTGTAACGGCGGCATTTTTCGGTTAAATAGTAGAGGACTTTTAAAATATTAATATGCGCTATTAACCAGCCATTCCATCCTCCAAGCTCTCACCCTCCGAATTTCCCATCGTGTGTTTATCGGTAAATAATCCACAGGGTTGTTGTTGTTATATGTGTGTGTGTGTGTGTGTGTGCAGTGGCGCAACCAGGGGGGGGGCAGAGGGGACTTGAGTGTGTGTGTGTGTGTGTGTGTGTGTGGTTTGTGTGTGTGTGTGTGTGTGTGTGTGGTTACAATTCATTACAAACATTTTAGCTCAAATTTTAAAGTAATTCAATGAGAACATAGCGGAATAAAAATAGTCATTTTTGTTGCTGTATTTTTAGGAGTTTGAGGTTGTATGGAGGCACTACGGAAACCTCGTCCAAACAGTATTCACACACACACACACAACTAAAACATACTAATATATAAGTAAGGATCATGCGAAACAAAGAAATATTGATGTTTATGAAGATGAGAATATGTACCGATATATTACACTGGTAAACAGTGATTTCATTGCCAGTGATATTTGAATCATTTTATACAAAGTCAACTATGCTGATTTAGAATATGTAAGTGCTTTTGCTAGATTGGCTCTATTTTACGAGATAGTTAAAATTAATTAAATAATGTATGCACCGTGTTTGAAAATTGTCAAGAATTGCATGAAGTAAAATAGTATACTAACAAATACTAGTGAAAATGTTAATAGTCATGCAGAATTTTGTTTAAAAAGATATGTAATAGTGCTATAGAAGAAAACATTTTCATTTGAAAAACTAATTATGTCTAATTAATTAATTAATATGTTAATTGTTTATGGTAATGCATTAGCAAATCGCTGTTTGCTCGACTCCCTTTTGTGTGTGTCGTTGGGGCAATTGCGCTGGAGGCTCCAACAGTAATCAGCCATCATATTATGTCCCATCTTCCTTGATATCTCTCCTCCATCACCCTCATATCCTGATGGAACCTCTCGCCTTGTTCCTCACTGAAGTCCCCAAGGTTACCTGGAAATTTGTCTAAATGACTGTGCAGGTAATGTACTATGATGCTTATATTAGCTCCACTGTTTCTGAAGTTAGCGAGCATATCTTGTACCAGTTTTTCGTAATTCTCTGCTTTGTTATTACCTAAGAAGCTCCTGACAACTGAAACAAAACTGTTCCATGAAGAAGCTTCAATGTGATCCGTGAAATCTGTAACATTTTGATCGTTGATGAGTTTTCGAATCTGAGGACCGTCAAAAATCCCTAAGCCTTAACAAATTGTTTCATTAAACCTAATTTGATATGAAGCGGTGGGAGAATGATCTTATTTTGTCAACCAGTGGCTTGTTGATGATATTTTCTTTACCTACATTCATGGTTTCCCTTGCAGGCCATGTCAATCTTGTCCAATGATCTTGCCTTGCCCTGCTATCCCAAAGGCACATGAAGCACGGGTATTTTGTGTATCCTGACTGCTACCCAAACAAGAAGTTTACCATTTTTAGATCAACACAAATTGACCACTGATGCTCATAATAACAGACTTTCTGCAATACTGTTTTGATATTCTCATACTCATCTTTAGGTGTTGTTGAGTGAGCAATAGGAAGAGATGCGTAACGGTTACCATTGTGTATCAGAACACATTTCAAGCTTCTGATGGAACTGTCTATAAAAAGACCCCAGTCTTTGGAATGGTAGTCTTGTAGTCCCATTTCGAGCAGAAATCAAAGGATGTCATTCCAGTAAACAAGATCTTCCTCTTGGCTGAAATATGGAAGAAGAAACTCTTCTCTTTTCCGATAAGAAATTTTTAAAATTCTTGTTTGAGAAAATTTCTTTCATTGAGCCTGGACGCTAAAAGCTCAGATGTTTGCTTGGGCATATTTAGGTATCGTATCAGGTCATTGAGTTCTTCTTGACTAAATGGTTGAGGTGTTGAAGAACTTTCTTCATAATCGCTTCCACTTTTTTCACCTGCCAAAAACTCCAGATCTTGCCCCTCGTCAGAGTCTGATGGTGAAAGCTCTAATAATCCACTAAACACTGGTATAGGAACTTCACTGCTATGTGGATTGGTGTCCTTGCAGATTCAAGATTAGGATAATCTCACTTAGATTTCTTGTGGCGATTGAAGCCTTTCACATTCACAATACAAAAATAGCAATCACCAAAATGGTCTTTCGGCTCTCGCCATACCATTGGTACACCGAAACTTATACTTTTCATCTCATCATTTGTCCACTGCCGTAGGCTCTCCACACAGTTTTTGCAGACCTTATGGGGAGCCAAAGAATTGTCTTGGTCTCCCAGCTTCACACCGAAATAAGCCAAATATGCCTGCTGCACAAATTCGATTATATTTCTTTGCTTTTCAATCATGTATTCTCCACAGATGTAACAGAATACATTCGAATTATGTTTGCAGCATCTTCGTGATGAATTCATGATGTCTGTAGAAAGCAGCTATAAAAGAGAAAAAAACTAAACCAAGTTTTAACTTGGTATAGTTAAATTAAACAACAGGCACCAAACTTATTGCATTTGTTTTACACAAAGGGTACAATTATATTTTCAAGGGTGTCCAATATCTCAGAAACTAGAGCCAATTCAGCAAAAGCAGTGGCAGTTTTGAAATCAGCACCCATGAATTGCTATAAATTCATTCAAACATTCTTGGCAATTCGCAAAATTTTTTTTTGCTGGGCTGTGTTATTGTAGCCTACATAAGTAGACTCATACAGTGCACACAATACAGTGCACACAATACAGTGCACTCATACAGTGCACACAATACAGTCATTAGACATAACATACACAAACACACACGTTGTAATGAAATGTGTTTATATATAATAATAATTTCATACTTTTTACTGTGCAGACATTACAATATATCCAGTGAGAACATATCCAGACGTATAGAAGTAGGCCAGAGTTAAGACAGATTTACAGTGGAGTATTACAGTCTTATAGCCGGAGACATACAATCCAGAAATTCACTAACTAAATAAAACATGGGAAACATGTAATAAATACTATTAAATACAGTCATAATGTCTAAAGGGGAAGACTCCAGCTATGACAATTGTTTTTATCCAAGAACAAACTCTACAAGAGACTTGCACACCAACAAAAAGAAACACACAGACATTTCAAACCAAATAGTTTATTATCATTATTATTGCTGCCTTCCTTATAACAAAGTACTACTCACTAACGTGTCGCTTGGAATAAAACTCGTAGCAACATTTACTCACCCTGCGACTAAAAACAATAATTTCTACCCACCACTTTATTTTACCCCCACCCTCATCTCACCCATCCCCACGTATATATTCCTATTTTTCTCTATTTTTCTTTTCCTCCCTCAAGCCCGTCTCGCCTGGTGGGTGGGTAATTGAATGTATCCATGGAGCTAATATCTAGTCCCCTCCTCCTCCCACCACCCCCCACCACCCCCCTATCGCTCCGTGGGAAGCCATTTTTTAGTCCGCCGCCTTTGATGTTCTGTCTCCGGAGTCGCCTTCTCTCTTGGCGCACACAGACACAGAGCTTTTAATCAGAGCGCTTTACCATCAAGGGCTAATGGTAGACTCACAAACAGCATACATAGGGGTGGTGAGTGTCTGTGTGTGTGTGTGTGTGTGTGTGTGTGTGTGTGTGTGGAGGGGGGCACACCCGTCTTTTCCGCATGGAGACCCCATGGTCGGAATATATGGCTACATATACGTCGCTGTTCGTTAGTGAATAGATAGGCAGATAGTAAAATTGTTGTTGTTGCTGTTGCTATTTTTGTTTTGAACACCCTATGGGCGTATACAGAAGATGGCAAAGATGGTTAAGGCGAAGATAATTTGGGGGAGGTGGTGGGGTTGGTTGGGGGGGGGCAGTAATTATTTTACGAAATGCGTCACAGACAAGAACGACGAGACTCCATTTGACGACGACCATGACGCTGCGTCAGTAAAACTTGGTGATATTTGTTGTTGGTTGCTGTTGTTTTATTTGGTAAAGTGGCGAATTTCGTTCATAATGACGCTAGAGTACCGGGAGACCATATGGTGGGGGGGGTGGAGTGAGGGGGGAGAGGGATGGGGAGGGATGGGGAGGGGTGGGAGGGAGGGAGTGCTCGAGTCGGGCTCGATGATGTTGTATGCCTGACTTGTATGGTGTAATGTAATGCGTTCGAATCCCATTTTAATCTGTCGACTTGCCTACATGTTATATCTGTGGTGTAGTAGAAAAAGACACAGAACAAAACTGTACCGTAAGATTGGCGGTAAGAAGTTCGAAGCCAAACAACAAAGACTCGAAAGCCGAACACTTGTGAATACTTACTTATATAAATATATATATATATATATATATATATATATATATATATATATATATACAGTGCTTTTTTGTGCCGGTACGCACCGGTACGGCGTACCGGCACCTTTTTCAGTATGGGGAAAAAAATATCACTTTTCTTGTATTCTAACGTTTATTATTAATTTATTATATCTTTAATTTGTTAGAATTAAATTATTTTAAAATTGCGCGCAATAAGAATTAAAATATAAAATGCGAAACTGCGAACTGGTAGTTAAAAGTTAGGCAATCCATCACTGAATACAGGCACCTATTTTTTTTTTACAAAAAAAAGCACTGCATATATATATATATATATATATGTTATTTAGGTTATATAACTGTAAGCATGCTGTTAATGGTCAAATACATTGAGTGTTATGAAATTATCAAGAGAATTCGGACCACTGAATGACATGGAATATGTCTTCAATAGTGTCATTGTCCCGTATGAATTTTCTGTCTCAAACAAAAAAAATGATAATAAAACCCTCTACATTTGCTCGTGAACACACAGAGACTCCATGGAAAGATTGTGGGATAAATGGCATCTCGCAGTACATACTGAGACTAGCGAGTGAATAAATGTAGCGAGAATTATCAATTATTGAACGCTGCTGAGCGTGGACTGAATTTTTTCCGCGAGGGCGCAAATGTGTGCCTTACAGAGGGGGGTCACAGTATGTGCCCCCCCCCTAAAGGGGACGCCATTTTAATATGCTGTGAACACGCTAAGCGTGCTGTCGAAGACACACAAAAAAAATGTTTCCAGTGTTCCTAATTCTATTTATTTTTGCTTATGTAAAAGTAAAAGAAAGATCCGAATGTAACGACCAAACAGTCATGTCGATAAGCCTCCCCCCCCCCAGGGACGTCGCTGTGCTGCGGAATGCCCTACGTTACGCTTTGACTCACAACTAACCAACACTCCCCACCAAAACAATGTTTTGGTAAATAATCCGGGCTCGTGAACGACATGTTCAGGTACCGCCACCCCATTTCGAGCTTTTACCGACCGGCTGCGTCCCCCAAGGGTGCCGCCCTTTAGCTCGTTCCTCATAGAGAGTATATAATGTATCATCATATTCACCCCCCCCCCCCCGGTAGCGCCTTCTACGGACTTTAACAATGTCTTCCACTGTGTAGCCAGTTTGGGCAGGCAACCGATATTAAATGTTGGGCCAACATGCAATGTTCATTGTTTAATACTGTATGCCGTCTCGTATTTGAGTTATGTTGTACTATATATGTGTATGCTACTTGTAATAGTATTGCTTTAGCTATCACAGTTTCCGGTGGTTAGAGTCTATGGTTTAGATTTTTAGTTTCTCAATTAGTGAAGACTGGTGGGGGTGGAGGGAGGAGTTATGGAATAGACAGAAAGAAAATAATATTGAAAGAAAGATAGAATGAAAGACCGACTAACTGACAGAGAGAAAGAAAGATGTAGAAGTATATTAATAGAGAGACAGGGAGATTTGTATACAGTAAAACATGTACACAAATAAACAGACAGAGAAACAAACTGATAGATAGACAGACAGACAGTCAAACACGTATATAGATATATATAGATTGATAGACAGAAAGATAGATAGATAGATAGATAGATAGATAGACAGTTAGATAGATAGATAGAGAGATAGAGATAGAGATAGAGATAGATAGATAGATAGATAGACAGATAGATAGATAGATAGATAGATAGATAGACAGATAGATAGATAGATAGATAGATAGATAGATAGACAGATAGATAGATAGATAGATAGATAGATAGATAGATTAGATAGATAGATAGATAGATAGATATATAGATAGATAGATAGATAGATAGACAGATAGATAGATAGATAGATAGATAGATAGAAAGATAGATAGATAGATAGATAGATAGATTAGATAGATAGATAGATAGATAGATAGATAGATAGATAGATAGATAGATAGATAGATAGATAGATGGATGGAGGGATAGATAGATAGATAGATAGATAGATAGATAGATAGATAGATAGATAGATAGATAGATGGATGGATGGAGGGATAGATAGATAGATAGATAGATAGATAGATAGATAGATAGATAGATAGATAGATAGATAGATAGATAGATAGATAGATAGATAGATAGATAGATAGATAGATAGATAGATAGATTCCTTACAAAACAGATTGATAGACTTTTTTTTTAAACCGGACGATCCTGTGGTAATAAACTCAAGTACTGGTACCTCATACAGATATCTTCCCCTTCCCCCCCCCCCGGGGGTCTCTTCACAGCTTCACTTTCACCGGAAGTACAAACCAAAAAAAAACAACAACCTGGTCATTACTCACATGAGCCGCCCTACCCCCCCACCCCCACCCCACCCTCCGTCAAGCACCATCCGACACTTCTCCCCGAGACAGACGTCTCATAGAACATGTCACCAGGGTATTACCCCTCCCCTACCCCCCACCCACCCCCCACCCCCTTTCGATTCCTGCCTCAAAAAAAAAAAAAATTGCCCCGTCACCGTCTCTTCGGGACACTTAGCTCACTTCCGCCCCGCGGGGGCGCCGCCCGTCAAGTACTTGCCTCATCTAGACACCCTGCCTTTCTTTCTACGGGTGCTTCGACCACCGTACCACCACCCGTAGTCTTTCAAATGATCCACTAATGCAAGAGAGTTGCGGCCCCTTTGTCGAGAGATGAATTTTTTGAATTTATTCATTTTTTTTGTCTATTTTTTTAAGTTTGCTGGAATTTTTTTTTTTGTTTCAAGTGTTTCCAAAAAAGACGTATGGTCATTGTTTTCCTATGAATCGTCCATTATTTCAAACGAGCTAATGGACACAGAGTGGTTGAGATGGATAGATAGACGGCATTGGGGAGAATGAGAGACGAAAGAATTGAAGTATTTCATCAATTACTCTTGTATCGTAAGCATTAAAAAGGGGCAGGGTGGGGTGGGGCTGGGGGGTGAGATTTTCTTTATTTTGTTGTTTGAACATTTTTGACATATTTAAGGGGCATGTGACAGTCCGTGACAGTTTTTTTTTTAAACGTTTATCTTTAGTTCAAATAACAAAAAAAAAACATTTATTAGCACGAAAGCGATGAATAGTCTTCATTTATTACACACTAACACACACACACACACAGTACAGCCGAGAGGGGGGGGCTTGGAGGCAAATGCCCAGGGGCCCGGCGAGTTTTAGGGGCCCGGACTGAGCTGGCTAATCAACTTTTGAAAATATTATCGTCACGGGGGGGGGCGTGACAGCCCTGCCCAGGGGCCCGAAATTTCTGTCGGTGGGCCTGCACACACACAGAAAACTAATCGTAGGATGATACATTAGGCTATAAGGTTCCCCCCCCACCCCCTTGTTATTGGTACATATAAACCCCACAGATGTACAGTTTTTAAAACGTTTGTCTGAACAACAAAAAAAAAATGTTTCACCAGGTATTTCCAGTAACTTAAATGTACGGACTTGGAAATGCGCTATAAATAAACGACAAAGTGAATCACCTGTCCTCACCAAATGATTATGTTAAATACCTGTTTAGCCGTGATGACTTGTGAACAGAAAAAAATATCCCATACAAGTTTATTTATTACATGTTTTAAATGTGTTTATCGGCAGCGAATAACTACATTTTAATTACACATCATTCATTCCACACGTTCTTCTTGGGTTTCCAATGGTTTTCTTTTTTTTTTATTTTACTTTAATTATTTTATTAACCTTCTCATGGCCAAAATTTTCTGCCATGTAATAAATTTTGGTTTTTTTTTTTGGAATTTTTAAACTTTTTGGCGCTATTTCTAGTTAATATATTAATTATTGTTGTTTTTATATAAAATATGAAAAGTGTGATTAGGTTAACAAATTTACCATCAACATAGCGAAATAAATTGACTTGATACTTTATTTTAACTTATCAAGAATTGTGGGCATGGTACTGTAACATATTTTTAAGATAATGAATTAAAAGAATGTGGTATACTTCTATACACATATCAACTCTTATAGTCTAAGTGGCCTTAATACTTCGTTACACAAATCAACACGTATAGTCTAAGTGGCCTTAATATTTCGTTACACATATCAACACGTATAGTCTAAGTGGCCTTAAAACTTCGTTACACATATCAACACTTATAGTCTAAGTGGCCTTAATACTTCGTTGCACATATCAACACGTATAGTCTAATTGGCCTTAAAACTTCGTTACACATATCAACTCTTTTGAACCAATAGACAATTTAAACGTTTCAAACACCTTTTAACTCTTTGAACCGATGAACCGTAACAATACTTCTATACATATATCACCACTGACTGACCAAAAGACAATACTCCTTCGTTTTACCTAACCCAAAGATTTAAAAGACGTATATTTTTTTTTAAACGCATATCAGGCAATAAATTCTAAAAAGAAAGATGGTAAGTTCCCTTAAACCCCATAGAGCTCATCGTGACATATGAAGTGTAGAATTCATCTGTTTCAGTAGCCTTGGTATACTGGGGGACTGTGGGGGCTAGAACTTTACACCGTTAAGGACAATAAAACGTCTATGTATATATCCAGGGCCGGCCTTGTGAATCGCGGGGCCCAATTTAACGGATGCTTGCGAGGCCCCCTCTTCTAATTTTTTTTTTGCAATAACAAGTATTACTATTAATGCTAAATGTAATTTCGGGGCGCCCTGCCATGTTCGGGGGCCCGATTCGGAGCAATAGGTCAAATTGACCCAAAAGGTCAGCCTTGCATCTACCAACACCCCTGTGTGTACTGACCTGAACTCTGGCCTCCGTCAGGCTGCACCTCAGCGCCAATTGCTCCCTGGCGTACACATCCGGGTAGTGAGTCTTCTGAAACACCCTCTCCATCTCCTCCAGCTGAAAGCTGGTGAACGTCGTCCTGTTCCTCCTCTTCTTCCTCTTCGGCTCCTCGCCTTCCTCCCCGTCTTCGTTCGCGTCGTCGTCCACCTCGTTCTCGGACTTCTCCTTGTCCGAGCTCTTGTTGTTGCTGTTGCTGTGCAGGGGCTGGACTTTGGTGGCGGCGTGCTCGTTCTTGACGGCGTTCTCCTGCTCTTTCTTCAGGGACATGCTCAGCATGGGCTGCAGGTGATGGTGGTGGTGATGCTGCTGCTGCTGCTGATGATGGTGATGATGCTGTTGTTGTTGCTGTTGGTGGTGATGGTGGTTTACCAGCATGTCGCCGTTGCTAGACGGCGGGCTCAGCCCTCCGTGCCTGTCAGACTTGATTCCGCCACCACCGCCGCCGCCGCTGCTGCTGCTGTTGTTGTTGTTGTTGTGGTTGGTCATGCCGCCGTTGTTGCCCAGCATGACTCCGACGGCGTTGGGCGTGTTTGGGCTGGCGTTGGGCGGGGACGGTTTGTAAGGGTGGCTGTTGCTGTTGTTGTTATTGTTGTGGAGGTCGCCGTTGTGTCTGAGTTTGTTGAGGTTGTTTGGACTGGCGATGACGGGGCTGATGGCGGCCGTAGGGTGGCGGTGGTGGGTCATCTGGTTGAGGTGGCTGCTGTGAATGTACCCCCCGGGGCTCATGGTGCCCCCGTGCAGGTTGGGGCTTACAGGGTTGCCGTACACACTTTCAAGATCTTAGATATGAAAAAAAATAAAGTAGAAAAAGAAATGAATTGTTATTTTAAACTTCACAGAATTTAAATTTTACCAAGACTTCATTTTTCAGTGGGCCATTTCAAGTACTGACTTATGGTCATAAAAAAACAACTATGTTTTTACTGAAAAGTGTGTGAGTTGTCATGTCTGTTCAAGTCTGTTCAAGATCTGTTCAAGTCTGTTCAAGATCTGTGTTAGTGTTTGGGAGTGTGTTTGGCTTTTAGTGTTTAAGCTAAGATAGATAGATAGAGAATAGAATAGAATAGAATAGATTAGATTAGATTAGATTAGATTAGATTAGATCAGATTAGATTAGATTAGATAGATCAGATCAGATTAGATTAGATCGATAGATTAGATAGATAGATTAGATTGATAGATTAGATTGATAGATTAGATTAGAGTAGATTAGTATAGATTAATTAGATAGATAGATAGATAGATAGATAGATAGATAGATAGATAGATAGATAGATAGATAGATAGATAGATAGATAGATAGATAGATAGATAGATAGATAGATAGATAGATAGATAGATAGATGTGAAAAACAAAAATAAAAAAAATACTAAAATACATGTTCTGATTTTTTTTCTGCAGTCGAAAAGATAACCCGGGAACCACTGCAGTACACGCTCACACAGTCAAACGTCTGGTTGGCTCACCGCTGCCCTTTTTGTAACAGACTGTAAAAATAACAGCAACCTTTCTACTTTCTCTTTGAAACCGAATTCCGGAATTACTCGCCTTCCGGTTTTGTTTTGTTTTTGTTTTCAGCTCGCGTTTGTCTCCCGCCTTTTTTTTTTTGTTTAGTTGTTTTTTTTTTTTACTTTTTTTTATTTTTTTATTTTACCTTTATATCTGTCCGTTGGGACCACGTCAGAGTTTACCCTCCCCCCCCCCACACACACACCTCTACCCGTTGATTAACACTCGGTAACTTTGTATAGACTGCGTCAACAATTATCTGTGGGATTTACAGTAAAAATTTATATATATATGTTTACTGTTGAATTAGTAAGCGCAACAGCTTACACAGCTGACAACAACAACATCAACAACAACAATAAAATAAAAAGCTAAACGAGCGCTGACAGATCCATTCATTCATTGAGCTTACCAAACGTGCCCTGAGGGGTGCGCGCGTGCTGATTGATCAATACACGTTAGCAGACATAACTTGCTAAATATAAAATGGTTAGACCTTTTAATTTTATTATGTCTGGATAATATTTAGTCCTGGCCACATAAAACAACAAAAAAAAACAGACCTGTATACGCATCAGATAAACAGATATGGCATCTAACTCTCTACTTGCAATCAGATAAGGATTCGAACCGCTGCCCAACACCACGCCCAGTTTCCGATTTTTCAAGGATCAAGAAATGGGATGTTGATCTTTTATTTATTTTATTTTTAAACGGGCACTCAGTCATGATTTGAATATAAAAGTACTCAATCATAAGTCATAATTCCCCACACTCAAGTCATGACTCAATCACTTCAACTCCTTCTGCCTCCACCAGTCCAACCTCTTCATCTCCAGCCACTCAAATCAAAATAAAAATTAAAAAAAAAAACCCAAACGATTGAAAAAAAAAAAACTAAACAAAAACACAACCTATGTAAAATGGACATTTTTTTAAAAAAAGAACTAACAATCCTTCAATCCACTCCCCCTCCCCCCTCCACTCGAGACTTCCCCTTTCAGGCATCTTGTCCCAATCCTTAAAATCATATCTATCTTCTACTTGGTCTGTCTCTTTATCTCAGTTTTTTTTTTCTTTTTTTCTTCCAGCAGTTGACGCAGAGGTAAACAGGCAACATTTTTAGGTTTTTTTTACTTTATGGTTTTGTTTCCTTGTTGTTGTATTTTTTTTTAGTGTTGGCGGGTAATAAGGGAGCAGAGAGAGAGAGAGAGAGAGAGATGGGGAGACACCCACCTCCACCCAGTGATGGCCAGGTACTCTGGACTGATCACAGAAAACCATCCATCTTGTGTTTGAATCCTATGATCTCCCAAAAACACTTCAGACCCTCTCCAGAGCTCTTGCTATGTGTGTGTGTATGTTTGTGTGTGTATGTGTGTGTGTGTGTGTGTGTGTGAGAGAGATTGTATGTCTGTTTGACTACTACACAGACACCCCCCCCCAACCATAACCATTACCCACTGTATTTTGTCTCCACGATGATGGCTGAACTGTGTCTCTGTCTGTCTGTCTGTTTGTCTGTATCTCTTTCTGTCTGTCTGTCTGTCTGTCTGTATATCTGTCTGTATCTCAGTATGTATGTCTACATCTCTGTATCTCTGTATCTCAGTATGTCTGACTGTATCTCTGTATCTCAGTGTGTCTGACTGTATCTCTGTATCTCTGTATCTCAGTATGTCTGTCTATATCTCTGTATCTCTGTATCTCAGTATGTCTGACTGTATCTCTGTATCTCTGTATCTCAGTATGTCTGTCTATATCTCTGTATCTCTGTATCTCAGTATGTCTGACTGTATCTCTGTATCTCAGTGTGTCTGTCTATATCTCTGTATCTCTGTATCTCAGTATGTCTGTCTATATCTCTGTATCCAGAACTTTTTTCATGTCCCGACAACTCCCACTTTTTTTTTGGCTCCCACTATGCTCTCCCTTACTTCTTATTTTACCAGTACATTACTGGCCACAATAGTTAAGGAAATATAGGCTCCGATAGCCCACATATTTATTATGGAAGGTACATAATTCACCATTTGGTATTATTGTATTGAGTATATATTATAACACAATGGACTGGTGAACGATCAATGAATCAAATAGATTAGCAAAAGACAATAACAAATAAGCAAACATATACATAAATAAAAGTTATTAAAACTATTCAAATTCAATAAACAAATATTTACTAACGAATATTTGTTTCATCGGGTATATTGTATTCCACCATCATATTTTTAAACTAACTTGGCAATAGTAGCCAAAATCGTGATAAAAAAGGTAAGTGAATGTCGTTCCACCGCGTTCCCCTCCCAATACACCACTGGTTGTGGCGCCCTACGCGAGTTACATTCTTTTGGCGCCCTCTCTCAATCTGAAAAGTGCAAAAAAAAAAAAAAACATTTAGCAGCACTCTTTCGGCGCCCTTTCCTAGTTCGGCGCCCTTTCCTAGTTCGGCGCTATGTGTCTTTCGGACTGACGTTGTGAGATTACCGAGTAAATATGTAAAAACAACAAGTTGTAGTGACGTAGTCTCTGACGAAACACACAGCGTGGTTGTTGTTTTTTTTTTTTTGTATATATCTCTAAAAACCTTCTCTGCCAGACTCTGTGTGTTTTGAAATCACGTTTTAATGACTTTCTTCGGTAAAAAAAAAAATGTAAAATAAAGATACATGTCCCAGTGAGTTTAAAGAAGAGGAGGAGGTAGGAGGTGGGGGGGGGGGTTAAAAAAAAAAGGAGGAAAGATTTGATAGACTCACGCCGGGAGATCATAGAACAAAAGATTGCTTGTCATAACTTGAAAGCTTGCTCGGTAGGCAATTCGCCATTATAGAGAGCAAGTCTCCATCGGCACGTCATTTCCGTATCCACGAGTTACCGAAAATTTCCGAAATTTTTTTTTTATCTTGTATGGGTTTTGATAAGCCGCTCGCTGATGCCCCGTGAAGGGGAAGTGGCGGGGTGGGGGGATAACTGCGGAATTAATGGGGAATAAACGCGTTCTGGGCAAAGAGAGTCATCGAGATTAGACGGGGCAAGAGGGGGGGGGCCGCTGCTGTTGTTTGCTGGTGCTATTAGTGGCGTGAGAAGAAGATGTCGCTCACTGCTCTCATCTAAATGTCCGTGTGAATGATAGGACGCAGGGGCCGAGACCACTGGCTACCGTCGGGCCGTCATTCCTCGCGTGTCGGCCGGTGGGTCAGCTATTTGTCCGAAATGACCCTTCTCCCGAGTGATAGATAGGGAGGTTGTCCATTTAGCGATACGTCGGGCGGGGTGACTATAGACCCCCCCCACCCCTACCCCCCCCCCCCCCCGGGGACGAGATTGAATTATGGTGAATCGTGTGCATGTGTGCGATAGCTAAGAATCAATAAGAGCTCATTATCTTTGGAGTCGCTCAACACGTTCTCTATCCAAGAGCAAGTGGTGTTCAATGTTATCAGTTGATCGGCGTCACTGCATGATAGCGCTACGTCATTTTCAGTTATTAATTAAACAAAGCCGGAAAAGGCGAATTTATTTTTAAGCGTTTAGCTGTAAAGTATTACAAGAAGAAAAAGGTGCGAAATCTATTTAGTGCGATCTTCTTTTTTTTTTTTTAATATTCAAAATAAAAAAAAAGAAAGATTTTTTGTCGAGGAATCTAATAAACGCGCAATATCGAACAGTTTGTTATTTTCTATAGCGATGATAAAACCGTGTCTTGATAGATGTAGCTTAAACTTAAGGGCAGATATCTATTTAAATATTGTATTAACAAGTGAACATTTATAAAACTTTAAATAACCAGCCGATGCTTATGAAAATGTTATTAAATTGTTGATTTTTATGATACTAAATCCGGCTACCCAGCATATATATTACTTCCATTCGTTACCGAGCATTTCCATAACTTTTATCAGCAGAACAATAACTTTACATTAACTATCATACATTCAAACAAATTTAGCTAACAGTTATTAATTTTTTTTGTGCAACTTTCATGAGCAGACCATATATACTTTAATAACTTTACATTGAGTATCATACATTCATACCACTTTTCTTAAAGAATCGTTAATTATTATTAGTAAAAATTTTCATTAACAGATTCATATCAATTTTGTAAAAAAAAAACAAATTCAAGTTGCTCATTCCACATATATACACATTTCTAGTTATATAACATCATAAAACTTGCACTATCCAATATTTCTACCAACTTTCAATATATCATGCTTATATTTTGAATACTGTAAAATAACATGTATGCGACTTTTGTATACTATCCAAAATGTACACAACTTTCTTAAACTATTCAACACTTATACAACTTTCATTATCATGCTGTAATTAACGATTCAACATTCATGCAACCCCACCTTGACAAGCAAATATTTATAAACATATAATTTATTATCCAACATTTTACAACCTTTGATAGTTATCCGACATTTATTAAAACTTCGTTAACCATACAACAAAAAATTCATTGAACCGACTTTATTTATTGAATAAATTAGCATCTTAATTAAAAAAGCGAAAGCGTAAATGTAAGGTATGCGAAAAACATAATGATCAGGTTGGCGGATTAACTAAAGGGCGGGAGATGGATGGAGAGGGTGTACATCACAGTTTGCCAGGGCTAGGACTCTGGTCATTTTTTCGCTAACGGATTCTGGACAGCGGTGACCTATTTTAATATATATATAGAGAGAGCAGCTGTAATATTCACTTATCTGATATATGAACAATACAGCACAATTAGGTACATTTAGTAAAGTTGGCAACTGGTATTGACGAAGATGAAGAACGCTAAAAAATGGCGGTCGTTTACGTATTACATAATGACTTAGGGAGGGCAGGGATCTGAAGTGTGATAATAGTGTGACAGTGACGATGTGGGTTAGATGGGGGGGGGGTGTACATAAACAGTGCCGAACCTAAGGATTTGGGGGCCCCGGGGGGGGTTTGGCCTTTTTTTTTGGGGGGGGGGCCTGCATTTCGACACCATGAAATGAGATAATGTACTTAATATTTAATGTAAAAAAAAATTTGGGGGCCCCCCTCAAGCTGGGGCTCGGGGGGGGACTTTCGAATTGGGACCCCCTCCCTCCACCTTAATTACGCCTCTGTTCATAAAGTGTGACATAACTGTCGTAACTATGTTGTGATTTTTTTTGTGTGTCTTTTTTGTAGTAGTCCGAAGTTTTTGAACAACTTGATTGATGCTTCGAGTATCTGATAACTTACAGTGTACTTACACTAGCTGGACAAACTAACTGAATCGAACTGACCTTTGAGAGAATTGGGTCCTAGTCTTCCATGACCGAGAATCCCATCAATGGAGTAGCCATTCATTCGTTGACCGGCGTCCATGATACCCCTCGCGGACATCATGTCGTCAGGGTGGGCAATATGTCCGGCCAACCCCTGACCATCGCCCAGTCCGCGGGGCAAGGGAGAAAATCCAAACATCCTAGCTTCTGATTTCAAAAAGTCAGCAGTGGTAGCCATATCACAAAGGAAACGGCGGCCCCCCTAAAAAGCCGTAATGTGAGAACCTTTAGAAGAAATGGCCAAGCTACGAAGTCTGTGATAAGGTTATCCGTTTTTCTGCAGTGCTGAACTGGATTGCTGTGTTTGTACAGCGGATGTCATTGAAATTAAACCTACGACTCACGATATTGTTTGACTTATTACATCCACCACAATCTTTCTTTAGCTTACCGTGTATTTGTTTATTGTGTCAGAATTTCATTTCATAAGTTCAAACCTATTTCGATTATTTATCTTTCATACGAATTCCGAATAGGAAGTGAACTTGTTGAGAATTTATTCTCGTTCCCAATTTAGTGTAACTGGTTTGAAACTTGATGGACATATGTTGATTATCTTGCAAATCGCGCTGAAAGGAAAAAAAAAAGGAAATGACAATGTTAAAAAAGACTAGACGTGTAATTAATCATACTAAGATAAATTAAATAATAATGTGATATAATGTGTTTAGTTCAATTTAATAATGCCTATATATTAATGATTTGACGATTCATCGGAGCTACGATTCGATTAATCTTTGCCTGGTTTCCGCGTTCAAATTTTATTCATTATACTCATATCCAGTACCGCCGAGGGGGGCGGGGGGGGCAATGCCCAAGAGCCGGCGCGATTTAGGGCGAGTTTTAGGGGCCCGGACTGAGCTGGCCAATCAACTTTTGAAAATATTATTATCAGCACGGGGAGACCGTGACAGCCCTGCCCAGGTGCCCGAAATTTCTGTCGGTCGGCCTACTCCTATCTTACAGTATTCCATTTAAGTCTGTTAGTTCTATATATCGGAGTTAGAAATAGAAAAGGGAATTTTAGTTTAGAGAAGAATCGATAATTGTATCAGAATCGATAATAATTGTATCAGAATCGATAATTGTATCAGAATCGATAATAATTGTATCAGAATCGATAATTGTATCAGAATCGATAATAATTGTATCAGAATCGATAATTGTATCAGAATCGATAATAATTGTATCAGAATCGATAATAATTGTATCAGAATCGATAATAATTGTATCAGAATCAATAATTGTATCAGAATCGATAATAATTGTATCAGAATCGGTGAACGCTTTGGCATCGTCTCACCACTAATGTCTGACCTCGCAGTCTATTATATCTTGCTACTAGGAGTACTAGCACTGTAATCACACTGGTTATTATCAACTTATGTTATTAATTCACGAACGACAGATTCGATAAAAATAACCTCAGTCAACAATCAATAATTGTGTAGACATATTATTGATCCACTTATTTTTGACAATCCGACGTCTGGACCAACAATTACACTAGTAACTAATCCATCAAGACGAATTATTTTCCCGCCACTTTATGTTTAAAAACGTTAACGACAAAACGATTGGCCAAAATAATTTTGTTCGTTAATTTACATGAAATGCGCGCGCGCGTGTATATATATATATATATATATATATATATATATATATATATATATATATATATATATATATATATATATATATATAAAGAGAGAGAGAGAGAGAGAGAGAGAGAGAGAGAGAGACTACCAATGTAGTTATTTGTACATTACCATGTCTTTTCAGTTTGAACTTTTATAACGTAGTATTTGCAAATGTAAGAGTCAAATATCGCCCAGTTAATTATACATTTAACTTTTTTTATCAAACCACATAAATTTCATTAAAATACCACCATAGGGTGGCGACTCACACTTTGAGAATTACTGATACAGTCAATTTATGGTTGCATCGCATGACACTATTTTAACATATAAATCAGTATATTTTCTTAATCTCTCACAATTAAAAAGATATATTACGCTATCACAAGTTAACGACATCAAATACCATATCATTTCAAACCGGCACATTCCAGCATAAAATAATTTGTCACTCCTATTTTTAAAATCGAAATTTTTCTCCACAAAAATCCAAATCCGTGAAAATTAGTAAACTTGCGTTATTTATTTTTTTTATTTATTGTGTTTTTTTTCCCCAGGGAATTCAAAATTATTGCTCGTTTATGTGTCATGAAGAAGTCTTGTTTGTTTAATATTGTTTATTGGTAAATTACCGTTAATAGTAAATAAAACTTAAATTAAAAAAGAAAAAGTCATACTTTTATATCATAACTAAATGAAGTTAAGATTCAATGTAACCAGTCAGTGTGAGGTTAATTATAGTATGTAGTACTCGTAACGTGAAATGTTAACATCGTAGGTGTTGTTATGTGGTGCTGCCAATTGCACCCGTTTCATATACGTGAATTTAAAGACATTTATTTATTTATTTATTTTTTTTTTAATTTATGTTAAATTATAAAAATTTTAATAGTAAAAAATTTTAAATATCTATACGAAATATTTCCCGACGTTTTGATACCAAAGCGTATATACTATAAGTATTTACTGTTTTGTATCTAAAAATGGTTTAATTAGTTTCAATATTTATACAAAAATATTGATTTTTTTAATGATATTTGTGAATTCAAATAAATTAAGTTAGCAATATCTCAATTAAAAGTATTAGTTAACTTTCTTTAAAAATTAAATAACATTATTTCTATCTAACAAAAATTACGCTGTGTTTAATTTAAATTTTAATTGCCCCTTTTAATATAATCAGGGGAGCGTACTCATGTTAAGGTATTAAGCCTATCATGCCGATCCTATTCAAAGTGCTCCGGTCTCGGTGATGTGCTTGTATAAAATAATAATAATAATAATAATAATATAGGTAGGGCCTTAGCATATATCGATTGGCATATCTGCAAGAAATTTACAGTTGTTTATATGGACATATGCAGGGCCGGATTTACAATTTTAGGGGCCAACAAACATTTGAGGCCCCATTTTGAAAAATAAAAAATATTGCTAAGTTGTTTTTTTTTTGTGCACACTACTCAGCATTTTGGGGCTTCTCATTTCAAGTCGGCCTATCTGTAAATCCGGCCCTGGGCATAAGGTATAAAAATGATTCCCAAACGGTCTTTGAGTGCAGACCCATTATTTGCATCAGATTTGCTTTTGTAAGTTTTGTTTGAAACCATATTTTTATTTTATATATATATATATATATATATATATATATATATATATATATATATATATTTGTATTTCCTCATTTCTCGTTAATTTGTCCACGGTGCGACTACGGTGTGGGGGTTTTACTGTGTGAATAACTGGAGGGGTGGGGGGTGTTCATCAACATTGTGAGTTGCCTGCCCTGGGGGGGGGGGGGCTAGTTGATCTTTCTTAGAACAATAAGTAATTAAAATTATAAAAAAAAAAATAATACGCTTCACCATACATACGCTTAGATTAGATGACCATCTGAACGTTGACCAAAAAAAAAATAGTTAGCCCGGGGGGGGGCGGGGGAGAGGGGGAGGGGAGGGGGAAGGAATCCGCCCGTGTGAAATTTGACTCTGTACCGGATGTGTTAGCCGGGTCAGTGCTCACCAGGTAGTGGTCAACAGGAAGTTACGCCGCTCCTCTGACGTCAGTGAATGGTCAGTGCTGACCAATTTAAAAAAAAAACTGCCGGTAGGGAGATAGGAGAGCACCCCCTCCCGCGCGCACTCCACCCCCACCCTCCCCTCCGTACCATCTCCCTTACATCGCCTGAAACCCTAAACAACTTAATCTCAGGAAACCGATTGAGTTACGGTTTGTTGTGATTGTCATGGGAACAAGGGAAGCTACCATCAGAGTCCTACTGTTACATGTCCGTGGCTAGCCTCTTTTTTTTTTCTCTCTCCCCTGTTTAAGGTCTGTATACAAACACAAGTCGGTTCCTTTGGGCAAGTGGATGTTGAAAGAAACCTTTGGAGGGGGGGGCGGGGGAAGCGGGATGGGGCTAGTGCAGTAAAGACCATAGGGGGTGGCAGCTGGGATGATCGCCCCAACGCCCCAGCGCATATATGACACTCGCTTTACGCCCCCGCAAATGACAGTCGCTCCATATCCCGCCGTACTGCTATAACCTCCTTTGGCGAGACAGTCGCAATTTGTAAACGATCGAATCAAAAATTTTAAAATCTGTCAGGTAGAGTCATCGAGAACGCTGTAGCCTGCTCTTTCATTTTAATGTCAGCCAAAAGAAAAAAATGTTACAACGAATCCAAATATTAACTGAACAATTAACATAATACCGTTTATAAAAAAAAATAACTGCTACAAATTGCTAAATGCATCTATAAGTATTGATAACAAATCTGAGCGCAGTGTAAGTAATATACATCAATAATATCTCGCTACAGTGAAAAAAATTAAACGTTAGAGCTTTGTGACGATTTTAATAATATTTTGTATCACAGCCACGACCTTTGTAAACGGTTGGATGACGGATGGCCGAGTGGTGTAGATGGCCGAGTGGTGTAGATGGCCGAGTGGTGTAGATGGTCCAGTGGTGTAGATGGCCGAGTGGTGTAGATGGTCCAGTGGTGTAGATGGCCGAGTGGTGTAGATGGCCGAGTGGTGTAGATGGCCGAGTGGTGTAGATGGCCGAGTGGTGGAGATGGTCCAGTGGTGTAGATGGTCCAGTGGTGTAGATGGCCGAGTGGTGTAGATGGCCGAGTGGTGTAGATGGCCGAGTGGTGTAGATGCTCGACTGTCGACCTGAGAGTCCTGGGCTCGAGAACCAAAGAGATTTCGCAAAGTCCAAGTGAAAAGTTGGTTATTTAAAGTCCCACTAGTCCACCAAACTTTAAATAGGTACCCGACTTAAGTTGGGGGGAAGTAAAGGCGGCTGGGCGTTGTGCTATAACCACACAATCCCTTCATAGGCCGAGGTTATATAGAAAACAGAGGAATTCTACACTTCTGCTGCTCTGAATGCGTTTAGGGCTAAGGGAACCTAACCATGCTATGTCAACGATATGCCAGCCCACATCCTCCTCCACATTATTACTAATTTATGTTGACAATAAACTTATTAATTGTTCGTATGCATTTTTAATTAGCAAGAAGTGAATTGAGAAATCTTTTTTTTTAAAATATGTAGAAATCCTTTCTTGGATAATCATTCAGTTTTTATAAACATTGTTCATTTTCCTACTAGGGAGTGTGATTTGTTCATTTTCCTACTAGGGAGTGTGATTTGTTCATTTTCCTACTAGGGAGTGTGATTTGTTCATTTTCCTACTAGGGAGTGTGATTTGTTCATTTTCCTACTAGGGAGTGTGATTTGTTCATTTTCCTACTAGGGAGTGTGATTTGTTCATTTTCCTACTAGGGAGAGTGATTTGTTCATTTTCCTACTAGGGAGTGTGATGTGTTCATTTTCCTACTACGGAGTGTGATTTGTTCATTTTCCTACTAGGGAGTGTGATTTGTTCATTTACCTACTAGGGAGTGGGATTTGTTCATTTTCCTACTAAGGAGTGTGATTTGTTCATTTTCCTACTAGGGAGTGTGATTTGTTCATTTTCCTACTAGGGAGTGTGATTTGTTCATTTTCCTACTAGGGAGTGTGATTTGTTCATTTTCCTACTAGGGAGTGGGATTTTTCTTGTTATATAAACATTCGATATTTTATAATAATGTTTTCTTCCGGTATTACTCGTTTTTACTATTTCGTCTGTTACATTGGGTGACCGTTTGATGTCGTTATGATCGTTTTGATGTGCGGTGGCTACATCTGTTTATAATTATTTAAAAGTGTTTTGATAAAACTAAAAACTCAATCAATATTACATGTAGGGCGAGTGCGAGTGATAGAAATATTTTACCAAAAAATATTTGAATTCTACTTGCAAACATATCTAGTTGTATCGGAATGAAGCCAATTTTATTTTTTGTTTCGATTCCGTTACAATTCAGACAATTCTTATTAAATCCTTTTAAAGACAAGATTAACAATTCCGATTTTTATAAATAGAACTAACGGATATTGTGACATTTACAGAAACTATTCAAAGCTCGGATATTACATTTAAAACGATCCATTTACAAATAAAGTTTTCGGTTAATATTATCCTCTATTTTAATTCGTTTGTGACACTCACAAAAATTCCTGTATTTCCTATTTCCGAATTCGGCATATATTCCGATGTCTAGGAATATAAAAGGAAATATATTTCCTCGTTCGCTTATTTTCATGTATTTTTTCAAACCCACTGCATCTGTTGACATGTGAGTAATGTTTACATAACACCAGAGTAAATATGTTACGATTTTAAAACCATAACAGAATGATAGATAGATAGATAGATAGATAGATAGATAGATAGATAGATAGATAGATAGATAGATAGATAGATAGATAGATAGATAGATAGATAGATAGATAGATAGATAGATAGATAGATAGATAGATAGATAGATAGATAGATAGATAGATAGATAGATAGATAGATAGATAGATAGATAGATAGATAGATAGATGGATGGCTGGATGGATGGATGGATGGAAGGATGGATGGATGGATAAATAGATAGATAGATAGTTAGACAGACAGACAGATAGATAGATAGATAGATAGATAGATAGATAGATAGATAGATAGATAGATAGATAGATAGATAGATAGATAGATAGATAGATAGATAGATAGATAGATAGATAGATAGATAGATAGATAGATAGATAGATAGATAGATAGATAGATAGATAGATAGATAGATAGATAGATAGATAGATAGATAGATAGATAGATAGATAGATAGATAGATAGATGGATAGATAGATAGATGGATGGATAAATAGATGGATGGATGGATGGATGGATGGATGGATGGATGGATGGATGGATGGATGGATGGATGGATGGATGGATGGATGGATGGATAGGAAAACTAAACAGGTCTCTAAAACAAGCCTAACAAAATGTTTCCTTAAAAATTCTGGTAAATCAAAATGTGTCCAAACAAAAATCTATCCAATTATTGCCCAAACCAAGACGGAAAAGGGGAAGATAGAAAGATACTGAGAAGGATAGAGAGAAAGAGAGAGCAAGAGAGTAATAAGTTACTGAAGGATGTATCTGCTACCAGCTCCCTCACCAGCAGGGGTGCATAGCTTGCAATCTTCCGCAAACATCTGCCCAAACCAGCAGCGCGTCCCCCGGAGTTCTCTCCCCTCGTATTATCAAACAATATCATCATCATCATCATCATCATCATCATTTTTTCCACATATTGGCCTTCAATGTAAAGATCTTAATATATAAAAAAATAATAATCGCACGTTATATGTGTATGTTCAAATATATCTTCTGTACTGATGTTTGTGTTTGATACACGCATGACCGTGTTTGATCAGATTTTGCGGACATGCTGCGTTTTGCTGGATAAATTACTGTATGTTTGTTTTTTAGAGCATTTTCGAAAAAAAATGCTCTATTGTCCCCGTTTTGTCTGTCTGTCTGTCTGTCTGTCTGTCATCACCCTAGATCTCAATAACCATAAGTTCTAGACTCATGATGTATATATCATTTTGTAGGTCTTGGCCTGCCAAGAAATAGCTTTTTTCCATTTCGCGATCTGACCTCTCAGGGCCGTAAAAGGGGCCTTATAAAGTGCTGTTTTTTACTATATAAGCTATATTAATAATGGAACGCCCTATATCTCAGCAACCATAAGTCCTAGACCCATGATGTATATATCATTTTGTAGGTCTTGGCCTTCCAAGCAATGACTTTTTTTCCATTTCGCGATTTGACCTCTCAGGGCCGTAAAAGGGGCCTTATAAAGTACCGTTTTTTACTATATAAGCTATATTAATAATGGACCGCCCTATATCTCAGCAACCATAAGTCCTAGACCCATGATGTACATATCATTGTGTAGGTCTTGGCCTTCCAAGTGTACATCAAAAGTCTATTTCGCGATTTGACCTCTCAGGGCCAAAATATAAGAGATTGTTATGTACCGTTTTGCTTATATTTTAAATATAAATAATAAAAGCTAATCAAAGGGGCGTAATCATTATTTATTTTTGTAACAGTTATTCAACATGACTTACTTGTCCTTTTAATATCTTTTTTCAGATATATGCATTACACAATTGAATTTATAAACATTTCCAAAATTTACAAATATTTACTGAAAGATAACAAACGTACTGAAAATGCGCTAACACGTCCTGTGTCCAGAATGGAACAGGCTTAATTGCTTGTTTTTTTTTGTTCTATTAGATTGTTTTCCTTTTCTCCGAAATGAATGTTTTGTGATTGTTTTATTACCAATCTCTACAACAACAACAACAACAACAAAAAAATAACCTTTTTTTGTGAAGTTTTTTTTAAATCAACCGGTAAACACACAAACACAATTGAATACACACAAAAACACATATAAACATACACACACACACACACTGACAAACTCAAATACTGATAAACACACACACACACACACACACACACACACACTAATAATCAAACACACAAACACATTTAAACACACACAAGTCAACTAACACACCCAATAATAATGAAATCGCATTCCAATATCCCAGACATAAAAATGGAGTAAAAAATTTCAGAACTATGGACTCGACGGCCCTTCCAAGGGTCTACTGACCTGTGTAACTATAGTGACCCTGACCTGGCCGAATTTAAAGAAGACATACACATACAAGATTGGAAGCCTTAGAGACTGACCAATACTACGTAGTGATGTCCACTGAAGCAGCCCCGTAGCGTGAAAATTTTACAGCAGGGGCCAGGCAATAGCAGGGGGGGGGGGCAGGTATTACATTTTACTAAGTAGAGCATATAAGCAGGGGGAGCAGACAAAACGCAGGGGGGCCCGGCCCCCTGGCCCCTGCGCACGCTACGGGCCTGCACTGAAGTATCGTTTTATTATTTACTTTTCCTGAAAGTAATCGAGTTTATCATTTGCTAGGTATCGATACTGAACATAAATGAGAACGAAACCAATAAAATATACAGATAAAGATACAGAGTCCACCGAAGTACACCTGTTTGTATAAATCATTGTACAGTGGGATATTCCCTCCCCCTCCCGTCCTCTCCCCAAAGTTACATGAGATGACACACAGTTGTACATAGATCTCTTAATGTAGTCCATAATTTCGTATATTATTGTTACAATAATAGCAATAGTGACAACACATTTACGGGAAATAATCTATCCTAGCTAAAAAAAAAATTTAATGCCTGCACTGTGCATTTGCATTCACAGATTACTGTGATAATAAAATATTCCCTTCTAGCATTATAAGATGAACAAGTCTGTACAAATAAACGCCTTTAATACACACACACACACACCTATATTGTGTTTGTCTGCTATAAAAACCAACAATTCTTGATGTATGGTTTTCATTTCATTACACTCCATGTAACAAATAATAACATCCATTTTTCCTCATAAAACATCTAGCTTTACAGCACATAGCTGTGTGTATTAGTGCTTGTATTGCCCGAGTATGTCAGTGTTCTTCTGTTTCCCTCCTCACGCCCATTAACTGTTTATAACACTCAGTTATTAAGTACCGACTGCCAACTCTCATAAATTGTTTTTGACTCGGTGAAGAGAGAGGTGCTGCGCTATCATATTTTTTGGCTAAAAATGTAAGGTTGTTTCATTGTTATTATGAATTCTTTCTTATGCAATAATTCATTTTTTTCGCAGCGCTTTACATTTACTTGTGTAAATTGTCTGTTTACAAAAACATCAATTTATATCCGGCACGTATAAAACAAGTAAATTAACTGTCAACTCAGTAGATCTGGTAAGAATTAGAAGTGACAGAAGTAACATTATAAAAAAACAAACCTTGTTCTACTTAATAACCAGACTTATTAATTTTTAAGTGACTTAAAAATTGCTCACATTGTTATCCTGGTAAAAATATCCTGCACATTGGTGTTGGTGTAAGTTTTATCAGTCAAATGTTTCAGAGAATTTGCGGGTTGTTGATTTGCGGGTTGTTGATTTGCGGGTTGTTGATTTGCTTATCTTATGTAATTATTTTGTATTATTGTGCGTGTGTATAATTAATTCTTCCAGATTTAGATTTTTCCGAATATTTTGTGAGATCCGACAAGTTAACCACGAAAACCTTTAGACAGACAGACAGACAGGCGGACGGATGGAGAAACTACTAGACAGACAGACAGTTAGATCGGCAGATAGACAGACAGACGGATAGCCAGACAGACAGATTGACAAACAGTTAGACAAAAAGACAAATAGATAGACAGATAGACAGATAGACACATAGACAGATAGATAGATAGACAGACAGACAGACAGACAGACAGACAGACAGATAGATAGATAGATAGATAGATAGATAGATAGATAGATAGATAGATAGATAGATAGATAGATAGATAGATAGATAGATAGATAGATAGATAGATAGATAGATAGATTAGATAGATAGATAGATAGATAGATAGATAGATAGATAGATAGATAGATAGATAGATAGATAGATAGATAGATAGATAGATAGATAGATAGATAGATAGATAGATAGATAGATAGATAGATAGATAGATAGATAGATAGATAGATAGATAGATAGATAGATAGATAGATAGATAGATAGATAGATAGATTAGATAGATAGATAGATAGATAGATAGATAGATAGATAGATAGATAGATAGATAGATAGATAGATAGATAGATAGATAGATAGATAGATAGATAGATAGATAGATAGATAGATAGATAGATAGATAGATAGATAGATAGATAGATAGATAGATAGATAGATAGATAGATAGATAGATAGATAGATAGATAGATAGATAGATAGATAGATAGATAGATAGATAGATAGATAGATAGATAGATAGATAGATAGATAGATAGATAGATAGATAGATAGATAGATAGATAGATAGATAGATGATTCGACTCCAATGCTTCAAACTAGGTGTGCACTAATCTAGCATCCTCCCGCGTCTCTGATTATTAAATAGTCCTATCCAGTTAATTGAACCAGGTAAATACAAAATAGACAAAAACAAACGTTAGTTGACCTATAGCACGTGTTGACCTCATGTCATAAGGTGGGAATAAAAAAAGAAATAGCGTTTTGCAGAAATTATATATATATATATATTAAAACTTCGTCACGTGATGTCACTTCGGATCATAGATTAAAACTTTTCGTTATTAGACATTTATTTTTTTTTTTTTTAACTCCATCTGTTGGTTTTTTTTGTTGTTGTTGTTGTTATACTTTTCGTGAACTTTGTATAAATTAAGTAACAAGAATTGTTTATGAAATTCTACAGTAAGGAATTTCGTTGTTGTTTTGTTTGGCCCCTATGCAAATGTACCGTTAGGAAATATCTTTTAAAATTTTGGCGATAAACCCAATTGTTATCAAGATTTGATATTTTTAGAGTTGATAATTATTTTGTATCAAATTTTTCCATCACAAGCTGAATTTTTTTTTTTTTATTTTCATTATATTAAATCGTTTACAAAATAAATGAAACAAATTATGCACTTTTGTCAAATATCTGTACTTGTCAAATATCTGTACTTGTCAAATATCTGTACTTGTCAAATATCTGTACTTGCCAAATATCTGTACTTGTCAAATATCTGTACTTGTCAAATATCTGTACTTGTCAAATATCTGTACTTGTCAAATATCTGTACTTGTTGCTTGTCAAAACGAAGTTATGGACATATTTTACTTATGTCAACGTGAATGTATTAAAACTGTTGGTGAATAATATTCAGCATAATTAATAAACTAGAAACCTCGGATTTAAAAAAAAAAAATTCAATGTATTCTTTAACATAAAAAAGTATTAAAAATATAAAAGAGTCTAGCCTTATAAAGAAGATTACCAAATTGTGTATCTACCTTTTCAATTACGGCGCGTGCCATGCTGAAAGTATTTAAGTAGTCCTACTAAAATCATAAACAATGTTTAAATATTGAATTTTAAATTGATCACGATTTATATTAAAAAATAAATAACCACTAATAATAAAAAAATATCAATAATTTCTATGGTTCTAAGAGATATTATGTTGTTTTTAATGTAAGTTACTTTTGATGTAAACATTTCAGTGTAGGAATCTGCGGCTAATATTAACTCAAACGGACATATTGCTGTGTAAAAATCTCTTTAAAACGTGCGATGGAATTGAGAGAAACACATCAAACCCCCCCCACACACACACACACACACACATTAAACCGATAATAATTGAAAGTGGAAATAAATAGGTAAAACAACAATGAAGTCAATAGACCAGACGATGCACACAACAATAACAAAATCGCACCTCTTACTGTCCTCCTGCTGCTGTTGTGTTGATCTTGTTATCACTAGAAATCAAGTTAAGTCCACAAATTATCGTCCACGGCACTGCCTCGTCCAATAAACAAACAGAAAAAAAAAAACAACTCTTAATGCGAGGTGATAGGGGTTGATTGAACACGGGGTCCAGTTAGAAAGGGGGATGGGGAGGGGGATAAAAAGGCCCCCACGGTTATATCGCGTCTTACACACACGCGCACACACAAGTAAATTGAGCCAGTGTGAAGAATTGTAGTTAACTCCAGATAATACCACGGTACCCGGATGGATAATTCAAATAAATTGGATGAAAACTTGACGGCACCGGTACCCTGACATTCGGCCCCCAAGTGAAATGCCAGACGCCAAAAAAAAAAAAAACCCTGACTCCGCTTCGAGAAGTTAGTACTAATGTACCACGGTATGTTTGTTAGATCACTGACAGTACGGTTGGCTCTTTGGCCGTTGTCTTTACGGTTTAAAAAAAAATTAAAAAAAAAAACTTTCTTTTTATTATTGTCCTTACTGCGCGCTCATCTTTATTCCTGTAGGAAAATCATATAGTGGGGGGGGGGGGGGGAATTTATTATTTGTCAGCCATGTCATGTTCGAGAATTTGTTTCCACCCACATTGACAGGTTTTTATTTTGGCTCCTCCTACTTTCATTTTTTAAGCCCCTCCTGCTATGCTGATGTCTGCTTGTTTGGTGGCATAACAGCAAAAGGAATCGAAAGGAAAGGTAGGGATGGATGGAGGCGGGGGGGGGGAGGAGGAGGGGAGGAGGGGGAGAGGGGGGAAGGAAGACGCATGAGAAGATAACTCCTTTAAAGAGGCCTGGCTATACATTTGCCAGAGTTACGCGGAACGAAAAAGGAGAGTGGGTTGGGGGGGGGCGAAAAATTTTTCGATGGATGTTATGGGAACGCCGAAAGAGAAAAAGAGAGGGGAGGAGGCAGAAGTTTGTGGGGTGGGGGGAGGGAGGGAGGAAGGGGAGGGAAGATGAAAAACCAAAAACTTTTCTTTTTTTTTTTTTGTTTTTTTGCTGCATCTATGTCAGCAGAGTAGGTGAGAGACGTAGTAGTGATCGGGCGGGCAGTGGCCCCAGCGGGACAGGCATTTCGTTACAGACAGACCGGCAAACACGTTAGCGTGCTGAGAATAAAGTCCGTGAGCGCGCATGTGCATCCATCATATGGGAGCCAGTTGGATGCTTTGAAAAAAAAAAAAGAATTCATGTAGGGGAGACGGTCGAAGTAAGATCGACCCCGGGGTGGGGGGAGAGCGGGGAGGTTTGGAGGGGGGGTATAAGGAAAAAGGGGGGGGGGGTAGGTAAGAAGGAGCATGGATCCCGCTGTTACGGAAAATGGTTTTAGTTTTATGGCCCCCCGAGAGGGCTCAGCGTCGGTGAATTGTCTGTACTTTCACTATACATTATCTCCACTACCCCCTTCCCTTTCCCCCCAGCCCCACCCCACACCAGCATCCCAAACAGTCATTGCAGGCCGTTTCTCTTCTTTCATGTCATCCTGTTGTTTTCTTTATTATTATTATTATTATTTATTTGTTTACAAATTTGACTTTCTCGTTCATTACCTTTTCATTGCGTCTGAGTTTTCTTTTTATTAACTTTCTGGGGAAAAAGGCAACAACAAAAAATGTGTCCATCGTCATCAACATACCATTAATCCGATATGTTCGAATGGACACACCAACATACCCTTGAACCGATATGGTCGAATGGACACACCAACATACCCTTGAACCGATATGGTCGAATGGACACACCAACATACCCTTGAACCGATATGGTCGAATGGACACACCAACATACCCTTGAACCGATATGTTCGAATGGACAAACCAACATACCCTTGAACCGATATGGTCGAATGGACACACCAACATACCCTTGAACCGATATGGTCGAATGGACACACCAATTGACATATTTACCCACAGTTGTCTATCCTGAGCGGCTGTCTTTAATCCATTCATTAGTAGCCCCTGTCCATTTCTTTATATAATTATCAATAATTTTTATTACTAGCTAGCAGCGATTAAAATTAACGGGCATGGATGGCCAGCAGTTGCCGGTATGGATTTAGTATCTTTACAATCATTGGCCGGTTGTAATTACTTTAGAAAATATGGTGCACTTCGCAGCATTACTTCCATTCGCAGCCGAGACACGCCTTCATCAGAAGACGTGCTATGGAACGCCTGCCATTACAACATCCGACTTAGATGTAAAATTATAAGTTGAACTCATTCATTTGTGCAATTTTTTTAAACCTTTAAATACATTATTTATAAAACTTTAAATACTGCAGAAATAACGCAGCCTGCTTTCCAATGGAAAGCGCCCTAAACTGGCGGAATACTGCGCCCTTCTTACCCCGCTCATGTCAATGGCTAGTACGCCCCAGTACGCCCCTGCCTTGATCTGTATTTGGTTAGAATTACAAGGCATTACATTCAGCCGTCAGCATTACATAGCACTACATACATACCTTAGCATTACCAGACATTACATAGCACTATATTCACATCATCAGCATTACCAGACATTACATAGCACTACATTCACATCATCAGCATTACCAGACATTACATAGCACTACATACACATCATCAGCATTACCAGACATTACATAGCACTACATTCACATCATCAGCATTACCAGACATTACATAGCACTACATACACATCATCAGCATTACCAGACATTACATAGCACTACATACACATCATTAGCATTACCAGACATTACATAGCACTACATACACATCATCAGCATTACCAGACATTACATAGCACTACATACACATCATTAGC
The DNA here is from genome assembly GCA_021962125.1 of Bulinus truncatus. Lineage (NCBI taxonomy): Eukaryota > Metazoa > Mollusca > Gastropoda > Planorbidae > Bulinus > Bulinus truncatus. Next base: position 2,879,900 of record JAGDYQ010000010.1, on the reverse strand, counting down.
ATTACCAGGCATTACATAGCACTGCATACACATCATTAGCATTACCATGCATTACTTGATCAGCAGCAACTAACATGAATGTCAAGAAACCGCACCAGTAAAATGTATTATAATGTAATTTACTGCGTTCTGTTTTATTAATTAGTGAAACAGTCGTATCAACACAACAAATGAAAGACGAGATGTTGATTCTATTTACCTATCACAATGTTGACATAATTATAAAATCATAACTGGAGTAAATTTCCCTTAAGCCCTAAAAGGGCTCATCGGTGCAGACGAAGTGTATAGGTCATCAGTTTCAGTAACCACGATATGTACAGGGATTGTGTGGCTAGCACAATGGCCCAAGCGCCTTTACTCCCCCCCCCCCATCGGTGCAGATAAAGTGTAGAATTCATGTTTCAGTAACCATGACATATAAAGGGATTGTTGGCTAACACAATCTTTACTCCCCCCAGCGTTAAGTCAGGTGACCCATTTAAAGTTGAATGGACCTGGACTTGAAAAAAAAAACCAACGTTCTCACTGAGGTTCAAACCTGGGACCCCTCCAGTCGACAGTCGAGCACTCTACTTCTTCACCGCAGAACCAACCTTCCCCATAGCTGTAGTACGGTAGCCTATTTCTTACCGATCTATTACTTGTTGTCTGATGTCTGTCCTGCTATGTATGTATTATTCTTAACAATAACAACAACACCATGTTTGTAGTTTGGATCTTTACATAAAACCTATCTAAGAGATTCAATCATATTTATGAAATCGAGGTTGGGTACTTATAGACAGACAGAGAGACAGAGAGACATATATAAATAGAAAGACAGACATACTTAATATAAAAACAGTATGACAGACATAATATATAAATAGACAGACATACAGGCATAATATTTAAATAGAAAGACAGACAGACTTAACATATAAATAGTATGACAGACAAAATATATAAATAGACAGACGTAATATATAAATAGACAGACAGACATATTTGGACCTACTAACAGATAAAAAGATAAAGAGACAGACAGACAGACAGACAGACAGATAGATAGATAGATAGATAGATAGATAGATAGATAGATAGATAGATAGATAGATAGATAGATAGATAGATAGATAGATAGATAGATAGATAGATAGATAGATAGATAGATAGATAGATAGATAGATAGATAGATAGATAGATAGATAGATAGATAGATAGATAGATAGATAGATAGATAGATAGATAGATAGATAGACACAACCAAAAGTTGTTTGTTTTCCTCGACATGTTTTGTTTTTTTTCTTTCTATCCCTAAAGGCGCCAGTCCGTCACTCCGCGAAGTAGTGACCACACACCCCCCACCCCCACTCCCTCCCACATTCACAGTGACCATGTAATCGTCCCAATGTTTGTTTGCTCACCACAGTCAGCAACATCCGGAGCACCCTTGACAGACGATGGGTGGGGAGGGAGAGGTAGTTGACCGGCTAGCTAAACTGACCGCTAGAATGACCGTCTATGGCTACCTGGGTATATTATCGGAGTAATCAGAGTCCGGGCTATTTATGTGTCACAATTGTAATCTTCAGTGTGCACATGTATTTAGAAAAAAAAAAGAATTATAAAAGAAAACTTTTCATTTAAAATGAACTATTTCACTCCTCGACCAACGATGACATCGGGTTGTTTACTTTAAAGTGACCATCGTGCAAAAGAAAAACTAAGAGAACAAAATAGAAAAAAACAGCTTTTTTTAAAAATTAAATATGTAAAATAAAAAGATTTCCCCGTTTGCAGATTTAATACATACATACATACATACATACATACATACATGCATGCATAAATACATACATACATACATACATACATACACACACATACATACATACCTACATACATACATACATACATACATACATACATACACACACACACATACATACATTCATACATACATACATACATACATACATACATACATACATACATACATACATAAATACATACACACACATACATACATACATACATACACACACACACATACATACATACATACATACACACACACACACACACATACATACATACATACATACATACATACATACCGTTGTACATCTCACCATTAGGTCCTGTGTTGCGAATGTTTGTATGTTAATGTGCGTGCGTGCGTCTGTATATATATGTGTGTGTGTGTGCGCGTCCATTTGTTTGTGCGTGCGTCAGCGTTTGCGTGCGTGCGGGATTTAATCGGAGAATCCCGTAAATAAAATTTGCCTCACGAGCGCCTGGAGACTAAGACAATAAGTCTAGGGGTCTGACTTTTTTCACCATACGGCAAGGCCGATTGTTGGTATTCAACAAACAGACGCCATTAATTGTTTGTACAAGAATCATCCCCGTGCATAAATACAATTTTTTTTAAAGTTAAATATTTTATTATCAGCCTCTTCTCCTGTTTCTCTAAGCCAACGTATGTTTATATTAAAAAAAAAAGAATATAATGTTTAATTTTTTTTTTTATTTCTTGCGATAATTTCTCTTAAAAAAAAAAAACTTTTTGGAGTGCAAGACACGACGTTGTAGTCCGGACTGCAGAAACCGCATAATCGTTAAATCAACGCTACCTGCCCTCTTCTTCCGCCATCCATACCTACGATTCTTTCTGTGAGTCTCCCACTCTCTTTCTCTCCCCTCTCCGGTCTCTCTCTCTCTCTCTCTCTCTCTCTATTTACGTCTGCTCGGTCCCAAATTCATCCTCGCCGGCAGCCGGAGAGAACCAGAGCCCGGGAAATGAAAGTGGCCAGGATTTTTTGTTGTTGATTTTTTTCCCCGCGTGTGCTCCTAATGGCCTATTTTATCACAGATTAAGGACTCGAACACGGGCCAGCCTGTGATGTACACTTACGCGCTGCCAAAC